>BFEA01000651.1:220108-244461 GCA_003427395.1 Chara braunii
GGAGGAGGAGGAGGAGGAGGAGCATAGTCCAGCAATAGGGGTTCACCTCATGTCTTTGAAATGCTGGGTATGATGGTACAAGATATACCAAGCACAGCTCAGCAACACAGGTGAGAAAGGAACAACTCAAGAAAGGACAAGCTATGAGAATCGACACTACCATATGAACAGTGCGTCTTTATCCAACAAATAAGCACAAAAAAAAGGGAAGAGGCATCCGTAAACATAAGGAGTTGTCGCCGAGTAGCTGGAAATAGGAGAGGCAAGACAATACCAGCCATCCGGTGACGAGTAGCCAAGGCAGGTAGGAAAGGCGAAGCGACACGAGGAAACTTCAAAAGTTGGAAAAAAAATTGGCAGCAATCATCATAAAGTCTGTATAGCTATTCACCCTACGGCAGGTGAGGACAGTGCGAACAGCTTCGCCAAGCACAACGAAGCATTTGGCTTGGATCATATAACCTATGCGTTGGCAGAGAACGAGAGTTGCACGAGCTGGACAAAGCAGTGGAAATACACAAGTACCTGCAGGGAACCCTCCAGAGGAACACGCATCGCATCGCCACAGCTCGCTCAGGACCTCCATCGTCCCGCTGGCACGTTTTCCGTGCTCTTGCTCACTTCACTTGTCTGCGAAACGAGGTAGACGTATCTGCAATACGGGCCTCGCTATATCCGGAGCTCATAGTCGTCTCAATACATTCAAAATCATGGACCTGTCTGAATGCACCTGGTCCACGAACCGTCCAAATGCATGTAGAATGTTTAGTACTCCAGCGAGGCCCTACGACAAGGAAATCAAGGAGCGCTTGAGAAAGACCCTGTGAGCGCCATGTCAGCCTCTGCCACGCCGGACTCTGGAGTCCCATCCCTGGGACCTTGGCGAGTTCCTAGCACAGACGGGTGGCTTTCATCGTTCAGTTTCAGCACATGTCCAAAGAAACCCCGACCGGCTCCTGGGTGCCCGTACATGCCAAAGACCCCATGAGGTGGGGGAGGTCTCATGTGGGGACCACCAAGCATTCCACCAGGTCCCATCTGTATATGCCCCCCTAAGCCCAGCCCTATATGCATTCGATGCCTTGCTCCAGATGGTCCATGCATCATGACCCCTCTCGCACCGATCATGCCCGTCATACCCGGTCCCATACCCATCACAGGACCCATTGCTCCTGGAGGCGGGCCAAGTCCTGGATGTGCTCCACCCAGTCCGGGTCCGGGTCCGGCTCCACCAAGCACACCAAACTGCGGGCCGGGCTTCTGCGGCGGCATTGGCATGGGCATTGGAACTCGCTTCACAATTGCGTTTGCCGCTGATGGCTGCTGTGATGATGGTAAACCCACTGGACCGGTTGGCGGTGGGTTCCGCGGTGGAGGTGATTTTGGTCGCAGGGCCTCGATCTCTGGAGTTGTACCTAGTAGATGTGGTGCATCCGGTGGTGGGTTTGATCGCCCGCCTGTCCACATTTTCCCGTCATAATCTTGAAAGTACTTGCTGTATGTCTTCATGAAAACGAAGCGCGAGGACAACACAAAGCCACGGAAACAAGGCCAGACAGAGCAGAAACAATGAAGGCAACAAGACACTGACCATACTGCTGTCAAAAACAATGAAGGCAACCAGCCGGCCTAGCTGACTTGGGACACCCATGACTGCCTAAGTACACAGACCCAAGTTCGAGCCCAGATGGAACCAGAAGTTACGGAACGAAATCACTCTGACCTTACCTTGGGCCAGTCAGCTCAGTGATCATTTTTATTTTTTTTTCCCCTTAAAGGGCGATCGCCTTGAGGTATTATCATCGGACTCACCAGCCCAGGTAAATTCAATCTTGTGACTACTTTTTTTTTGTTGTTGTTGTTAATTCAATCTTGTGTCTAATCTAGAGGCTGTCGCCCTTTTCAAGATGGAAAAAAAAAAAAAACGATGACAACCGGAGAATAGGCTGATAATTAAAATATTTAAGATTGGCTAAGTTGGCTTTTCTTTTCTTTTTCTTTTTCTTCCTTCTTCTTCTCCTCTGAAACGGTATTCACCAGCTTGCAGTAGCTGATACAGATCCCAGGGCTCGATCCCTAGTCCCCACCTTACCTGTCTACAGTATCTGTGTCGCCCCCTAGAATTGAACCTGTGACCTGTGTAGTGTAACAGTCGGTAATTGTCACAGGATCCATAGTAGCAGTGGTTCGATCTGTAGACCTGTTGAGTAGGAGTCCCAGTCAGGTCTAGACGTCGTAGCTGTAGTTGTCTCGAAGAATCAAGGTCGTAGCTGCTACAGTCCAGAAAGGTCAAGGTCGTAGCTGCTACAGTACCGAAAGGCCAAGTCTACGGCCTTCCGGAAGATCTAAGTAGTGGCCTTTCGGTGTGTCCCACGTTTAGGTTGAGGCAAGTGGGCAAGTGGTGAGGCAAGTGGTGGAGTCTACCCGTGCTGAGTCAGCAGTCCCAGTCCTAGGCAGTCCTGGTTCAGTCCGGCAAGTACCGCATGGGACTGTGTGCACTTCGGGCATGGGAAGGGGCCAGACCAATGAGCTGCAGAAGTATAAATCAAGAGGCAGCGCCCAGCCATTCATTCATTCCTGCGCGAGCCATGCGGAAGCGCTGCCACAGCGACCTGTGCAAGGAGGTCTGCAGTGAGCCCGAAGACGAAGCGGGCAGAGAGACGAAGCTTAGCCATAGCGATAGGGTAGCGGCGGCCATAGCTGTCATAGCTGTAGTTCGAGTTCAGTGCGTGAGTGTGTGAGAGTGAACAGAGTATTGTGTGTGGGGTATCCAGGGTGATCCAGTGTATGCGAACAGAGAGTTGCGTGGGCGCTGTGTCGCCATAGCCATTTGAAGTGAACTCGTATCTGAGTTGCGTTCTTGGTCGTCATATCTCTGAGTTTTGAGTGGGCGCTTGTCGCCAGTCTTCTGCGCTACTGTTTGCATGCATGTAAAGTGTGAATGAAAGTGAGTCTGATTGCATCCTCCCCCTCCTCCTCATTCTTCCTCTCATACCTCCCAGTTAGTTCCCCTACTGACTACACTTCCATGCGGCAAACACTAATCACCCTCCTCTACTCCCGCTTTCGTTCATCTTATTCTTCATTCTTTACAATCTCAAGATTCTCAATCTCTATTGCTGATTGAGCCACCACATGGTGAGCAAGCGTGGGGCCACCCTGTTCTCTTTTACGGCGGGAAAACAAGAAAAACGAAAAAAACGAAAAAAAGAACAGGGGGGCACACGGCCGACCAGGGAAAAGAAAAGAAAACAAAAAAAAGGGCGCTGCATAGCATGACTGCGACCAACCTCCCCTCCTCCCTTTCTCCTCACCCCTTCTTCTGCCCCTTTCTCCATTACTACCTCCTACCGCCTTCCCTTGAATAGAATGTGTGGTAATTATGCCTGCGTTTGGGGGAACTCTTAGTCTAGATAGAGTCATAATGACCGTACATTCCATTCGGGAGAAGACGGTAGGTCCATTCGGGATGTCAGTGCCACATGGGCATGACTGAAATTCACCTCCCTCCCCCCCCCCCCCCCCCCCCCCCCCCTTCTCTCCCTCTTCTTCTCCTTCACCTCCCTCCTCAACTATTTGGTCAGACCACAATCTGCAGAAGAAACCAACAAATTTCAAAATGGCATAGGCTGCTACCTAACAGCAGGATGTTTTCTCTTTTTCCTTTCCCCGACACTTCGTAGTTTTTCCCCTCAACACCACAGCAAGTTGGATGGGTGGGCGCTATTTGAAGGGCCCCTTTGAAGAGTAGCTACCAGACTTTTGAATACAAATGACCATGCACAGCAACTCAAGAGGAAGCTAAGCCCTCTATAAATAACCATGCCACCTCCCTTTTGCCCTCCCTCCATTGCTCTCATACACACACGCGCGCCCACCCACCCACAAGTTTGATGGGTGGGCGCACTTTGAAGGCCCCTTTTGAAGAGAAGCTACCAGCCTTTTGAATACAAATGACCATGCACAGCAACTCAAGAGGAAGCTAAACCCTGTATAAATAACCATACCACCTCCCTTTTTTTACCCTCCCTCCATCGCTTTAATAACCCCCCCCCGCACACACACACAAGGTTGGTGTGAGTAAAGTCGACCGCTTTTCTCTCTCAGGGGTATCGCTAACTCTGGGCGGTGTGGTGAGTCCTTATCCATCAGTCAAATGCATCCTGGACAGAGTCCGCCCAGGTTCAACCTCCTGATGAGTCGGCAAAAGTTTGACAAAACAGTCTGGCACAGTCATGCTTTTTGTGCATGTACAGCGAATAACACACACACACACACACACACACACACACACACACACACACACACACACACACACACACACACACACAATGCAAACATTTGCATACACACACAAGCTGATACATAGTCTGGTTTTCCTTTGTTTGTTTTTTTCCACAGAAATGTACCATTTGATCCATTTCCCAATTTATGCGTTTCATCCTCGAAGGGCAAGGGGCATGCTAATCTATCTGCTCTGTATCGTTCAAACTTTAACGGATATCCCAAAGGACAGACAAGATACATACTCTTGTACCATCACACCAACAGCACAACATTTATGGCCAATGGTTAGCGACTCTGGTGAAGCTGACTGTGTAAAATAACTTCACTTAGTTTACTATAAATGATAAATGATGATAAATGATAATAGGGTCGAAGTGTGCAGCACGGTGGCACTCTCCTCCACCGTTGTTTGTCCCTTACCTGGGCACTAAAATTGGATGACGTGAGGCCTTTGCCTACTGTCACCCACCCAGCTCTTATGTTGTGATCCTCCCCAAAGAGCTCAAGTCGTCGCCTCCCCTGTACGAAATGCTCTATGATGTTATACAGCTCGTCTGGTTTGGCAGTACTGCCTGAAACAGAGAATATGACAGACAAGATAAAAAAAAGGACAGAAATTGTAAGAAAAAGATTTGTGCAGAACCAGATCAGCAAAATTGTGAAATTAGTTCAAATTACTAATAGCGCACATCAACAAGGGGGTAGCGCAGGTTCGCATGCCTGCCCCCAGGGAACCATATGTTGCTGATGCCACGCCTACGGTCAACATGCACGCATTGAGCAATTTAAGCCTCCACTCCCCTCACCGCAAGAAACTTTGAGGGACCGGTAGCACACGTTCATGAGGGCTACCAGTAGCTTAGTGCGGTGGCGGCGGCTTTGCAACTTCGTATTGATGCAGCTGCTCTGATTTGTCGTTGTCCCGGTTGACAGCCCCCTTCTCTTCGGGGAAGGGGGTCAGTCCTGTCGGAACGGCACCATACTGTAGAATTCTCGGCAGACAAATATCTTGGCCCTCGTGCAGTGAAATGCGATACTCAATGTGAATTGCAGAAATCCGTGAGCCATCGATACTTTGAATGCACGTGGCGCCCAAGGCTTCTGCCAAGGGCACGCCCGGCTGAGCATCATTGGATTCCTCACGACCTCCGTTTCCTAGTGTGGTGGCAAAAATACAAAATGCATCAAATTGCTGCTGCGATTTATTTCATAGTCAAATTTTTTTTTTTTTTTATCAAATATTTCAGGACCAAATCTACAGGCATTCCAAATTTTGGATATTTTGACGCATTCTTTTGAGCGCGAGAAGTCGCTGCAGTACATTTTCCCTAACGAAAATCGCATTGGCCCACACGTGACAGCGGCAAGATGAAAGATGCGCCAAATCAGCACAACGATTTATTTCACGTTCAATTTTCTTTTTTCTTTCACTTTTCTGATATTTTTTCCTGGAAAGATCAGCACTTAACTATTGGATCCCAAAATTTGAGACTTTTCCATGCATTCATCTGTGTGATAAAAATTGACAAAAGTTGGCGGCGCTTAGCGCTGCTGCTTTTTTTTTTTTTAATCGCTTCCGACAGTCCGGGAAAGCCAATTTTCGACTGTCGGGGTGGTTGGCGGTTTGAAGCAGCGCAAGTTCACTCTCCACCTTCGTGCAAACAGGGCACAAGCGTGGTGGCACGGACAGCGAAGATGCAAAATAGGCCTGCAAACACACTATGTTTCCCTCCGTGTTCTCCTCTCTACTGTCTTCTCCCAAACACAAGGCACAATCACTGAAGCTGCATTTGGCGCCAAAGTCAGTAGGTCTCCATGTTCTGCCCCCCCCCCTCTTTTTCCCTGGTTCTTCGAATTGCGCTCGACTTGGCGCAATTTCAACAATACCAAACTTCAGGAAGGGTTCGACTACTACAACAAACAGTGAACCGTGCTTGGCCTTCGTCTCAGGTATTCCAACCATGAAATAGATGGAGATGGCTTCTCCAGGCTGGGCACTAGGATGCCCAGAGGCATTAAAAAAAAACATAAGGCCACTGGCTCCTCCCTTTCGGTCACTAATATGCCACACAAGTTCTGACGTAGTTCCTCGCTCCACTACTCTACGTTCGACAAGTAGCAGGACTGCCACACAGACCAGATACATTTGGACCTAAGAGGCATAATATCTGCAGAACATTTAGTACACTATGTAGTGGAGCGAGGCGCATACTTCAATGAGTCACTGTGCATTGTGCTCCAGCATTTAGTACACTATGTAGTGGAGTGGGGCCCATACTTCAATGAGTCGCTGTCCATTGTGGTCCAGTAGACTATGGAGTGGAGCGAGGCGCATGCGCCCATGCCCAACTCCTTTCCTCCAGCAAGTCAAAGGGTTACGAAGATAAGACCTGCCAATCTCCTCCACATTCATTGGCACAGGAAATGGCAATTGTCTCCGATGAGACAAAAGTCCATCAGCCATACTCTATCGCACGTACAAGCAAACTGGCTCTCACAGAAAGGCAGTTCTCATATGTGTGATAAATTAATATTATTTGAAGTTTGAACTTATTTCATTTCTCGAATGCCAGACCCGTTTTCCAGCAGGTGCTTCTCCCCACCAGTAAAAAAAAAAAAGAACATCGTTCAGGAAAGACAAACAAACAAACAGACCAAATGGCAGACGTGGTGGCAGTCATCAGAGGAAGAGTTCAGGAGGGGGTGACTCCTACGAGACAGGGAGGCGGTCAATGGGAGAATAGTTTGCTGTGAAGTTGATTGCATGGGGTGAGAGAGGGGAAAGAGGCCGAGACAAACAAGGACAGTGTAGACCAGGTGAACACCGAGGACTGCATTTGACCTGGGTGCAGACCAGGGAGGCTTAATGGGCTGTTGTGGGGGGTTCAGGGAAGCTAAGGAGACATGGAGAAGGTCATTGGGGCCATGGTTTACTGTTATGCTGCATGGGGCAAGAGAGGGGAGAGAGGGTGAGCCCGAAAGGGATTTAGTAGACCAGGTGCACACAGAGGACTGCATTTGGCCTGGGTGCAGACCAGGGAGGCTTAATGGGCTGTTGTGGGGGGGGGGTCAGGGAAGATAGGGAGACATGGAGAAGGTCACTGGGGCCATGGTTTACTGTTACGCTGCATGGGGCAAGAGAGGGGTGAGAGGGCGAGCTGGAGAGGGATTTAGTAGACCAGGTGCACACAGAGGACTGCATTTGGCCTGGGTGCAGACCAGGAGGTCTAATGCCTGGTTCATTGCAACATGGAGCAGGGCCCCACTGGATAATTGGTGAACCACTGAGGAAATCAGACGGTCAAATTAATAGACCAGGTGAACACAGAGGACTGCATTTGGCCTGGGTGCAGACCAGGGAGGTCTAATGCTGGTCCATTGCAACAAGGAGCAGGCCCCCGACGACATCCGACGGTCAAAATCACAAGCTAAAGGTAAATGCACTAGAGGCAGGGGTCCAATTTCAAAACCTAGATCAACACACGGGTCAGTGTGGCCTGCGCTTGCTCTAAGAGCATAGTCAAACTAGGAATTTCCAGCACATATCAGACCCCAATCACAGCTGGTCCTGGATGCATCTGATGGCAATCACGTCCAAACTGCCGCCTTCCCCCGAATGGAACGTACAGTAATTATCCCTGTATCTGGACTGAAAGTTGCCGCGGATTCAGGCATAATCACAGTACATTCTACTCAGGGGAAGACAGTACTGTGAGTACACACTGAGGATCTAATCTTTCTTCGAGCACTGAAGCATTGGTGCAAGAAACAACCAGCGTTCAATTATCGGCTATTACAGCATACTCAGAAAAGCTCCTCCAGATGTATATCACCGCAAATACAACCAGGTTCAGTTCAGAAAAATCCTATTGTGAGTATGCCCTCACACGAGTTCCACCCCTAGGCTCGAAGAAAGAGTCGAGCCTAGACAGTCGTAACAAGTGCTCTCCGAACCGTGCGAGACGGTCGCCCATCACACGGCTCTCCAACTATCCCGATTGACTCCATGAACTTTCTTCGAGCACCGGGCATGAACATGGTGGATGGCAGCAGGAGTTTTCCATGAGCAAAGGATCTGGTCCGCAAATACAACCAGGTTCATGCTAATCCATGAAAGCAATAATGCAGCAGGAGTTTTCCCTCAGCAATGGATCTGATCCACTGAAACGAGCCAAGTACTCGTCAAGTTCAACTTCGCATACATCAATGAACATTCACATGAGAGTTCACACGTGACAAGCCAAATCGAGATACATTCAACACTTGAAGATGTCGTCTATTATCAATATAAAAGAATGTTCGTCTCTAGCGGCTTTGCCTCACACACGCAATAGCGGCTATGGCTTCTCCCCTCTCTCTCCCTCTCTGACTTGACTCGCTCTGCCTCACTCTCTCTTGTCTCTCTCTCTCTCTCTCTACCCTGGATCGTTACCCTGGATACACCCACTCAGGTTGCTCACACCTCAGTGGCTATGGCGGCCATCCTCCTGCTCTATGTCTAGCCTAGCTATGGAGTATCTCTCAAGCACCCTCTTCTTCTTCAGGTGCACAGTGCCCAAGTCGCCTTAACGCACAAGCAGCCAGCAGCAGCGCTTCCGCATCTTGCATCTGAACAAGTGATGAGCCGCTGCACTGTCGCAGCTAAATATAGGACTTGGCTTCGCTGGGCTTGGATTGCCTTGGCTTGGCCTGCTTCAGACTGATACGGGTCGGCCGCGGCCTGTCTGCTGCAAACATTTTGTAGGTCCGGGAGCTTCCGGACTTTCCTGGGACATGCTGCAAAATTGGACTTGGGACTGCCGGACTGGACTTTTCTTTTCGGGTACCGGAATGACTCCTACCGACCTATGGCGCTTCGGTACTGACACGGCCCACGACACTTTGGCCTCTAGCCCCTACGGCCTACCCTACTGGACGGCCCTGAGACTTGGGACTTGTTGGGACCCTGGGACCGGGACTGGGTGTCTGCAGCGTGAATCCTTTCACTCCCGCCGGCCTACTTTCAAGGTCCTCCGAGAAAAATCACAACTTTATTGATCATACACATTCACTCCCCATCCAGCCCTCTCATAATAGGAGACAATGTGAGGGGCCGTCTGTATTAGTTCTTCACTAAAGAACCAGCGGTCTTCACTGGGCTCCTGGTAGGCAAACCTGACCATATATTGCTGCTGTGGCCTTCCTCTGCAACCTGTGCGGAAAATATCTTCGACCACTATTCGGTCTACATCATAACCTCCGTCCATATCTGGTGGAATCATGGAACACCGAGAGGGAAACTGGTCGTTCGTAATACAGGGAAGCAACTTAGATGCGTGGAATACCAGGTACGTGTGCAGGTGGGGCGGAATCTTGATCGTGTAGGACGGACCAACTGCCTCTCTCTTTTGACATCTAAGACTTGCCATGGTCCCCTATATGCAGGTAACAGTTTCTTCGAGATCTTTTCTTCGGGAACGAACTCCTTAGACTTAACCCATACCAGTCACCTACTGCAAACTGCGATGGTCGTCGATGTTTGAGCTTGTTCTACCATCTGGTGCTGGGCCTTAAGGATGTTCCTTTTAGCCTGCTCTAGATCCTGTACCGGGCAGCAGTCTTTAAATCTGATCTGGATTCAAGCAGTCAATCGGGCGTCGGGGTTGCCAAAATCTGTGCAGTTCGTTAGGGGTGCGTGCAGCGAGTTGTTGTACGGAGACTGCACTTTGGGAAGATGTTCGTCCCAATCGATCTGGTCGGGTACATGCGTCGCATTTGCTGGAGCAGTTTGTTCATCTGCTCGGTCTGGCAATTGGTCTCCGGGTGTCTACCGGACGACATGGTCAGCTTTGATCCATATACTTTCATCAACTGTTGCCAGTGCTCGCCCGTGAATCTGCTATCCCTATCACGAACAATTGTTAATGGGTGTCCGTAATCTTTAACCCAATGATTGAAGAATTCTCTAATCACTAAATATGTCCTTGCCTCAGCGGGCAACAGTAAAAACAGCAAATTTACTAAATCTATTTACAACTACCATCACTTGACTCTTCCCGTCTCTGCTTTTCACTTTTCTATCCATAAAGTCAATCAACATGCATTCACCGGGACCGGAAGGGTCAGGTAGTGGCCTTAACAGGCCAAGTGGGGACTTCGTGTCACTTTTGTTCCATTGACACACTTGACAGCCCTCAATGTAGGCAATGCAGTCGTGCTTCATGCCCACCCAGGTGTAGGACCGAAAAGGATTAGCATAGGTTTCCTCCAGCCGAAATGGCCCTCGGTGTCATGGCACTCTCCCAGGATCAGACCCTTTTGACTGTCTCGTTGTTCGGGATGCACAGTCCGTCGAACCTGTCTGTTTTTTCAAACAGTAGTCCGTCGGTTACTCTATAGTCCGGGACTTCGTGTGGTGCAGTCTGCACCCTTTTGATTAGCTCGCTGTAAACGGGATCGTCAACGTACACAGCCTTGATCTCTGCTGCTGTAGCTCGGTGCCTACATCTAGGTAAATGACGATGGCACCGAAGAAGTCTGCACGTCTACTCGACGTGTCTGCGACAGCGTTGTGTTTGCCCTTGCCTGGTTTCAGCTCAAAGTCGAACTGATCTATCTCGCCAGCCCATCTAGTAAACTTAGGGGTCATCCGCGCTTGGGTTCTCAACCTGCATAGGGTCTCGTGGTCAGAGTAGACTTTAAAGTGCCTTCCTAGGAGATAGTGTTGACAGTGGTTCAGTGCCTCCCCCAAGGCGAATAGCTCGCGCTCATACGTTGACGCAGTGACCTTCTCACTAGGCAACCTACTAGACATGAAATCGACGGGCCGGTACCCCTCTCCATCGTTCTGTTGGAGTACGGCACCAATTCCATATTGGCTTGCGTCAGTCATGACAATGAACGAAGTGATGGGTCTGCAACTTTCAAGACCGGGTGCTCAACTAATGACTTCTTCAATTTCTCTAAGGCTGATGTACAGTCTTTGTCCCAATTCCAAATTGTCTCCTTCCTCAATGGTTTACGCAGTGGTGCAACGACCACTGTGAAGTTTCACACAAACTTTCGGTAGTAATTGGCTAATCCTAAGAACGACCGCAGTTCGGTCAATGTGTGCGGTGTTGGCCAATCCCTGGTTTCTGCTATCCTCGCGTTTTCCGATCTGACTCTATCTCCATCTAACACGTGGCCTAAATATAGCACGTGACGCTTCGCCCATTCACACTTCTTCGGGTTCATTGGTGCTCCTCCAGAGTCTTACGAAATATCATAATATTGCCTAAGTAAATGACTACGAACTTATCTAGCCATTCCCGAAAGAGATCGTTCATGCATCTTTGGGAGGTAGCAGGTGCATTCGTCAAATCAAACGACATGACCACAAATTCGTAGTGGCCAGCCAATTCTAGAAGTTGTCTTGTGCTGATCTTCGGGCTGTACCTCTATCTGATGGTAGCCCGACTTCAAGTCAATCTTGGAAAAATACTTGCATCCCTGCACCCTATCTAACAAATCATCTATTCGAGGCAAAGGTTTTGCGTTCTTCATTGTAATCACGTTTAAACCCCTAGAGTCAATGCACATTCGCAGTTCGGCCTCCCTTCTTCGACACTAATAGGACAGGGGTGCCAGCGATGAACTGGGCCTAATCCACCCCTTCTCTATCTATTGGGCTCTATCTCTATCCGGTGCTTGATTTCCCTTTCCACTACTCCTGTCCGGGTCTCCCACATCGGTGAACTTTTTCAGCAGTTTTTCAACTACGGGTGGCTTGGATCCTCCTCCTTCTCGCCTTCACTAACCGGTCTAACGTACGCTACGAGGACATGGTCAACCAAGTCGGCCTTAACCACGTGCTTGGGAAACGCAGGGGCACTCATACAGCAAAGAGACAAACATGACTCTTATCAAAACTCGTGAAACAGCCGCATTTTCCTTTTGTCTCCTTCTGGGTTGGGCAGCCAGCATTCATGCTCGCCTATCTTCACATCATACCTCACAACCTCTCCCCAATCCGTCCCTAGAATCAGGTCAAAAGATAGGCTGTCCTCCACTAAGAGGGTGAGGGAGTGCAAAATTCTCTCTACCTTGTTCCCCCCCTCCAACCGGTACCCCTTCGACGTACTCTTCGACTCTCATTTCGCGATTGTCTGCCAGCCTGCTCACGACAGACTCGTCCCATTTCATAATCTTCATGCCGAGGTGCATCTTCTGCAATCCCCTTAAACTAATGTAGCTATATGTAGATCCACTATCAACTAACGCGCCTACTCGCTCTCTACTCTTCTCCTTCATTTCGTCCCATGCTTGGCGACGAGTGATCAGCTCATCACCGATGCCTGCGAGGGAACCACAAGAGTGACCCTAGCACAAGTGGTCTCCGCACAACTGGGTGGGGGCCTACATCGGTCTTTGCCATAGGGGCCTTCAGACAGGAGGGTGTCTGTTCAGCGTGCGCTTTTGTCTGTCTGTCTGTGTTTGAAGGCCCAACAGGAGCAACTGCGACTCCTACTGGCTGCTCACTTTTTGGTAGTGGTAGTCAAGGCAAAAGCAAACAATGTGGTTAGGATCACCACATTTCACGCACTGGTCGACTTTAAGCCTTTGCTCCCACAATGTTTTCTGCCCATCTCTTTCCATGGCTCTCTGTCCGAAATCCCTGGATGTGTTGGCCATGGTCTACGCCCTCTACCTCTTTCACTTGTGGAGGAGGAACCACGTCCACCTTGCAAGGAACCATAACCCCTACCTCCCGCGTAATAGCTACCTTCGCTACTACTCCCCTGGATGCCATATCCTCTTCCTCCACCTCTTCCTCAACCTCCTTTTCCTCCTTGTCGCCCTCCCCTACGGGCTGCAGCAGTCGAATAGTCCCCTCCTTGGGCTACTTGGTTGCTGTTTAGCTCTTCCAGTCCGTAAACTATGTTTCCATAGGGCAGTTCCTCGACAACTCCACCCTCGAATCCGACTATAAGACTATCCTTTACATCTATGCTACCGAATATCGTCCTGCTCTTCCAGCGACCTCCTTTCTGTACGTCTTTCCAATAATGGCAATAGTTAGCATCTTGGAGAACATCGGTGTGGTCTACGACCATCTTACTAATTTTTTTGTATGTCATGCAGTTGGGATCGATGGGGTTCAGGAAGTGCTTGTGCAAAGTTGATCAAGATCTACACTGGAGTGAGACCATGCTCGGAGTACTGCAAGAGCTCATCCATAGTAGCCTTTAGTGCCGACACACTCTTCCATTTTCGATCAGCTATGTTGAGGATCAGATGCTCAGTGCGTCCAGTCAGGTTCTTGTCCTCAAATCGATTCTTTAAGGCCGGGAAGAAATCTTCAATGTGGGTTCGTTGGAGTATTCTACCATCAATGTGCACCCTGCCTCTTTCATTAGGGGGAGAGCAAATTTCACAGCATCTCCCACGAGGCACAAACTTGCCATCAAGACATGGTCCCAGTATGGTATCAACTGTTCGTACAAGTAGGTGCCCATGTGCGCCTCCCACTGATAGAAGTTCTCTTCCCTTTTTCCTGTGTAGGTTCAAGGGATCTTTACCTTCATCTTTTCTCTCCGCTCTCCCCCTTCGAATGGTCTTTCTTACCCCTTTGGACCTCCTTCCTTTTTAGGGCCTTTGCCTCCCTTCCCATCATCGCCACCATCATCTCCACCTCCACCACAACCACCCTTCTTAACTGCAGCGACGATATCCACTAACTTTGAGGTGAAGACGCCTTCCAATTGCTGTGCATAACAACGACACTTACATAGTTGAACTCGTGATTGTGTTGTTCGAGTCGGGCGACCGGCTTGTTTATGGCGGTGAGCTCCTGGTTGGTATGTAGTAGGGCGTTAATCATGACGGTACAGTCGTCTTTCCGACTTGTTTATGGCAGCGAGCTCCTGGTTAGTATGTAGCAAGGCGTTAATCATGACGGTACAGTCGTCTTTCCACTCACCCTTACGGCCTTTCTCTTCCTTCAACTGGCGTTCAATCTCTTTCGCCTCAACTTTCAATCTCCTCTTCTCATCCAACTCCACGTTTTTCTTTATCACGAGTCGCTGATGCAATTCATGTTCCTTTTTCTGCATGAGCAATTCTCTCTCGGCGTCGTCCACTGCCGCCTCCAATTTTGTTGTGAGTTCAGCCCTCTTGGCCTTTTCCATTATAGGTCCAGGGGATCTTTACCTTCATCTATTCTCTCCTCTCTCCCCCTTCGGATGGTCTTTCTTCCCCCTTTGGACCTCCTTCCTTTTTAGGGCCTTTGCCTCCCTTCCCATCATCGCCACCATCATCTCCACCTCCACCACATCCACCCTTCTTAACTGCAGCAACGATATCCACTAAATTTGAGGTGAAGATGCCTTCCAATTGCTGTGCATAACAGCGACACTTACATAGTTGAACTTGTGAGTGTTGTTCGAGTCGGGCGACCGACTTGTTTATGGCGGCGAGCTCCTGGTTAGTATGTAGCAGGGCATTAATCATACAATCGTCTTTCCACTCACACTTACGCCCTTTCTGTTCCTTCAACTACCATTCAATCTCTTTCGCCTCAACTTTCAATCTCCTCTTCTCATCCAGCTTTGCATTTTTCTTTATCACGAGTCCCTGATGCAATTCATGTTCCCTTTCTTGCATCAGCAGTTCTCTCTCGGCGTCGTCCTCTGCCGCCTCCAATTTTGAAGAAAGTCCATCTCTCATTTCTCAATCACAAGAGATGAGTTCAGCCCTCTTGGCCTCTAACTCTTCTGCCCACTCATCCTTCCCGAACCCAAACTTCTCCATCCATGTTTGCGTGTCGATTGGGTAGAAATGCAACTGACCGGACTCTCCCCTTTCGGTTCGCATACCCCCTTCAACCCTCTGCCTGGGGTCTTCCAGCCTCTCTTCTTTTTCTTCTTATTCTTCTACTACTACTACTACTACCTTAACATGTTTCTGTTTCTCCAATTTTGAGCTTCTCCAATTCCCTTCTTTCCCTTTCCAATCTCTCCTTTTCTTCCTCTTTCTTCTTCCTCTTCTCCTCTTTTTTCTCCTCCTCCTCCTCCCCCAGCCTTCTATCGATCTCGGCCTACTGTTCAGCGGAGTATGGTTGTGTGGATGCCCCAGACCGACTCACCACATGCATGCCAAAGGTCCAAGCGAATCCCAATGGAAAGAGGAAACCGAGGAGGGGGGCCCATATAGCGGACAGGGCCAAGAAGCCAAACATCGAGTAATCATCCATGGCGAGGGTCAGCACAAGTAAGTTGACTCCGCCTCCTCACCACTTAGACCTACTCCTCAACACTCAACTGTGCTCAATACTGATACTAATGAAGGATCACTCTCAAGACTTAAACTAGTTCCTCACTGATTGCAATGATTTTCGAGTATAACTACCAATAGTGACTAGCCAGCCGGTCAGTACACGCCCTTGGGGGATCTCCAAGACATCCTCAGCTGGTGGACCTTACGTCTCACCCTTACTTCGCTCGTGCATTATACAACTGGCAAACCCTACCCTACTGCCCTCGGCAACTCCTCACTGCGTCCCATAGAGTCTTCGGTCGCACGCCGATCAGCACCGGTCATTGGGCACAGCCGGGTTGTTTTACAAGCGCCCGCTGGTCATTGTCCGTGCTCCCTACCAAGTCTAGGATACATCCAGCTGCCGAGTTGCTACCCTAGACCGACCTACATCACACACTCTCACGGGATTAGGGTCCCACTGGGTACCTATGCCCCCAGGTAGGTCGGCAACCCTAACCACTTCCCCCACAAAGGGGGAGGAGCCTTTCCTCCAGGAGAGATCGATCTTTGACTCAGCAAGCAAAAGGCAAACCAAGTGCGACTGCTGACTCAAATGACAAGATGACATCAACAGAAATCGATTTGCAGCAGAGGTCACTAGGAAAGTACGTGGGAAGGTACCATTCACAACAAAATTCAAATTGCATAAACGACAGGGCCAAAGCAAAGAAGCACTTCACTTCTTGAACGTTCCCTTGATGAAGCTCCTCGATCGCAGGCACATGCTCTCCCCATGCCACTTCTTTGGCCCTCAACATGGAGTCGACCCTTTTTTTGCCACTCGATTTGGTACCCCACCAAGTGGTACGTTAGCAGCAGCAGCACAAACGGCTGCTTCTTCATCTTCAAGTCCAACTCCTTCCACTACGGGGCAGCAGCCAGTTCCACAAATGGGACTACAGCAGCCTCGGTAAACCAAGACCCCACTGAAACCATTTCCTTCTTGGGAGGTAAGAAGGACGAGGCACTTGACACATGGTTGAGGACGGTTCCGGTGTGGGTTCGGGCGAAGAGGACGTTATTAGAAGAAGAGGTGATCACCGCCGCCTCGTATCTTGAGGGATCAGCAGCGAGATGGCTGGATGGAATAGCGGCATCTGAGGGGCTCGGTCGGCGAATGAATGATTGGGGAAGACCCACACATTGGAGAGTTTCATGGCATTGGTTGAAACGGGATGGTACAACCCCCTGCAGGCCCAACAGGCTACTGATGTGTTGGCCCGACTTGATACCAGAAGGTACAAGTCCGTGCGTGAGCTCACCGCCGCTGTGGAGAAACTCATGGTTGTTCCGGGTGTCCGCTATGATCCACAAGTCTTATTGACCATGTATCTGTGATGTCTTCCCACAAACATTAAGAACTTAATGGTGAGTGAAGCTAGCATCGAGTATCATACTTTTGACTCCTTTCACAAGAAGGCCTTAGATTTGAAGGCCAAGCTAGGAGGAGCACAACAACCTGCTACGGATGGGAGGAAGAAGAAGCCCCAACAAGAATGGAAGACGAAGGGTAGTCGGTTGATGATGGTTGATTCCAATGGGAATCAAACCGAAATTGATGATCTCCCTGATCTTGTGGAGGAAACAGAGATAGGTGGCGAGGAGAGTGCAAAGGGTGGCAACCACGCCGCCATAACCAAAGGAAAGGCAGCTGGCCACGGTAAGGGCGGTCAGCAAAACAGTCAGGGGCAGACTCAGACTCAAACAAGATAGCAGCTTGAGTGAGGGCTGGCCTGGATCACGATGTGTGGAGGGACCGGCAGTTGCGAGGAGCTTGCATTAATTGCGGCGAATATGACCATCAACTGTTCAAATACAAAACCATGAAATTTTCTCAAAAGATTCCTCCCAAAGGTGGTTCTGGGGGATCTTTCGCCGAAAGTGGTGCCTCTATGAGCTCCAATCAGGGAAACACATCCGGCCAGTAGAACTCATGGCTGCTTCTACTCATGTTGAAGTGGTCGATGCACCCTCACCACTTCAGGAGTTGGCCAAAGCTATTGACTCTCTAGTCACCCTGCAGATGCATCTGGACCAAACGACACTATTCATTAGATGAATCCGAAGCCTTAGAAGACTTGGAAACCAAATGGTCGGCAAGGGACCCTCGTAAGTCTTGGGTGGCACTATCTAGAGGTCCTAGAGGGGAGCATTTCGTCGTGGAAGTCAGTGTAGGTGGCCGCAAGTGTGGTGCCTTCGTAGACATTGGCTCCACACGAAACTTCATAAGTTGCGACTGCGTTGAGAGACTGCGCCTAGGGGAGCGGGTGCAGAGTTGGGTAGACCTGTAGCATCTATCTTGGCCGACAAAGAGCGCATGGTTGTAAATGACTACGTCAAGGACGTACTTTGCAACTTCTACTATGGAGGTGGGGAACTTAATCATAGGATTTCGTTCCTAGTTAGCGACAACTTGCCATTTGACATGCTGTTAGGTATGTACTTCCTCGAGGTTGCAATGCCCCAGTTCGACTGGGACCGAAAGGTGCTTAAAGCATGTACTATCAGAAGGGAGGACAATCAAACTCGCGAAGTACAAGGCTAGCAGTCTGATAGACACTCACGATTGTATGTGTGCATAAACATTCTACAATTGTTGTTATTTGTTTCTTTGATGGCTGGAAGTTCTTCAAAGGTATGAAAAGTTAGAGGACTTTGTACCATCCATTCAAGTGTAGTTGAATTTGGCTCAACTGCCCAAGGCGCTTGCAGAGCGCGCACTTCACTGGTTAAAGTGAGATAAACAACCACAAAAAAAACTAAAATTCCTACAACAAATAAACATAACCAAGAGAAGGGTATGTACTTAGTTTTTTGTATCTGAGAAAGGGGAGACCGTTAAAACACCCCCAAAGATAGAAACTCGTCGCTAAGTACCCTGATCTGTTCGAGGAACCTTCAGGAGTCGTAGACAGGGAGGTTGTCCATGCCATAGAGATCATCCCAGGTAGCAAGACACCGAAGGGAAGAATCTATAGGATGGCTCTGGCCGAGTTGGACGAGCTTCGTCGGCAACTAAAAAAGCTCACAGAGAAGGGTTGTATTCATCCTAGCACCTCCCCTTTCGGCTCACCAGTTTTATTTGTCCCAAAGAAGGGGGTGGCACTAAGGATGTGCATTGATTATAGAGGCCTCAATGCCATCACCATTAAGAATGCAGAGCCTCTACCACGCATCGACGACCTGTTGGATAGGGTGCAGGAATGTAGGTACTTTACCAAGATAGACTTAAAATCCGGCTACCATCAGATTGCCATTAGTCCAGAGGACCAACACAAAAACGCATTTCGGACCTAGTACAACATGTAGGCGTTTTTGGTGATGCCCTTTGGCCTTTGCAATGCACCGGGCACATTCCAGCACGCCATGAATAGGATTTTTCATGACTACTTGGATAAGTTCATCATCGTGTACCTTAACGACATTCTTATCTTTAGTAGAATACTCGAGAAGCATGCCCAACATGTAGAAACAATACTTTCACTCCTGCGACAATACAAGTATAAGATCAATTTAGAGAAATGCGAGTTTGATCACACTAAAATCCTGTACTTAGGTCATGAAATATTCGGGGAAGGGATAAGGCCCGAAGATGCAGAGATGGCTAGCATTCGTGACTGGTCACAACCTCAGTCAGTGATTGAGGTCGGATCTTTCTTAGGGATGACCGATTACTATCGCAACTTTGTGAAAAACTATAGTACGGTGGCCGCCCCTCTGACAGATCTTACACGCCTTGACACGCCATGGGAATGGACAAACAAATGCAAGGCTGCTTTCAAAAGACTGAAGCATGCCCTCATGCATCACGAGGTTCTCATGGTCCCCAATCCGGAGAGGTCGTTTGTTGTAACCACTGACGCAAGCCAATATGGCATAGGCACAGTGCTGGCCCAACAGGAAGGGAAAAAATTGAGGCCCATCGAGTAGACGAGCAAGAAGATGCCATCAAAGAAGTTGGCGAAGTCCAAGGCCCGAAGATGCAAAGGTGGCTAGCATTCGTGGCTGGCCATGACCTCAGTCTGTGATCGAGGTCAAATCTTACTTAGGGATGACTGGCTACTATCACAACTTTGAGAAGAACTATAGTATGGTGGCCGCCCCTCTGACAAATCTTACAGGCCTTGACACGCCACGGGAATGGACAAACAAATGCAAGGCTGCTTTCAAAAGACTGAAGCATGCCCTCATGCATCACGAGGTTCTCATGGTCCCCGATCAGGAGAGGTCATTCGTTGTAACCATTGACGCAAGCCAATATGGCATAGGCGCAGTGCTGGCCTAACAGGAAGGGAAAAAGTTTAGGCCATCGAGTACATGCGCAAAACGATGCATTCAAAGAAGTTGGCAAAGTCCACCGACGAAAGGGAACTCTACGCCCTTTACAAGGCTCTTGTCCACTGGAGGCACTATCTGTTGGGATGGTTCTTCTACTTGAGAACTGACCATCAGACACTCGAGTGGATCAAGATGCAGCCTGTTCTCTCTGACACACTCAAACGCTGGATTGAAGTCATAGATCCATACGACTTCAAGCTAGAGTACGTGAAAGGAGAGTATAACAAGGTTGCTGATGCACTGACAATGGAACTCGATCATTGGTGGACGCCTACAGGGAAGATCCTCTAATGATGGACATCATCCACAAACTCGATGTGAAAGACAAAGCGACATCTGATGAGTTTGTGATGGTAGATGGATTACTCTTCCTTGAAAATAATNAAAATAATGATGGACATCATCCACAAACTCGATGTGAAAGACAAAGCGACATCTGATGAGTTTGTGATGGTAGATGGATTACTCTTCCTTGAAAAGGAAGGGTTCAAAAGATAAGTTGTTCCATCTAGTGACATTTTGCGTAGTTTGTTTTTAAGCGAATGTCACGACGCAACTGGCCACTTCGGATATAAGAAGATTAGTGCTAATTTAGTACATCGATTTTGGTGGCCTAGTATGCTTGACGATGCGAAGAAGTGCGTACAGATTTGTCAACTTTGTCAACGGGACAAGCCGCGTACTCGAGCACCGCTTGGGTTACTCGAGCCCTTGCCCATTCCTGCAGGTCTGGGACAGAGTGTCTCCATGGATTTCATGGATACCCTCATGACCAGCAAGAGTGGCAAGAGGCACATCGAAAACACGGTTGGAGATCTTCCAAGGACTGGCTAAATCTAGTGATCTCCTTTCACGACAGGCTATGGTCCCGGGAATGAGTTCGACATTCAAGGTGTCTTTCATGCATGCTCCACGCATGAAATAAGTTGTGTCCGTCTCGTTGCGGACATCTGCAACGTCCCACTTGACTACGCCAAAGTGGGCAATTCATTCGGTGACTTGCACGGTTGCCCTCACTAAACCAACAAGAGAGGACAGGTTAACTAAGTATGGTAGACTAGTAGCCATACCTAAAATCGCAAGGATTGAACACGTCATCAAGTTATTCATGGATAACTGGGTGCGTGATTTTGGACTGCCCAAGTCTATTGTTAGTGACAGAGATGTCCGATTCACAAGCAAAATGTGGAAGAAGGCTGCTGAACAAATGGGCAGCCAACTGCAGATGACCTTTGAGAATCGCCCCGAAGCTAACGGTCAAGCGGAACAGATGAACCTTGTGGTGCAACTCTTCCTGAGGCATTACATTAAGCCCAGAAAGGATGATTGGGATGAGAAGCTGCCTCTCATCTCCAGTCTGTATAACAACGCAGTTCACAGCACCACAGGTGTCTGTCCAAATGAACTGTGCATTTGGGATGGAAGCCTAGATCTGCACTAGACTTTCTCCTTCCTGAAAACCGACCAGCTGCAACGCCTGGAACCTGTCAGTGTCCAGTATGAAAAGTTGTTGCAGCAGGCTGTCGAGCATATTAGGAAATCTCAAGAGGCTATGATTGCCTCTGAGAACAAACACAGGCGACAGTCCACATTTCAGGTAGGGGAACGGGTCTGGGTGAAAGCTCGCGAACTGGGTCAGGAATTTGGCATCTCTGAAAAACTAATGCCTCAGTATTTCGGTCCTTGGGAAGTCCTGGATATGGTGGGTAGTGATTTGGACGACCCTCGTATGTCATTAGAATCCCTGGACATCTGCGCACTTACCCTGTGTTTCACGCTTCAAAGCTTGCACATTTCGCTGAGACAGATTGGTTCCCATCAAGAAGGTCAATGCTGCCCCCAACCATGGATGGCCACGTGGATGTCGTCGGTATTCTGGAACACAAAGACTTGTCTGTTCCCAAGCCAGTGGGTAGAGGAAGACCCCCCAAACCGGTGAGGGAGTACCGGGTCAGGTTCGGGCATCATACGGATCCGAAAGAAGATCGTTGGTTCACAAGAGAGGAGCTTATCAAGGCAGCCCCTCAGATTGTGGCAGAATACGAACGGAGATCAACGGGGGGAAGGCACCCGCGTAGAAGCATCTCAGCAGACTTTCGAAGCTAAGGGGATGGAATGCGAGGACTGAGCCCTCATGGGCCCCTATCAGACATGCAAGTGCTCTCGGCTGTGGGCCCCAGCAAGCCTTGTGCCCGCCCGCAGTGAAGGCCGGCCCGAATAACCACAAGAGGCCTATTTCTGACATTTTCCATATGTGGGTACACAGACAGTTGCAGCACGCCAGTTGGCTGCAGGGAAACGTGAGCCTCCAGGCTCTTTCCAGAAAACAAGGACTGCGCTGTACTGTTGAGCCCAGGGCCGGGTGGTTGCGCCCTGGGCACACGCAGCGTGTGGGCGACACATCATGCAGCCGCCACGGACGATCATGAAAGCAGCATTGTTGTCGCTTAATCTTCGCAAGCCAACGAGAATGTGGCCAACCCTTGGAGCCTGGGAGGCTACCTATACATGCCCAACTGAGAAGGGCCCAGGCCCTTAACTGTAGAGGTGCGCCTGGGCGCAGAGACTGGGACCCGACTGGAAGCTACTAGAAACTTCCCCAGCCAGGCGCAGGGAGACACACAGGCTGCACTTGTAAAGGAAAGAGGCCAGCCCAGGGAGAGGTATTCTGGCCTAGGCAGGCAATGTGGACACGCTGCTGCGTTGCTGTGCAAGTGCCTGCATGGGCGCTGCTGGTCGGACGCGTGCACGGGCGCTGAGGTGTGGGGCGCTGCAAGAGCAGCGGACGCACAGCAGCCATAGCCGGGCTGCAGGGGTGCAAGGCACGTGATGGCGAAGGTGGTCTTTGCGTAGGAGGCGCATGCTGTGGGGAGACGAGGGGTGATTATGAGAGGAGAGAGAACGTACCTGGTGTACACTGGTGATCGGCATTGGTGTTGACATCTCGTACATCGGTCTTCGACTTCAGCGCGATCCAGTTGCGAGAAAGTAAATAGGCTAGATAGGCTGAGTAGGATAGGCTAAGCGCGACATTGGATACAGTGTTGGTGTGACCAGAGAGTGGCCACATTGACATTCGAGTTCATTGTATTGTTCTTCTTTGGACGGTATCTTGGTGCATTGCACTCTCTGCTTGGTTCATGACTATCTTAGCGACTTCGTGATTTTGCAAATTGGATTTCTGTCTATAGCTCTCGCTCAAATTCCTTGCACATTTGATGAGAACCAAGACAAAAAAAAAAAAAAACAAAAAAAAAAACAGATGTCCCAGTACCCTACTATGTAGCAGTGGGAACATCAGTGGCGAGAGAAGGGAAGCAACTCTATGATCAACGGCGCGAAAATAATGCTGCGGACGTAAAGTGCATAACATATCAAAGCCACTGGTTTGTCATAGAGATGGGTTTCAGGCGAAAGAGATTCACATCCTGTGGCTCGCAGTGTATACAAGGCTCGCATACATATTCACCGTGACATGCTGATCCACAATTACTAGCGATTCCAACTTCAAAAGACCCCATTTTGACTTTCTCTCTGGGCCCTGACGGCCTACAATGTAGAAAGGTATCCTGATACTATCAACCATTAGAAGATTCTGGGGCCACTTTTGCCAAACCAAACAAATCATCCATTAGATTTTGAGGCCACTTTTGCCAAACCCAACAATTTCTCCGTGAGGACAACGACCCAGAACACTCATCTTATCAGTGAGTTCCCTACGTGCCTGATGGCCCGGTGTGTACCAACCCAACGGTATCATCCATGGTCCCTCTGGTGCAGTCCGGTGACATTTTCAGGACCCTTGGTACAGTGACTTCAGGACATTCTGCTTATTTTGCTTTGCTTTCTTTCTTATAGTGTGATAACCTGTCCAAACACGGACTGAAACACACAGCTGGTTTCTGAGTTTTGCTCATAGACTGAATGCCCTACTCAGTTCCCGCCTGCTAAGTCTGTGTGTGTGAGTGCTCGCTGGACTGCATGTCTGTCTGAGTGCTGGTTGGCTTACGTGCGTGTGACTGTGCCTGTCTGAGTGCTGGTTGGTATGAGTGTGTGTGTGGCCCGCCAGGGCACTTGTTCGTTCGTTGGGCCCTCAGGGACGGTACTTACCTGTGGCCGTGGCTTTGAAGGGTTGCAGCGGGGAAAAAGCACTCAGGTAGCAGGTAGGCCGGTACCACACCCGGCAGGGGGGTGAATATGCAGGTACCGGAGGCCGAGCAGAAGAAGACAAAAGTGGCATTTTGAGAGGCCGGTAGTGTAGGCTAGGTCTAGCGGGTACCAGTCTGAGTCTAGGGCCTGTAGGGGCAATATCAGAGTCTGCAATGATGTTTCCCTCCAAAAGTGGAGGAGGTACCGGTTGCTTGGGAAGGCCAGCGGCCTGGAAGTCACCGCCCAAGAGGCAAAGCAGGCCGCTATATCTTCAGGCCGGGCGGAAGACCCGGCCTCTTTTT
>BFEA01000651.1:253295-272454 GCA_003427395.1 Chara braunii
GCTTTGGGTTGTCCTTTGGGCATCTGGGCAAGGCCTAGTAGTCCGCCATAGCCTCGGCCTATGAGAGTGAAGAGTGGGAGAGGCGGCCATGGCTATGGTGGACCTTGAGTGATACCTGCAGAAGAAGAGGGACTCGGACACTGATTCTGGACCAGTCATTCAACATTGTATTATTATTTTTTGTATGAACAAGGGAAGAGGGAGATAAGGAGGAGGAGGTTGTTGGGCGAAGAAGAAGAGCCTTGTCATTGTCTTTGCTGGTGTACATCTTCTTCTTCTTCTTTCTTACTTCTTCTTTCTTACTTCTTCTTCTTCTTCTAATCCTCTCTCTCCTCTCAAGTTCATTCATTTCTTTCTGCAATTGGATGGCATTGTACTTTCTGGTGGATGTGTATCTCGAAATTGGCCAGGGTCATAACAATAGTGAAAAAAGCAGTATAGGAACGTGATGGCATTGAGATATTATCGTCGAACTGAGAGGCCCCAAATGATTCATAATTTATATTCATCTTCGTTCCATTCGGATTCGAACACAGGTGGGTATTTCAACAGATCATGGGGGTTGTATGGACTGAGCTTTTAAATGTTTGGCATCAACAATCGAAGCTGGAGGCTCTGTCGAATGGCTCACCTCGGTTTTATTGCTTTTTCCCTTTCGCAAATAATAATAAGCATCATGGGAAGTATTCATCTGAAGTGAAAAGCGGAGCAAGCTTCCACTATTTATTTATTATTATTATTTTTAAACAGGTCCTTATGGCCCTAGCTTCCCCTACTTAAACCACAACTCATAGCTATGCTGGACCAGACCCCGACCGAATCCGGGCCCCGGAATCCGGAACTTCCAGGCCCTTCCGGACTTCCAGAACACCGGAATTTTCCGCAGAATCCAGACCGGTCCGTATCCCCTTTCCAGATGCCCATCCGGATATATTGTATTTTCCAGGAAAAAACTAACACTAAAAAAAAGCGTGACTGTCGGTGTGTGTGTAGGATGAGGAAAATCGAAAAGTATCTTCAGCCAGAACGTGGAAATATACACTGCCACTTTTTTTTTCTTTTTCTTTTCGTGTGTGCATCAACTGAGCAGCCTGCCAATGTGCAAAATGAGAAGGACCCTTCCACAAGAACATAGGAAGATAAACTACTACCGACAGATACATTGAAAAAAATCCCCGTGTGAGTTTGTACTAAGGTGCTGTCAGATGCAAATGTCGCCACGTGCGCACGCACAAGAGAGAGAGAGAGAGAGAGAGAGAGAGAGAGAGAGAGAGAGAGAGAGAGAGAGAGAGAGAGAGAGAGAGAGAGAGGAGGACGACGACGTTGACCATAACGGACATGACGACGACAGCGGACACAACGACGACGACGACACGAGAGAGAGAGAGAGAGAGAGAGAGAGAGAGAGAGAGAGAGAGAGAGAGAGAGAGAGAGGAAAACCATAACAGAGGGCGGAGATGACAGCGACGCTCGCGTGCGCGCGCGAGAGAGAGAGAGGAGGAGGAAGAGGAGGAGGAGGAAGAGGAGGAGGTGGAGGAGGACGACGACCATAACAGAGGGCAGAGATGGCGGCCACAAGAGAGAGAGAGAGAGTCACGCTGCTTCACCCTGCTGCACGCGCCGCTCCACGTCCTGGTCGCCGTGCAGCTGCTCGCTACTGCCCCAAGCGCACGTTACCACCACGGGGATATGCCTTCGAAAAATGGGATGGGGGAAGAACTGCTGCCTTTGAAAAGTGGGGGCCGCGAACTGCCCCCTACGATTACAAAAAAAAAAAAAAAAACTGAACCAACACATTTTCCGCCCATTCCAGACGGTGGCCAAAGGCCCAAAAAAATATGGGCCAATTTGTTTTGCGCGGCCCAGGGAGTGAAAAAACGCCCTGGGCTGCCCAAAAAAAATTTGGCCGTTGGCCTGGGGGGCGTACATCCGGACCGGTTACCGAAAAGTGGTACCGGATCTCGGATCCCGGATCCCGGAGAGTCCGGATCCCTTTCCGGGGGTCCAGATCGTAGCCATGCCACAACTAGATCCTGAAATACTGGGTAAACCTCTGCAGACAGAGAAAAAACTACAAAAAAAAATGTAGCGTAGTAGTTATGAAATTGCCGATCCAACGGGGCAGCTGAAAAAAAGGGCACACCTCTTCGTAGCGGGGGAGGGGGTCAAGGTGGTGATGGTTTAATGAAAACTTAAATCGGTCAAGACATTACTTGGTTGCAGTTGGAAATTACCATATGGGGGTTCTTCAGATATTATGATGTCGGTATCCACATTAGCATGAATGACGTGGCCATCTGTACTGCGTCGTACAGTACCCTTTATTCCCATCAAACAATGCTCCTGTGCAAAATTGGCAGCACCACATATGACAGCAACCCATCACAGGGAAACAGATGCGCACTTGCTCAGACAGTTGCACACATCACACATATGTCAATGGGAACAACAATATAGCAAAGACACAAACAGTCACAGTCTCAACCGCAGAGGCCTATCATTCATGGTCCCGCCATTGGAAAGGAAGCACTTTCTTCTCCATCAATCGTCTAAACCAAACCCCACGGACTCGGCACTAATCAGATGATGGTAGAGAATGCAGCCCAGCCAATCAATTAACAATCAAATAGCATCAAGTTGCCACCAACTGATTCAACAACAAAACAATCGCTCTCCCAAACTGATGATAGAAGCCGTAAGGGGAGAGTAACAGTCAAAACAATCAATCAATCAATCAATCGACAACAGTCTAGCATCATCGGCAAGCAAAACTGACCTCCTAAAACAACAAACAATCCGCGATCTGTACACTTTTCCGTCTTGGCAGTTGTCATAACCACAATCATTGTCCTTCGATAAAAGAAATCTGGAGCTCCGGATCGCACATGTGTCCTCAGCTATGGTTAGCTGCAGCAAGGAGATGCTTTATGCTCTTTAATTGAACCACCAATGCGCTCAGTGGTGTCCAAAGGATGTGCACTGCTTGGCAGTGCTTGCAAGGTGGGTCACAGATTGACTGTACATGGGCAGCAGGCATGGTACCGTTCACACCCACCAACCCCTGCATTGTTTGGAGGAACTGGTTTTGGGTGTTGGGGTGCTTTAAAACCACCACAAGAAGAGCCAGTGCAACTCCGCACCCGTAAAACGGAGCATTGGTGATTACGCAACCAAGGAGAGAGGGAGAAGTACCGAGGCAGGGTAAAGCGAGAAAAGTCCGCAAACGACAGATGTGTTGTAGGATGTTACCCAGCTGATTGCATGAGAAGAGATGGGACAGGATGTATTGCGTGTGATGAGATAGAACAGGATATGTGTCGAGGGCCACCCGCCACATGCAAAATGGACAAAGAAATGCAAATTGAGTCGTATAGAAGACATAAACCGTAAACCCGAATACGAATCGGGAGAAGCAAGAGGGATACAATTTTCAGGGAGGTCTCACCTAGATGCTCATAACTGTTGTTTTTTCATGCAGGCAGACAAAGAGTAGACGGATCAATGAGCAGAAATGCATGTGGAAGTTACATTGCCTGATTTCCAAAAGTGAAGCATAAATTTCCAAAAGTGAAGCATAAACCAGAAACCGAAAAACAAATGCACGTGTACGGGAGCCTGGAGCGGCAAACATATGTCCACATACAGACAAACAAATAGACACAGATGGACAAGTGATGATTAGGATGAGACAGACAACTAGAGTGAGGAGGGGCAGACAGAGGCAGATCTCTCCCCCCCCCTCTCTCTCTCTCTCTCTCTCTCTCTCTCTCTCTCTCTCTCTCTCTCTCTCTCTCTCTCTCTCTCTCTCTCTTTCTATTTCTGTCCCATCCTCATGATCACTCGTCTGTGTTCATCCGTTGGCCTGTATTTGGACATGTATCTGCACCCCCAGACACACCCCATATACACACAGAGCTGACAGAGGCTCCAGGCACACCCATACACACACAACTGACAGAGGCAGATCTCTCTCTCTCTCTCTCTCTCTCTCTCTCTCTCTCTCTCTCTCAGACACACCCATACACACACAGAACTGACTCTTCTGTCTGTACTTCCCTCGCTGTGTGTACGGCGACTGTGTTCTACAGGTTCCTGTGTTTCAAGACAGGCAGTGGGATAGAGTCCAGGTTGGCTCAGTCGAGTGCGTTGGTACTCAGTAAAACATCCCGCGCTGGGAATCCACGATATTGAACTCCAGCACATTCACATACCCGGCGAGTACCTGGCTATGCTTACGGCGTACACAGTTGGGAGAGGGGGGTCGCTGAGTGACTGGGTACCATTGGGAGTCTCCCGGCTTGGAATGCCCCCGCTCGGCCCTGGGTGTATTGGAGTGTGATTGAAGCACTGGCCGGCCTACCTCGGCCTGCACAACCTTTTAATTAACCAAAAAAAAAAAAAAAAAACAGGACTGTGCCGGACAGTTTCGTCAGCATATTCACATCAACCCTGTCTGTATTTGGTCATGTCTCGGCCGTATCAGACGCAAGCTCACAGAGAACCAACTCCGTTCGTCTGTGTGTGTTGTCATGTTCGCTATACAGTGTATACACAACTCAACAAAAAAAAAGGACGTGTGTGTGTGCAAATTGATCAGGTGATCAGGTGGTCGGGTGTGTGCTACTCTTCTGCTTGTGGGATCTCCTCTTCCCTCATAACTCGCCACTAGTTTTTTGAATTCTTTTCCCTTGCTTCCTTCTTCCTTCTGCCCCCACGCTTCTTTTCTCCATGTATCCACTTTTGCGAGGATCTGTGTCCTCGGCAGGCCTAAGGGGCCCCTGCTGCAAATGTGCCCGCCCTAAGTGAAGGCGGTTTCGTCACGCCAGTTGGTTGAGGAAAACACAGGCCGAGTAACAAGGAAATTCCATGGCCTTCTAGGCTTTTCCGAAAGTGCAGGCCCTGGGCGCGATTCGCAGCCTCATACACAGACAGTTGGGAGGCCCAACTGAATGAGGCCCAGTAGCTGCACCAGAGGCGCAGCATCCTGGGGCCTACCGGAAGCTTCTGGGCCCAGGCCCAGGTCCTCCAGGCTGCGAAGGCAGGCAGACTCTTTCCATATAGGAAAGAGCTCGCTGCCTGGAGGTCATTCAGGCACTCGCATCCTAGCGACAGCGCTGCTGGAGCGGACGCTCGTGGGCTGCTGGCGCTGAGAGGCAAGGTGCAAGCAAGTGCGGTCGTGCAGGGAACAGGGCGCTGCTGAGGGCAGCGCCATAGCCCAGCCTCCATAGCTGGCTGAAGGCTTGGTTGTACAGTGACGCGCAGGGGTGGTCTTCGGGTGTACAAAGGGAAGACGTGGGGAGGAAGACGAGGGAGAGAGAGAGAGAAGGATGATGATGATGATGATGTGAGGGCACATACCTGGTATTGGCGATGGTCTGCATGGGCGACATCTTCAAGCACTTCGGAGGCTGCTGACGTCAACAGTTGCATTGTCAATTAGTAGGCTAGTAGTAGCTGTGTAGGGAGTAGGCTAGCCGAGTAGGGAGATAGGGACTGGATACATATGTTGGTGGTGGCGAGAGAAAGCTCTCATTAAGGCTTCAGGGTTTCTCCAGCTCCAGGATGTGACGACTGAGCATAATCTATTCTGAGTGTTGCGACCCATTCGTGCTTGTTTCAAAGACACATTGGTTTTCAGTGCTGCGATTCTCCATTGGTGTCATATTGGTGCAATGCTGCTTTCTGAACACTGTGATACGATCTGGCTTTCAATGTGATTGTGCAATCTGATTATTGTCATCTCGCTATTGCTCATTTTCCTTGCAATTTTATCTCACAGGAGTCGTCACGACTTTCGCTCTCTTCCCATTCATTCTTCTTTGTTTGCTTGCTTGTCCTCACTCTCTTCCCATGTCTTCTTTGTTCATGGAGTATTTTTTGCTTGCTTGTCCTGTGATCCCTCTTTTCTTTTCTCCCCAGTAACTTTGTCTGACGGCAACGGAGTATGAATATCAGAATGGACAATCACTTTCCTTTTTACTGTTCTCCAGAGCTGTCGACAAGAGTGCATTTATTTGTGCCTCTTTCACTGGACTTTCTTTTTCAGAAGACGTATGGATTTCTTTCGCTCTTTGTCACCCCTTAGTCTTTTTCTTCTTTTTCTGTAATAAAGAAATTTCTTTTTCAGAAGACGTATGGATTTCTTTCGCTCTTTGTCACCCCTTAGTCTTTTTCTTCTTTTTCTGTAATAAAGAAATACAGCTGTCTTCTCCTCGTATGGGGGACAGTTGTATTTTTTGACTGCCCTATTTTCTTCTCTCAATACGTCTCTTGCTAACTACCTATACCTATGTCCTGCCCACAAACCCGACGAAGCAGCCTAGGATAATGATCAACTGAACTAGAACCACCTATGGACCACACAATGCAGCTACCATTGAACAGAAGACCCGCTTCAAATGTATTGGCCAGTGATAAGTGAGACTAAGGTTATGTGTCCTATCTAACCCTGCTCTGTGCGGGGGAGCAGCACCCAAGCTCCTAACACCTGGCTGGGCCTGGAAAGTCAGGACACAACTTCCACAACCAGCCAGTAGAGACAAGCGACTGTCTCAGCCGGGGAACCCGAAGTATGCCACAGGGAATCGTGGGAACTCAACTGGCTGACGTGGGGAATCGAACCCGCGACATCCTGTGTACCACATACGTGCTCAACCAACTGAGCTAGGCCGGTTGCTTTGTCACCCCTTAAGTCTTTTTTTTCGCAATGGTCTTTTTTTGTCTCTTTCCTATTTCATTACAGTCTCACTCCCTTGCCTTTTATCGTGGTACTACTGGTCAGATCACTCCCTTGCCTTTTGTCGTGGTACTACTGGTCAGATCACTCCCTTGCCTTTTGTCGTGGTACTACTGGTCAGATTGGTAGCTCGTTTTTGCTGTCTTGCATACAGTCAATATCTTGAGTAGCGTTAATGTCTTTGAAAGGGTTTCATAGTTATCGACCCCACTTTATAGTTCAAGTCCCAGCACTGGTCCCATCCATATTGCAAGGGTTAAATAGTTATCGACCCCACTTTCCAGTTCAAGTCCCAGCCCTGGTCCCATGTACCATATTCCCTGTACTAAGTAGGGTCTATCACCGTAGGTTCCTTAGGCCTCAGCAGGAAGTTTCCGGCAGCTACCGGTCGGGATAGGAGAATTCATTAGAAGTAAAGTCAGTCTGTGCATCAATCGGGGACAGCAAGCGAAGGGTCTGGAAGACTGGAACCTGCAAAGGAACCTGGAAGACCAGTGCCGCATGAAACTCGAATTGTGGCAGTTGTCAACAGACTTTCACGCTTACGCCTGGAGCCACATTACTGTGCAACCTGGGTTGGGCTTTGCAACTGCAAGGTTCAGCCAATGGTGCTCCACACCAGTAGTTGTAGCTTAGAGAGAGAGGAGGAAGGCATTCAGAGAGGATAGCGAGGCTTGGGAGCGAAGTAGATGAGAGTGAGAGGGACGAAGAGAGATCATACCTGTGTTGTTGTTTTGGATGCTGGCCGCTACAGCTGCCCAGCACGAAGGACAACAATCTTGTCACTATACCAAAGTGAAAAGCGGTCCTCGCATGATGCTTTCTGGGGGCGCACAAGAAGTCGCAGAGGGGGTGGGCCCCGGTGGGCCATGCTGTGTCTGGGGAGGACCGCGATCGCGAAGCATCGAATAGCCTCATGTTCAAATACAAGTATATAGCAAGGGTCGGCCTCTCTTTATTTCCTTTTTTATGGTCATTTTGTGGCTTCGCATGTTCGAGTCAAAGATTCTCTCCCTTTGGTGAGGGGCTTGCTGCACTGCTGGGGGACGCGTGGTCTCAGATCTTTTTTGGGGTTTTGGCGTTCTGAATCTTCCCATGTTCTAGCCAAAGATTCATTCTCTTTTTGGTGAGGGGTTCTGTGCACAGCTGGCGGATTTCAGTTATTTTTTTCCCCGCAGTCTCCTTCATGCAGGATCTCGCTCCACTACTCACCCAGTCTCCTTCATGCAGGATCTCGCTCCACTACTCACCCAATATGAAAAATGGTAACGAATCTTCCGCTAGAACATGTAAAGAATCCGAAAGATACACTGCCGTGTTTTTTGTCCATGCTCTTGGCTTCTTGGCAGTCTCCCCCAAAACACCAGGAGAAAAGAGAAAGAGCGAAAGAAGAGTTATGTCCTTCCCGGAATAAAGCACTCTGGTCATCATACTTGTATCTGGGGTAAGTTTCACTCCAGATGCAGCCACAGTGACAAGTCCTATATGCATGAATACGGTAGAAATAGTATTGTAGCAGTAGTAGTCGTTGTAGCAGCAGCAGCAGCAGTAGTAGTAGTAGCAGCAGGAGGGCGAGGGGGAGTGGTAGTACTGTAGAGGCAGAAAAATGTGTTTCTCTAGAGGCGGGAAATGGCAGCAAATTGGAAACACAGAAATAAGTAGTAGTAGTAGTAGTAGCAGCAGCAGCAGTAGTAGTAGTAGTAGTAGTAGTAGTAGCAGCAGCAGCAGCAGTAGTAGTAATAGTAGTAGTACTAGTAGTAGTAGTAGTCGTCATAGTAGTAGCAGCAGCAGCAGCAGGACGAGGAGTGGTAGTACTGTAGAGGCAGGAAAATGTGTTTCTCTAGAGGCAGGAAATGGCAGTAAAGTGGAACACAAAAAAAAGGCTGGTTTTCATTCCACCTGGTGGCTGAGCATCTAAACTTCTCATTCATACAAACGCCGGTACCAGTACAGCCTTAATTTTTGAAAAAGCCAGTACCAATGCATTTTTTGGTTAAGCAATTTAGGTATGGGTGAATGTGGATTTAAAGGCCTGAAGGACAAGCTACAAAAGGTAGAACAGCGGATGGAGTCAGAAAAGCAGCAGAAGAGCTTGGCTGATACGGAAGTCCTGTGTGCTATCCTACGACAAAAAGTAGCAGAAAAGAGAGTACACAATGATGGCACTACAGTTACCACCATAGTCCTGAGCAACAGAAAGAGCATAAATGCTCTGCGTGAGGAAGTTAGACGATTGCATGAGGAGCAAAAGAAAGAAACCAGGAAGCAATTTAAGGGGTTAAGTAAGGGCATCACTAATTGAGTTTGCCAAAGGGCTTATCATTGCGAAAAGAAAGGGTATGGCAGAGGAGAAGATGTAGATAGAGATGGTAATGGTGGAAATGTAGGAATAGAGAAGGGGCCTGTCGGTGGTGTGCAGGAGCTGAATCAAAGTGGAGCTTCCCTTTACATACTACACAAAGAAAGATATGGATCTGTTAGGTTGGGAAGCTGCAGTTCTTACATACTAAGGAAACAAAGGTGAGGATCTGCCAGACTGTGAAGGTGCAGTCCGGGCCTATCTTTATGTTAAGAGAATAGAAGAGGGAGAAAAGACATGCCTGCAATTGCAAACACAAGCAGCGGGATTTGAAGGCAAAATAATCAGGTATTGTCAAGAGACCTACTTTGAGGATTTTATGAAAGCACTGAAGGATAGGTTGACAGTTCAGAATGAAGCCCTCAAAGCCTCAAACACCATACTGAATATAGAAAAATGCACCTGGTTGCGTATAGCTAATATGAAGGCGCTGATTGACGAGTATAAGCAGGCTCCTGATCACGGTGTCACAGATACCCAGATGCTCGACCACTTTGTGCTGGCATTGTCTGGCCCCATTCCGGATAACCTCGCTGCATCCCGAGCAGAGGTCGAGGTACCAGGAACGGTTGGGGACCTAGTACATATTAACGACCCGAGACCGGTGCAGTTGGGAATGAGGGCCCTAGTAGGGATCTTGCACTGAGGGCTCTCATAGGGATAGAAGAGGGTGGAAAGCCTCCCTCCCACACTAACAAATAGCTCACAACCAACAACGATCGCTGTCCAGTCAGGTTACCCCCATCAAGAGATGATTGGAGGGTGATAGTCCTGAGTGGTAGACACTGATACCAAACATGAAATTTATTTTAGAGAAATACTAACAGTTGTCTATTCTTTGTAGGGCTCTTGCATTCTTCACAGTTATACCCGTTCTCTAGTAACTCGTCAAGGTACCTCAATGTCTACCACTTAAAACTACCACCACCCTCCAATCATCTCTTGGAGGTGACCTGACCAGGCAGCGGTAGCAGGTAGCACGGCTAGGCGAAGCCCCACTTACCCATTGTGTTGTCGGGTTATTTGTCAGTCGAATGTCCATAGTGAGTTCTAAAAGTGGTCTTGTCCTGATGTTCCTTAAGCTACCTCTATGTGATGATACCAAACATCAAATCTATCTTAGAGAAATACTCACATTGTTGCAGTTCCTTAAGGCTTTTGCATTCTTCATAGTAATAGCGTTCAGCCCCCTATAGTCTATGAAAAGTCTCAATTCGTCCTCTTTCTTGGCCACGAACAGACCCAGTGCACCCGTTCTCTAATAACCCATCTAGGTATTTACACAATTCTTCTAACTCTCCAGTTGTGCAAAATACCTCGATGGGTTATTAAAGAACACATGGATAGAGCCAAGCTTGTCCTTGTACAGTGCGCCGAGTCTGTTCGTGCTCAAGAAAGAGGGCGAATTGAGACTTTGCGTAGACTAGGGGGCTGAACGTTGTTACTCTGAAAGAATGCAAGGGAGCACAACAAACTCATAGTGTTCGTAGCGAGTTATAAACGCGGTCCTATCCCGATGTTGCTAAGCAACCTCTATATGATGATACCAAACATCAAATCTAGCTTAGAGACATACCTATCCCGATGTTTCTTAGCTACCTCTATATGATGATACCAAACATCAAATCTAGCTTGCAGACATCCTTACATCCATGTAGTCTGTCTAACAGTCATCTATTATTTGTAAGGCTTTTGCAGTCTTCACAATAACGCAATGAATCTAGTCTGTTAGGTACTCAGAAGTCATCAATTAACAGTAGTTTCAATATCTGTCTGAAAGTCTCCAGATCGTGAAGTGATATCTCGAGCGGTATCTCAGTATCCAAAAAGAGAAGAGTGTGGAGGGAGAATAGACAAAGGAGAGGAAGAGAGAATACACAGAACCCTTCAGATCCCTCTCCTTCTCCGGGCTTCTTTCCACACTACATCATCAATGATAATAAGAATAATTCTGATCACATACAATAATGCCACGTGGCACTTTATCTCATGAAGACTTTGAAGACACAACAGATTTCCAGTGACGACGTCAGCCACAGGTGAGTACCCGATTCCCTACATCCACAGATCCCGATCTTCCTCTTCCACGCAACCAGTCACCTCATGTAGACAGCATGGATAATGCCACGCCAGCAACCAAGACAGGTGGCATACACCACATCAAAAACATATACAGGGAGCAGCGCCACATATACCGGGAGCAGTGCCACATATACCAGGAGCAGTGCCACATATACCAGACGCAGCGCCATGTCAGCATGCCACGTAGACCAGAGGCAGCGCCACATATACCAGAGGCAGCACCACATATACCAGAGGCAGCACCACGTCAGCATGCCACATAGACCAGAGGCAGCGCCACATATACCAGAGGCCGCGCCACGTCAGCATGCCACGTACACCAGAGGCAGCGCCACATATACCAGAGGCAGCGCCACATATACCAGAGGCAGCGCCACATCAGCATGCCACACAGACCAGAAGCAACGCCACATATACCAGAGGCAGCGCCACATCAGCACGCCATGGTGCACCGAAGAAGCACCAGCGTGCCTCCTCCACCTTGTGCCGTCGTCCGCAACGCGTGTGCACAGCCAGCATGAAGCCAGCGTTGTCAAAGTCGAGCCAGCGTCCTAGCAGCATAGCAAGACTGAATGCTTGACTCACTCGAGGCCAGCCTTAAGTAACAGTCAGCGAGGCTGTCTCGCCTCGGTGTATTTCCCCTCAGTCGTCCAGATTGACTCACAGCTGAAGGCCCGGATTGTGCAGTCGCAGACTTCTCCCTTGGACCTGATGCCGTCTGGGTGCCTGCGTACAAACAAGTGTGTGTGCTTGACCTGCGGCCTGGGCTAGGTACCTTTGGACTTTGACTGTTGGGTGGACCGACAGTTGACCAAAGTCAATTGTCACACACCCAGGCCCTGATTTTGTGAAGGGCCTTTTTTGCCCTTGTTCGGCCTGGGCTGAGGGCGGCCAAGTAGCCCTTCTGAGGCCCTCAGTTCCACGAGACATATGGCATGGGTTACTACAATAATAGCGTTCAGGCCCGTATCGACTATGCAAAGTCTCAATTCGCCCTCTTCCTTGGGCACAAACAGACCTGGCACGCCATACGAGGACGAGCTTGGCTCTATCCACCCCTTCTCTAATAACCATGGTGTAATGACCCGTCATAACACAGACTGAGAACACTGCTGATTTCTGAAGTTCTGCCGATGGAATGGATGCCTTGATGAGATTCCCGCATTCTGCTGTGTTTTCTAAGTCTGTCTGTGTATGTGCGTGCTTGACCTGCATGCCTGTCTGAGTGCTTGTTGGTATGAGTGTGTGTGGGACCCGCAAGGGTACTTGCTTGTTTGGTAGACCCGTAGGGCCGGTACTTACCTGTGGCCATGGCATTGAGGGTTGTAGCAGGGAAAACACTCAAGTGGCGAAGCTAGCGGCCCTGAGGCCCTTGGGGTAGCGGAAAAACACTCAAGTAGGCCGGTAGGCCGATACTGCACCCCACTGCAGTTGACGTGAGGGGTACTGGAGGCCGAGCAGAAAAAGACAAAGTTGGCATTTTTAGAGTCCAGTAGCGGTAGGGTAGGTCTAGGCCGGTACCAGTCCAACCAATCTGAGTCTAGAGCCTGTACCGGTAATATCAGGGTCTGCAATGATGTTTCCCTCCGAAACGGAGGAGGTACCGGTTGCTTGGAGAGGCCGAGCGGCCTGGAAGTCACCGCCCAAGAGGCAAGCAGGCCGCTATATCTAGAGGCGGAGGCAAGAGCTCCGCCTCATTCTTCAGTGTGCGAGTTGGGCGTCACGCTGCTGGAGCGCTAGGTGGAGCGCTGGGCACTACAGCGCTGCTGGGAGGAAGAAGCCGGGAGCTTCCACCTTGGCTATGGTGGAGCTCAGCCGGTAGGAGGAGGGGGGAGAAGGGGACCAAGGAGGAGAGTGGTAGGGTACTTACCTGGCTATGGTAGACACCATCTTCATCTCCTTGCTAGGCGCTGCATCAAGAAGACCCCAGTGGGGGTAGTGCCGCATCAAGGAAGCTCGGACAGAGTCAGGCATGGCGGTTGAGTGGACAGCGGCATAGCTGCTGGGTGATGACCTTGGAGTAGGGCAGCGGTGTAGCTGCTTTAGGTTGTCTCTTGTACAGGAGGCTGAAGCCTCCGTAGTCCGCCATGGCCTCGGCCTGTATGTGGAGGAAGAAGAAGGGCTGCCATGGCTATGGTGGACCTCACCTTGTGCCTGCAGTAGAAGTGGGATTTGGACATTGATTCTGGTTCAGCTGTTCAACATTATTATTGTTTATTTATTGTTTGAATAAGAGAGGAGGAGATAAAGAGGAGGAGGTTGTTGAGCGAAGAAGAAGAGCTTTGTCTTTGGTCTATGCTGGAGTACATCATCTCTTTCTTCTTCTTAATTCTTCTTCTTCTTCTTTCCCTCTCTTTCCTCTCAATTTCTTTCATTTCTTTTGCAATTGGACGACATTGGGCTCAAGTTCATTCATTTCTTTTCGCAATTGGACAACATTGTACTTTCTGATGATTGTGGACTTCGAAATTGGCCAGGATCGTAACAATGGCTATGATCCGGACCATCGGACAAGGATCCGGACCGTCCGTGGTCCGGGGTCCGGGTCCGGATCTTGGTCCGGATGAGAGGGCCCCAGCACAAGGGGCAAAATTTTCTTGGGCGGTCCAGGGCTTTTATTCAGGCCCTGGGCCGCCGAAAAAAATTTGCGCCCCATTTTTTGCCGCCCTCGGCCACAAACCGGAACGGCCGGAAAGTGGACTGGTGGGTTTCAGTGTTTCTGCGTTTTTTTTTTTTGGAACCGTTGTGGGCGGGTGTTTTGCGCCCGCTGCTTTCCGAAGGACCTCCTTAGTCGTCGACGCAGACCTGCATGGAGAAGCACCGTCGTTGAATCCTGCAGTTGTGCCATCCTACCATCGCCTGGTGAACGCGTGGAGAAGCGCGCGCGGCACGTGGACAAGTGAGTAGCTGCGCAGCGACCAGCGTGCAGAGAGGCGTGTGGAGCATGGTGAGCGGCACGTGAAGCAGGTCTCTCTCTCTCTCTCTCTCTTTCTCTCTCTCTCTCTCACACACACACACACACACACACACCTGTCTCTTATACACATCTAGATGTGTATAAGAGACAGGTCTGCAGCAGTACGTCAGTAAACTCTTTGCTACTCCGGATCTGGAGATGACTTCGCAGTCTTGCTTGGATGTGATAAAAGGTATGGTCCCCTCTACTCTAAGAGATCGCCTAGGGCTCGGGCTCAACAGATATACAGATTGGCTTACCCTCATGTGGGACTTAGTCAAGCTGGAGGCACAAGACCTCCCAAGTGGATCAAGTGGCAAAAAGGCCCCTGGCCGCAAACGGTTTCCAGGCAGCAACCGTTTTGCAGCACATGATCTGCTTGAGGCTGACGAAATGACGATGAATCCATGAATGCCTTTAAGAAGACTGCCTTTAAGAGTAAGGGACCGAGGACCACAATGAAGAACAACACTAACACTATTCTTCTTCCCAAGGGGGCAAAGATTCCACCCAAACCGGAACATCCTGCCACAAAACCATGGGTAGATCTCCGGATCAGTGAAAGCGAGTGGAAACACAGGGTGAAGAAAGGGGTTTGCCTGCATTGCACCAAACAGGGACATTCAGTCCAACAATGCTTTAGATTGCAACAGGGAAACCAGCAACGGGGGTGGAGGCATCATCAGCACACTCTACAGATGGAGAGGCTGAACATGTAAGTATCACTCCTTCTCTGGATTCTGATCCCACTCAACAAACTTCTCCTAAGACCCCATCTGATGCTGATTCCAAGGCTGAGAAAATCCACATCCTATATAAAGAGTCTTAAGTAGAGTCGGAAGAGACTGACTTCCATGCTCTGTTGACGTGATGGGCTCATATGAAGCAAGAACGCGCGCAAGGGAGAACGAAGCTGATTTTCTTCAAACTCTACATTAATGGCCGTTACATCCGTGCGTTGGCTGATTGTGACGCAACCACCAACTACTTCTCACCGCACGGCATTCGTAAGGCAAGCTTGGGGATGAAGCAAGTGACTTTGCAGAATCCTTGTCGGACCCAAGTAGGCAACCAAGAGGTTCACTTCCACACATGTAGTCAAAGGTGTGCGCACTACCTTTGACGCTGATCGCACAATCACGCATGAATTGAACTTCTATGTCCTTGATCAGTGCCCCTTCGACGCGGTTATTGGCTTGGGCTGGTTGCAGGTCCGATGTGAAAGAACCACGTGGAAGGACTCACAATTCATGGTCAAAGATGCCATGGGGATCGAGCGTCCCGTCCTCTTGGATGAGCCGCGCGAGTCCCAAGTGACCTTTCTCAATGCAATGCAATTCTGCAAAACGTGGCGCAGGCGCAAAACTGATGAGCAAATGTATATAGCCTTTGTTAGGCCTGCTCATGTGCCTTCTATTTTTGTTGTACATAGTGATTCTACTTTGCATACTGTGTCCACCTCGAATGGAACTACTTCTACCTCTATTAAGTCCATCTCTAGTCCAAATGACTCTACTTCTAATCCTGTTGTTTTGGTTGCACCTATACAAACTGATATGCTTGCTCCTGAGAGTGATGATCCCCCTCCGGAAATCCCACCGGACATTCGCAACCTTCTCAACCGATTTCCTGACGTCTTGGCCGAACCGCATGGAGTCCCCGTGCGTCCGGTCCGACACACGATCGAGTTGATTGAAGGTAGCACTCCTCCAAAGGGTTGTGTCTATCGAATGGGCTCAGGCGAATTGGAGGAGTTGCGAAGGCAGATTGATGAAATGATTGGGAAGGGATGGATCAAGCCGAGTGAGTCGGAGTTTGGTGCACCGGTGTTGTTTGTCCCTAAGAAAGGAGGTAAGTTGCGGATGTGTATTGACTATCGCAGGTTGAATCGGATCACGAGAAAGAATGCATTTCCTTTGCCACGTATCGATGATTTGCTTGATGTTGCAGGTGGGTGCAAAGTCTTCAGCAAGATCGATCTCAAGTCTGGCTACCACCAGATCGAAGTCGATCCTGCGGACCAGCACAAAACCGCATTCAAAACTCGCGATGGGTTGTACGAGTTTACCGTCATGCCCTTCGGTCTCACGAATGCGCCAGCCACCTTTCAAAGTCTCATGGACAAAGTGCTCCGCCATCAGATTAACCAGTTTGTTGTTGTTTATCTGGATGACATACTAATCTTCAGCAAATCGATGGAGGAGCACATGAGACACCTTGAGGAAGTGATGCAGATCCTCAAGGACGCGCAACTCCATCTCAACTTGGAGAAATGTGAGTTTGGGAAGGACAGCGTCATCTACCTTGGACATCGGTTGTCTGTTGCAGGCCTAGAGCCCGAGGCAACCAAGGTTGAGGTCATCCAAAAGTGGCCCCAACCTGCGAATGTCCGCGAGTTGCATTCTTTTCTTGGTCTTGCGTCGTACTACCGTAAGTTTGTGCCTAAATTTTCTATCATTGCCCGCCCATTGTCTAGACTAACAAGCAAGATGTGTCCTACACATGGAATGAAGAATGCACAACAGCCTTTGAAGCACTGAAAGAGGCTTCGGTGAGTCATCTAGTGCTCCGCACTGCAGATCCCAAGCTTACATTCGTAGTAACTACGGATGAGAGTTTGTATGGGATTGGTGCGGTGCTGCCGCAAGACGATGGTGATGGCTTACGTCCGCTTGAATATTACAGCAAACGCATGCCCAGCCACAAGGTAGCTGCCTCCACTTACATGAGAGAGCTCTATGCCTTGAGAGAGGCACTAGACCACTGGAAACACTACCTCTTGGGTTGCCATTTCAAAGTGTTCTCAGACCATGAGACTTTGAAATGCATTCAGACACAGGTTAACCCATCAACCACATTGACCTGATGGCTGCATGAGATTGATGTGTATGATTTTGAACTCAAACACAAGAAAGGCTGCTATAATCGTGTTGCGGATGCTTTGTCTCGCCACCCCGAATATATGACTTGCCTTGTGGGTTCCTATGACCTTCGTAAGAATCTGAAAGAGGAGCTCATTGAGCATATTGCCAAGGATCCAGAGCTCAGTCCCATCCTTGAGCAGATCTGGGCTGACCCCAACAGTCAGCCCGATTTCCATGAGTGTAAGGGCCTTCTCTTCCGACGTTACGGGAAGCATGACCGATTGTGTGTGCCCAACCATGAGCCAATCATGACTCGTTTCTTGGACTTGACTCATGGCCGGAAAGGACACTTCCGTGTTGAGAAGACATACGGGAATCTGTTGGAAAGGTTTGTTTGGGCTGGAATGAAAAAAATGGCACAAAGGTTTGTGGCTGAGTGTGAAGTTTGTCAGCGCATCAAACCGTCTCGGCAGAAGCCCTATGGGCTGATGCACCCTCTTCCTATCCCTGATGGCCCGGGTGAGTCTGTTTCCATTGACTTCACGGACATGGGGAAGAAGAGCAGAAACGGTTATTCGCAAGTGATGGTGATCGTTGATCGGTTTTTGAAATTTCTATATTTGATTCCCTTGCCACCTCACGCCCCAACTGACCTTGTGATCGATGAGTTCAACAAAAGGTACGTGCTACACTATGGCCCCCCGAAAACTCTCGTGAGTGATCGGGACACCAGGTTCATAAGCGCAGACTAGAAAGATTTCACCTCCTACGACATGAAACTCAAGATGACGTCTGGGCGACACCCCGAAGCCAATGGACTGGCTGAGGAAATCAACCAGACCGTGATCCAACTTCTCAGGGCTCTAATTGTACCTGATCAGAACTCTTGGGATGAGGAGTTGCCGATTGTGCAGGGGTTGTACAACAACTCCATCCACTCCTCCACCGGGATAACGCCTAACCGGCTGCATCTTGGATGGAAAATCCGCAATCCTCTATCTTATCTGTTTCCTGATCAGCCACCTGGCCTAACACCTGGCCAGTCAGGCTACAGCGCCAAGTTCGATCGCCTACTCAAAGTTGTTGTCGCAGCTATGGAGAGGCGACGCAGTGCCATGATTAAACATGCTAACAAGAAGCGCCAGCCTGCACCATTCACAGTGGGAAGTTATGTCTGGGTCAAAATGTCTGAGTTTTCTGAAGAAGAAGGTGTCTCACGAAAGCTTCTTCCTCAGTACTACGGTCCGTGGCAGGTCTTGAACCAGGTAGGGAGTGATTCCTTCGGTCCTTCCTACACGATTGATGTGCCTGCACATTTGCACACACACCCAGTTTTTCATGCGTCAAAATTGTTTCCATATGAACCACCTGAAACGTTCAAGTACCGAGAGTCAATGATTCCCCACGCAATCAATGGCGGCCATGAGGTTGATAGGATTGTCAAACACAGTGGGAAGGGAAGAAACAGACAGTATAAAGTTTATTTTTTGTACCATCCGTTGGACGATTTCTATTGGATTGCTAGGAAAGACTTACTGCAGAGTGCACCGTGTGTCGTTAATGCCTATGAACGATTGATAAGTGTTGAACAGCAACCAAAGTTTACTGCTACCCTGACTCCTACGGAACACGCACGATCTCTCTTTGCTATCTACGCCTATGATGCACTATGCAAGGACTCTGATTGAGTTACTCGCTCGAAGGGACCTCGCTCTTGAGGGGGGGGTAGTGTAATGACCCGTCATAACACAGACTGAGAACACTGCTGATTTCTGAAGTTCTGCCGATGGAATGGATGCCTTGATGAGATTCCCGCATTCTGTTGTGTTTTCTAAGTCTGTCTGCGTGTGTGCGTGCTTGACCTGCATGCTTGTCTGAGTGCTTGTTGGTATGAGTGTGTGTGGGACCCGCAAGGGTACTTGCTTGTTTGGTAGGCCCGTAGGGCCGATACTTACCTGTGGCCGTGGCATTGAGGGTTGTAGCAGGGAAAACACTCAAGTGGTGAAGCCAGCGGCCCTGAGGCCCTTCGGGTAGCGGAAAAACACTCAAGTAAACGTAGGCCAATAATGCACCCCACTGCGGTTGACGTGAGGGGTACTGGAGGCCGAGCAGAAAAAGACAAAGTTGGCATTTTTAGAGTCCAGTAGCGGTAGGGTAGGTCT
>BFEA01000651.1:345732-358239 GCA_003427395.1 Chara braunii
AAAAAAAAAAAAAAAAAAAAAAATGAATGTGCTTGCGGCCTTCAGCCAATAGGGTGCCGCCATGATCCGGATTCTCGCTTATAACTCTCTACCCATGTGCCCGCTCCTCTCCGTGAAACGCGGATTCCTTTTGCCCAAGGGACCTTGAAAGGAAGAAATGGCTGGGAAATCCTCGGAGCCCAAGGAATTTCCTTCGGAGTGTTTTCACTTTTTTTTTCCGACTGCATCCCCAAGGATAGGTGGAACGAACAATTCCTTGGGAGCTTTACGCGCCCGAGGAGTGTCTAACGAGCCCCTTTTTCGTCAGTTCTTCTGATTGTGAAAAATCGCCAAAGTTGGCATTCGAAAATTGCAGGACTGGCCCCACCTGCGCCCGCCCGTCGCCGCCCTACCGCTTTTTCCAGCCCTAACTCCTCGAAAATCTGACTTTGGGCCGGCGGGGATAGCGGTGGTTTAATAGTTACAAATGACCACGGCATTCGCAAAAGGCCAGCTTCTTACAGGTCCCGCACCCTGTGCCCAAGGGGGAAAAGGGATGACACCATGCTTGTGCATGGGAAACCCTTGAAGCCCCCCTGCCCCCAAAAAAGCAAAAAAAACGGTCATGTGGCTTGAGGGTAGAAAAAAAAGGGTACACTCACCAACTCTTGAGAGCCAGAGCACAGGCAGATTCATAGAATTTTTTTTTTTCTTCTTTCCTAGGACCATTTCTCAATTTATGCTGGTCACCCTATGATATAACCACAGGTAGTGTACTTTCACATGTTCCAGCGAAGGGTCTATTCGCAGACAGATGGAAACAGCGTTACACATATGCCCATATGTTGTCCAGGTACATTGCAAAAAGTCGTAGAACAAGTTTGCCCCGATATCGCCAATCGAGGCACTATGCGCCTTGCAGAAGGATGAGACTCCTGAAGTCACAAATGGCGCGACAAAAAACAAAATGGCCTCAAGAAAAACAAAAAGACAACTGACCGAATCTACAGGATTGGGAAACGACAAAACCTTAAACCACCAGTACCTCCCATTGTTTTCTAGATATCGTGGCCATTAACATGCCGCGCCATTCGGGGGTCGGGCAAGCCAACGTCCGGTCGACCCTCAGAAAATAAAAGGCAAGAAAAAAAAAAAAAGCTTGAGAAAGCACAAATCTCCCCATGAGAGAGAGAGAGAGACAGACGCCGAGTTTGGTTCGCCAAACTTGGCGTCAGTCCCTCTCTCTCTCTCTCTCTCTCTCTCTCTCTCTCTCTCTCTCTCTCTCTCTCTCCAAACTCTGCATCAATGGGCCTCGCTCGACATGCACAAAAGAGAAATCATCACAGTGTATCTTTCCGTGTTCGCGCAGAAGATTCTCCCGTTTTGCAAATTTCAAGAGTCGAGGGGCCTCTCTCTCTCTCTCTCTCTCTCTCTCCAAACTCCACGTCAGCGGGCCTCGCTTGACATGCACAAAAGACAAATCATCACGGTGTATCTTTCCATGTTCCCGCAGAAGATTCACTCTCGTTTTGCAATTTTCAAGAGTGGAGGAGCCGGGCTCTCTCTCTCTCTCTCTCTCTCTCTCTCTCTCTCTCTCTCTCTCTCTCTCTCTCTCTCTCTCTCTCTCGCGTGCGCGCGCATGCACGTTTTCAAATTGAAACAATGGGAAATAATCTACCCGCGTTTTTGCAGAAGATTCATTCTCAGTTTGCACATAGGGAGCACCGTGTCTGCTTCTGTCTCCCGATGCGCGTTCACACACACACACACACACACACACACACACACACACACACACTGAAAGAGAGAGAGAGAGAGAGAGACAGAGAGAGACTGAGAGAGACCGAGAGAACAAGTAAGTCTCCAACCTTGCAACTAGCCTCATGCTACATTTAAGTCTCCAACCTTGCAACTAGCCTCATGCTACTTCCATCGATAGGATGAGCAAAATCGAATGAATCTACCGCTAAAACATGGAAGTATACATTGTCGGATTTGTTTTTTTTTGTGTGTGTGAGAGAGAGAGCGAGAGAGAGACACTGCCGCCGAGTTCGTTGCGCCAAACTCGGCATCATTCTCTCTCTCTCTCTCTCTCTCTTCCCCCCTAACGTGCTGAGAGCAACGGGGTGTTGTGTTTTTCTTTAATTTTCTCATTTTTGTAATAGAAGAATGTTGCTTATTTTTTAGTTTCTGTCTTTTTTTTATTTTTTTTGTTTTCTCTATGTTTTCCTACCAGTATCTCGAGGCATGGCAAGCTTAGGATACCGGTAAGCTGACGTTCGGGTTGTTCAGGATTAGATTCGGGCCTGAACAATCGGTAGGTGCTGGTGGTTGTAGTGTCCATCGCGATGGCCATAAAACTTGGAACGATACAGGGCATCGCCTCACCGCTCTCGAAATGTGCAAAACGAGAGTGAACTTCCCGATAGAACATGGCCAGATGCACCCGCCTCCGAGGCACAAGGCATAGAGTGGAAAGACGGGAGGGGACGGAAGAAGAAGACATGGGAGAAAACTGCAGGGCTGCAAGGCTGTCATCGAAGAGGTGCCACAGTCACATGTGGGCATTCAGAAAACTCAACGCTCCCAATGCGAACCGAACCCAAGGCGTTCAACTCTGGATGTCAGATGCACACCGGGATCTTTTTACATTAAAAAAAAAAAAACGGCAATCAAAATAAGTCCTCCCGCTGGGTAGATGAAATTGTATCCCCAAAACAAAAAGATGGAAAAGACAAAGGGATGGCACAATCACATGTGCTCGCCGGCCCACGTGCCAGTCCACTGTTGGCCGGCGGTTTTCCTTTTCTTTTTTTTTGCAGCTAATGACACACAAACACTGAACCCTACCTACAGCTATGACAACTATGGCCGCTACTACCCTATCGCTATGGCTAACTCCTCCTCTCTCGCCCACTTCTTCCTCGGGCTCACTGCAGACCACCTCGCACAAGTCGCTGCGGCAGCGCTTCCGCATGGCTCACACAATAATGAATGAATGACTGGGCGCTGCCTCTTGATTTATACTTCTGCAGCTCGTTGGTCTGGCCCTTTTCCATGCCCGTAGTGCACACAATCCCATGAGGTACTTGCTTGACTGGACTATGACTGACAGGGGCTGGTACTGCTGACTTAGCACGGGTAGACTCCACCACTTGCCTCACCACTTGCCCACTTGCCTCAGCCTAAACGTGGGCAACTTCGAAAGGCCACTACTCGAACCTTCTGGAAGGCCGTAGACCTGGCCTTTCGATACTGTAGCAGCTACGACCTTGACCTTTCTAGACTGTAGCAGCTACGACCTTGACCCTTCGAGAAAGCTACAACTACGACTTCTAGACCTCACTGAGACTCCTACTCGACAGGTCTACAGATCGAACCCCTGCTACCTATGGACCCTATGACAACCTACAGACTGTTACAAATACACAGGTCACGGGTTCAACTCTAGGGGTCGTCACAAATACTGTACACAGGTAAGGTGGGGACTAGGAATCGAGCCCTGGGCTCTGCATCGGCTACTGCGAACTAGTGAATACCGTTTCACTCCCGCCGGCCTAAATTCGAGGTCCTCCGAGAATAACTCAGTCCAAGGCAGGGCCTTTCCCTTTCCTATCTCTTTCGTAGGCTCTAACTATGTCGGGAGCTGTCTCTTGCGGTCGTCCTCCGGTTCCTGATAAGCAAACCGGACCTTATATTGTTTCTGCGGACGACCTCTACCTCCTATTCTGAACATATCTGCACCTACAATGTCGTCAATGTCATATCTGCCATCCATGTCTGGAGGGATCATGGACCGTCTAGATGGAAATTGTTGATTGGTGACACACGGCAACAACTTTGATGCGTGAAACACGGGGTAGGTGTGGAGGTGTGCTGGGATCTCTATAGTGTAGGACGGCCCAACGTCTCCGCCCTTAACTTCTAGAACTAGCCACGGTCCTCTATACGCGGGCAGTAACTTCTGCGAGATGTTTTCCTCAGGAGCGAACTCTTTGGACTTGACCCAAACCAAGTCGCCTACTTGGAACTGTGACGGGCGACGATGCTTATTAGCCTGTTCTATCATCCGGTGTTGGGCCTTCCTGAGGTTCTCAACAACAGTGGCTATCTCTTTCTCGTGCTATATCGCGAACTCCCTGGTACCGGGCGGTAGCCTGTGAATCTGATCTCGGTTAAGTCCCTCAAACGGTCTACGTGGTCTAAAGGACTTGTGCGACTCGTTGGGAGTGCGACAAGTGGACAAACGCACGTTGTTATTGTATGCACTGGCTACCTTGGATAACATCTCATCCCAGTTAATCTGATCAGGTCTAATGTACATGCGCAGAACTTGCTGCAGGATCTTGTTCATCTGCTCTGTCCGACCGTTAGTCTCAAGATGGCGGCGAGAAACTTAGATCCATAGACTCTCATCAGTTCCTGCCAGTTCTGGCTAGCGAAGCGGGTGTCTCTATCACTAACAATAGACAATGGGACGCCATGCTCGGTAACCCAAAAATCAAAAAACTTCTAAATCACTAACTCTGTACGTGCCTTTGCAGGCAAAGGGACAAAAACAACATACTTGCTAAATCTATCGACTACGACCATGACTTGGCTCTTGTCGTGCCTACTCTTGACACCCGCGTCCATAAAATCAATGGACACTGAATCTCCTTGCTGATCAGGAATAGGCAAGAGTCTGAGAAGACGTAGAGGGGCACGCGTAGTAGTCTTGTTTCTCTTACAGACTTTGCAACTGCGGACATACTCTATGCAGACGTTTTTCATTCCTGGCCGTGTATACGCGTGCATTAAGTTGGCTAAAGTCTTCTGCCAACCAAAATGTCCCTCCATGTCGTGACATTCCCCTAAGATCAAACTACGGATCTCTTCACTATTGGGAATGCACAAGCGGTCTACTACATTAGTCTTCTCAAATAACAGACCCTCTATAGTGCGGTAGTCTGGTTCGGTCTCTGGGCCTCCTTGACTCTCCTGAGGAGGTCACTATAGATAGGGTCCTGCGCATACGCCTGTCTAACTTTCTCTTGCAGGTCACTCCCTATGTCCAGATAGTGAACTATAGCTCCAAAGTAGTCTGACCTCCTAATTAGAGCATCCACAACTACATTGTACTTGCCCTTAATTGGCTTGAGCTCAAAGCGGTACTGGTCTATCTCAACGGCCCACCTAGTTAACTTCGGTGTCATCTTGGCCTGTCTTCAGCCATCTAAGTGTCTCATGGTTTGAATACACCTTGAAGTGCCTCCCAAGCAAGAAATGCTTCCAGTGCTCTAAAGCCTGCCTGAGAGCGTAGAGTTCTCTTTCGTACGTCGAGGTAGCAACCTTCTCTGAGGGCATCCTCGCTGACATGAACTCTACAGGTCCGTAGCCATTGCCATCGTCTTGCTGAAACACGACGCCTATACCATACTGACTCGCATCCGTAGTGACGACAAACGACAAAGATGGATCTGCTACTTTGAGGACAGGGTACTCGATTAACGCGCGCTTTAACTTCTTTAGCGCAAACGTACAGTCCTTATCCCACTCCCAGATTGCCGCTATCTTACTGTCCTCAGGCTTAATGCCATCTCCGTCTAACACGTGGCCCAAGTACAGGACTTGTGTCTTGGCCCACTCGCACTTCTTCGCATTGATCTTGAAGTTATCTTCTCTTAGCTTCTCCAAGACCTGCCTCAAATGACCCTGGTGCTCTTGGAGGGTCCTACTGAAGACTAAGATGTCGTCTAAATATACTACGACGAAACTGTCTAACCAAGGCCTAAACAGATCACTCATACATTGCTGAAATGTAGCTGGCGCATTGGTCAGTCCAAAGGGCATCACTATGAACTCATAATGCCCATAACGAGTCTGGAACGTTGTCTTGTACTGGTCATTAGGATGGACCTCTATCTGATGATATCCGAACTTCAAATCTATCTTTGAAAAATACTTACAACCCTGCACCCGATCTAAGAGATCGTCTATCCTGGGCAGTGGTTCAACATTCTTAACGGTAATCTCATTCATACCCCTATAGTCTATACACAAGCGCAATTCTCCTTCCTTGTTGGGGACAAACAAAACTGGTGCTCCAAAAAAAGACGAACTGGGCCTAATCCAACCTTTTTCAAGGAGCTTGTCCAACTTCTTGCGCAACTCCTCTAAATCTCTAGGGGAAATCCTGTAGACGGCTCCCTTAGGAGTTCTACTGCCAGACCCTATCTCTATCGTGTGCTGGATCGGTCGCGACACTACTCCTGTCGGCGACTCAGCTAAGTCTTTAAACTCTTCCAGCAGCTTGGCAATGGCGGGATCCGTGGAACTATCCTCTTCTTTAGGCTCAGTTACAGGTCTGACGTATACTACAAAGACCTGGTCCTCTAACTGCTCCTTTCTCACTAGTCGCGCGAACGGGAGCACTGAGACAACAATGTGCCAGCGAGTTATCTATTCCTGACACATGGAATAGGCGGGCAATCTTAACCTCGCCAGACGGACTAGGGAGCCTACACTCATGCTCTCTCAAGTGGAGTGTGGCCCCTGCTGCCTCTTCCCAGAGCCATGCCTAGGACTACGTCAAATAGAAGGTCATCCTGTACGAGGAGAGTCAGGGAATGGAGAACTTTCTCCACCCTCCCATCTTTCTCTAGGCGGAAGAACGCCTGGACTCCCTCTACGTAGTCCTTAACACGCATAGTGTGGTTGTCTGCGAGGACACTAACTATGGGGTCTTCTAACTTTTGGAGTTTCAATCCTAACCTCAACTTCTTCAGCGCTTTGCGGCTAATATAACTGCGCGTAGCCCCTGAATCTATAAGGGCCCCAACTCTACTCCTAAAGACCTCTACATCAACTAACACTAGCTGCCCTTTACTATCTTTCTTCATCTTGGCCCAAGCAGGCATCCTCTCCTTCAGTTCCTCTGCCACGCTTGTGAGGGACCCGCCTAGAGAGACGCTAACACAAGCAGTCTCTGGACAACTAACTAGGCACGGGCCTGCAACCTCTGTCGAAGGCTCATGTGGTTTGGGAGTTTCCTGTACGAGCGCGCTCGCTTCCCCACATGGCCTAATAGTAGGGGCAGTTGCAACCCTTACCGGCGGCTGCCTTTTGACTCCTGGGCAGCCCACCGAGCCTGTCTATACTTAGGACAATATTTGATTATACGGGCCGGGTCACCACAATAGATGCACTGTCCCTGCTCTATACGTTGTTGCCAGACTTTATGATCTAGGCCCAGATCTTCCCAGGGTTGGCCGCAGCCTGGGTGCCAACCTCCTAACCTTTGAGGTGATCTGCCACCTCGTCGCTGTGGGGACCGACTGGGACCTTGACGATTCGACGGGGGACGTTGACCCCTACCTCCCGCTTGACGGTTCCCCTGACCGCCAACCCCTTGTGCGCCCGATCCTCGGCCTCCCATGGCCTGGTCCCTTTGGCCCTGGCCTCCTCCTCTACCTTGCGGCCTCCCTCCGGCCGCGACAGCAGCATAGGACCTCCCCTGTCCTATGTTACTGTCCTCCTCCTCGAGGTCCCACTCAATCTAACTGTACGGGACCTCGTCGGTACCACCTTCTTCCAACGTAAGGATCATATGATCCTTGGCCCTAACTTGGCCAGAGATGGTACGGCCTTTCCACTTCTTTCCCTTATCTAAGTCTTTGTGCCAGAAAGTGGAAACTGGCATCGACTTCGCTTCAAACAAGACCACCTCCCTACTCAATGCATCGTATGTGATGTTAGGTTGTTGGGTCTTGTCAAAGAAGTGCCCTCGTAAGGGCTCTGGCATGGCACGATAAAACAACTGAACCAATTGGGTCTTAGTGGCCCCGTGGTCTAGAACGGCTACCAAGTCGTCCATGCCAACCTTGAGTGCTCTCGCACTCCTCCACTGTCGTGAATGAATGGTTTGGAGCTTGTCGGAGGCCCTGGATCCTCTAGTGATGTCAGCAAACCTCTCGCGCAGGAGTTTGAGGAAAGTGGCGGGGGGGGGGGGGGGAAGCCTGGAATATGCGATCATGTTGTGCTCGCAATCTGAGGCACGTGCGAGGGATTTGGCGAAGCTAGCCGCTTCGTCCTTTAGAGCGTGGAAGGCGACGAGGACTTGTTCCTCGGGGGCAATATGCTGTAAAAAAACATTGTATTTATATTGGCCTCCCAGTTATCGAAATTTTCCTCTTTCTTCCCGCTATACGGGTCAGGGAATTCTAACTTGACAAGCTCTTTGCGGGGACGCGCCATGGCCTCTGTTGTGGCCACAACTTTGGCGGTCTCAATAGCGCCGGCGCAGAAGTTGTCTAAGCCATCCCTCAATCTTCTAATTTCAGACCCGACGTGGCCCACCACGTCGCTCACAAACTCCCTGAGCCCGGATCTCATTGCTTGCAGGGTCACCTCTTGACCCTTACAGGCCTGGTGCTCCTCCAGCCAGGCCTCACTCAAGACTTCCAGGAAGCCCATCATCTTGTCTAGCTTGGCAGAGACCTCTGTTTGGGCCTGCAACTCCTGCCTGCCAGTTCGCACTCGCTCAACCTCCCCGGCTATTCTGCTGGCTTCCTCCCTCCTCTTCTTCTCCCTCATCATCTTCAACTTCCACTCCAACTTTTTCTCATCCTCTGTCGCTTGGCATTCCAGGGGATCCTCTATCAACTCCAGTGCCCTGGCAAACGCCTCCCTCTCCTCCTGCGGCACATATAATTGTGCCTCTTCATCTTCTCCCAACGATAAATTAGCCACCCATTCACTGATCTTCTTCTCCCTCCATTTGTCCTCCTCCTCCGTGCCATTGACTTCTCCTCTCTCTTCCCCACGCCTTCTTTCAAGGAGCTCTCCTTCTTCTTCTTCCTCCTCTTCTGCTGCTGCTTCTTCCTCTGCAATCTTCTCTTCTTCCTCTTGCTGTAACATCTTCTCTTTCTGAAACCTCAACATCTCTTCTTCTAACTGCTTCTTCTTCGCCGCCTGCTCCTCTGCAATAGCCTTTAACTTCGCCTGCTTCAGGAGCTCCTTCTTCTCTTTCCTCTCCCTCAGGATGGCGGCAATCCGGGTCTGATCAGCCTCGGAGTGGGGGGCAGTACTCTTCCCACTACGGGTGTCCACCATGGTGATTGGTGCACAACCAGACAGTGGTTCCACTCCTCACCACTTAGACTCTACTCCCCCTGGCTGACACACCTACTGACTCAATCTAAGGACTTACAGAATCCGAACAGGATCCTGTCAACTAGGGTTTCTAGCCTAGACCTACTCTAAGGATGTCACTACAAGACCTGTTGCTGATCAGAAGGCATTTAAGGAGATCCCCCGTAACTCCTCAGGAATTCTTTAACGTCGCAGACAGGACGACTCGATCAGCAGGTCTTCTCAACACTTAGACGGCCTGTTGTGCAGCCCACAGCTCGGATTTTCGGCCTACCGTGCCACACCGAGCAGCCCGCCGGTCAGTACCGGTCCTTGGGAGGGTTCATGTCCTCCGAGACAGTCGAGTTGTCAGACACAGTCTTTAGCCCTACTCAACTCGTGTGGGTTTGGTCAACAAGGCCCTATCCTTCATCCACAGAGTTCCTATCACATGGACAGAAGAGACTCAATGCAGAAAGAAGAGACAAACAGACTTGATTCAGCAAGTACCACAGGGTGTGTGCACATCCATAGGGCGAGGGGATAGGCTGAAGGCTTGGCGAGATTATACCGGCTCCAGCTTGGTCAAACTCGTGGTCAACGGCCTTGGTCAACGCTTAATCAACGCTGCAATCAACCCCCGATCAACTCTCGGTCAACCCCGATCAACACCTCCGGTCAACTCCCAGTCAACTCCCGGTCAACTCCAATCAACCTCGATCAACACGTTCGGTCAACTCCATCTATGGCGGTCGGGTTCACTTTCGTCGCCACCCTTCTCCTTCCTTCTCCCTACCTCGCCTCCTTTCTCTTCACCCCGGTTGTCTTCTTTCTCTCTCTTTTTTTTTTTTTTTTATCGTCTCTCCCTTCTCCTCCTCGGCTATGGCTTCTTTCACCTTCCTCAGTCTCCTCCTCTGTCTTCTCTTTCACCCTCCTTCGTTTCTTTGTTGTCGAGCTCCGCGGCTATGGCCGCCTCCTTCTTCCCCGAGGGACTGCACGACACACTTCACAGGTAAGTGACAACCAAACTTGTATCACTCATCTCTCTCTCTCTCTCTCTCTCTCGCCGTAGCGATGTCTTCAACGCAGGAACGTGGTAAGCCAATCTTGTATCGCTCAACCTTTCTCTCTCTCTCTATCTCTCTTCTTCGTCGTGGTCTTCTCTGCAGGTGCGCGCGGCGGCTTCTTCAACCTCCGGGTCAGCTATGGCGGACTTCTCCTCCGTTGGCAACTTCAACTATGGCGCGTTCTCCCCCTGCGACACACAACGGCACAGCGCGCGTGGAATAGCGGGTACCAGCTCTGATACCAACGCAATCAGACTCGCTCCCATTCACACTTCTCATGCATGCAAACAGGTGCGCAGCAAACTGGCGACAAGCGCCCACTCAGAACTCATAGATATGGTCACTGAGAACACAGGTCAGATACAAGTTCACTTCGATGGCTATGGCGACTCAGCGCCCACACAACTCCTTGTTCGCATACACAGGATCACCCTGGATATCCCACACGCGATACTCAGAACACACACACACGTACACTAAACTCTACCTACAGCTATGGCAGCTATAGCCGCTACTAGCCTATCGCTATGGCTAACTCCTCTCTCGCCCACTTCTTCCTCGGCTCACTGCAGACCACCTCGCACAAGTCGCTGTGGCAGTGCTTCCGCATGGCTCACGCAGGAATGAATGAATGACTGGGTGCTGCCTCTTGATTTATACTTCTGCAGCTCGTTGGTCTGGCCGTTTTCCATGCCCGTAGTGCACACAGTCCCATGCTGTACTTGCTTGACTGGACTATGACTGACTGGGGCTGGGACTGCTGACTCAGCACGGGTAGACTCCACCACTTGCCTCACCACTTGCCCACTTGCCTCAGCCTAAACGTGGGCAACTTCGAAAGGCCACTACTCCGACCTTCCGGAAGGCCGAGACCTGGCCTTTCGATACTGTAGCAGTTACGACCTTGACCTTTCTGGACTGTAGCAGCTACGACCTTGACCCTTCGAGAAAGCTACAGCTACGACTTCTAGACCTGACTGAAACTCCAACTCGACAGGTCTACAGATCGAACCCCTGCTACCCATGGACCCTACGACAACCTACCAACTGTTACAAATACACAGGTCACGGGTTCAACTCTAGGGGTCGACACAGATACTGTACACAGGTAAGGTGGGGACTAGGGATCGCGCCCTGGGATCTGCATCGGCTACTGCGAACTGGTGAATACCGTTTCAAGCCCATGCTGACCCTTGTTTGCCCCGTGCTCCCTCCTCCCTCCCTCTTTTCTCCCATGATCGTCGACCATTCTCTTTCTTGTTGGTGGCTGCTGTTTTGTTTTGTTTTGTTTTGTCTTTTTCCCCATCCAGTTTCCCCACACAGGCAGGGCGGGTCCACCATTGGGCAAGGAGATGGCTGGGAGGAAGGGATACGCACCAAGTCTCGTGTGTGAAAAGGCAACAAGGGAGAGAACGACCACAGGAAGATGGGTTGTTGCAGAATAATCAAGACTAGATGACCCGTTGCGGCTTCGCCCGCAAAAACAGAAAAGGAAAAAAAGAACAAAAGAAAGAAAAAGCACAAGGAACTCCCCTATCATATGCCGCCGAGCCTTTTTTTCCCTTTATCTTTGAGTGTTTTTTGGGGAGCCATTACCTTCACGGCATCGTTTTTGTTTTGTGATGTGCAAGAACTCTGCACTTTTCTGAGAAAATGCTGTCCATTGTCCCGTTGATGTTTTTGTGGCTAAAGATTCAGATTCAGACTTTGTTTGCTGTGTTCTCTGGATATGTTTGTGATCAACCCATCTTGCATGTATGCATGCCCCGTGCTTACTTGTTGAGTTTTTACGCTATGTGCGCAAGTGCATGCGTGTGTGGGTGAGTCTCACTTTGCTGGGCGCGGATGATGTCATTGACGATTGGCCCGGGGAAGTTGAAGGAAGTCGGCTCCAACTATAGGAGTGACACTGATGTTACGCAGGTTTTGCATTGTATGAATGAAACAATCAGCATTCGATCTGCTTGGCAGTTGCTCTTCGGGTGGGGGACTTCTCGGGAATAGCATTGACATGAGAGCATCTTGGAGCATTTCCGGGAAGGCAAAACGCAAAGAAGAAACGAAGTAGCACATGTCAGAGTCACATAACAGACAGCTTGGCACATTCCCCCCCCTTCTCTCTCTCTCTCACAAACACAAACAAATTTTCTCTCTCTCTCTCTTGCGCATGCGCGCATCCCACTATTGACTTTCATGTAACCGTCCTCCCTTCCCCGTCCCCACTCTCTCACACGCAAGAAAAAGAGACTCAAAAGGCCGACTCCCCCTAATCCTCCTCCCTTCCCGTCTCTCTCTCTCTCTCTCTCTCTCTCTCTCTCTCTCTCTCTCTCTCTCTCTCTCTCTCTCTCTC
>BFEA01000651.1:380743-397954 GCA_003427395.1 Chara braunii
CAGGAGACCTATGACTTTTAAGGCTAAAGTGACTGCGGGCCTAGGCCAGCAGAAATCGAGGCACCCCAAGACAGTCCAACCTGAAACATTCACTGCGGATAACCCCAAAGTGGATGTAGCAGATTGGAGTGCCTCGATGAGATGGTACCTCAAGGAAATCACTTGCCCAGAGGTTACCAGGGTGCAACCCACTTTGGCCCGTTTGGGAGGGCCTGCACTTCGGTGGGCTACTTTTGAGGCGAATAAGGCCAAGAAACAGCTGGTCGACTGGGCTGTTTCGCCGATCTAGAGAGATCCAAGAAAGTCGCTGCAAAGCTTGCGAGGATAGGCCAGTCACAGTGGCAGGGATCCCTCTACCCTCTACACCTGGGTTATCCATATCAAACCAAGACAGGTTGCAGTTGTTCGTCCCGGCTACCCCGATAACTTATGTACAGGCCCTATTTTCTGCAGGTCACAAGGATTGGAAGGCCTTTGGCAGAGCACCATTGGATCTGGAGGTCAAACTGCAAATCCAAGGCAGTTTTGTTGCATACTCGTGAAACACAATTATAAGTATGGCGCAGATTCGCAGAACCGACCAGATAATACAGAGTAAATACAAATACAGCGGAAGACTTGAGATACATGGACCGACTATGACCTGACTCGGACTGCAAACGAACACTCTCAATCATACATCCGACGTGTGAAAGCCCTGCCCCGGACATAGATGAAAGGCCAGGGTCTGAGATCACCCACGAATGAAGGGAGAGAGGAGAGAGACGAAGGGAGGAGGAGAGGGAAGCTGGCGTCAACTCAATGTTTCCAAAGATAGTATCTTGAAATGTCAGAGGTAGCGAAAATCCGAAATGTCACGAACACAGTGTCTCACATGTCTCACATATCAATCTCACAATGTCAAGTACATCTCCAGAGGAAGATGAAATCAGATCCCACTAGTAGTCCTCAACCTGTAGTCCCAATGTCGTTGTCTCCAATGTGACCAAAATTCGTAACCATCCTTCATACTTGTAGTAGTCTCGTAGGCGAACCCAGGAGTAGACTTAGACTGAGAAGGTAGGAGGAGAGAGAGAGGGAGAGAGACTGAGAGGGAGAGAAGGGGCGGAGGAACAGAGGGAGAGAAGGCAAGGCCTTCCTCCCCAGCACCTGATCCGGTAGCTATGGCGCGGGAGGGCCGCTGCGCTGCTTCCTTCTCGCCGCTGCGCTCGCCTTCTCCTCGCTGCTCAAGCTAACGCTGCACGCGCTGCGCTAATCCTGCTAACGCTGCAGTGTTGGGTTAATCCTGAAGACTAACGTCCTATCTCACTAACCTCCCTACTGAGGCTGGTACCCAGCCTTTTGTAGTGTTGGGCCGGCCTCCTACCTGCTGGTACCTACCGGCCTGGACCGCTGATCTGCTCAACGGTCCAGATTCAAAACTGGACTTGGCGCCTAAACGCGGAAGCCTCTGAAACTGCGCCGCCGGTAGGTCCTATGTTGGATCGATACTGGCCTTGTGGCCATTTGAACCGCCGTGCCCCTGGCCTACGTGGGCCTCATTTGAACCGTCGTCCCCTTAGGCCTACCCTGCCTACCTAGAACCGGGCCCTAACTGGGCCCCGTGTGGCTCAAAATCCCACACACTCCCCCCCTTGAAGACCGAGCTAACTGCGAGGGCGAAGCTGTCTGCCCGATGTCCGTACAGGCCGGAAAAGATTCAAAACTGGACTTGGCGCCTAAACGCGGCAGCCTCTGAAACTGCACCGCCGGTAGGTCCTATGCTGGACCGATACTGGCCATGTGGCCATTTGAACCGCCGTGCCCCTGGCCTACGTGGGCCTCATTTGAACCGTCGTTCCCTTAGGCCAACCCTGCCGACCTAGAACCGGACCCTAACTGGGGCCCGCGTGGCTCAAAATGCCACACACTCCCCCCCTTGAAGACCGAGCTAATTGCGAGGGCGAAGCTGTCTGTCCGATGTCCGTACGGGCCGGGCAGGTTGGGCAGCTTCCTTAGCAAGTCGCTGTTTTTCGTAATGCGCGAAGATGAGGGGTGTTGTCGCCTTCAAGTCAGCTCGTGAAATCCAGCGTGTGTCGTCAGGATCGCATTGCTTAAATGTAACTTTGTACTGCATTGGCTTGTTGCCATGTTCGCGATGAGTGAGAATGCGGTCGACCTCCTGGTGACCATCCATTGAAGGAGGGTCGTGTGACCATCTGCCCGGGATGTCCGCTGCGAAGGCTGGAGTGTAGACTGCCAATTTAAAAGCGTGAAATATCCGGTGGACCGTCAAATGCGCGGGAATCTCGATGATGAAAGATGGACCTGCGGGGTCGTCGCGAGCTGCTGAAGTGACCTTCCATGGCCCGAACCACTCAGGGAGGAGTTTGCACGAGGCGTGCTGCTCGAGTGCGAATTCCACGGAGGTGACCCAAACCAGGTCGCCAATGCGGATTGGACATGGGATGTGACGCCGGTTCGCTTGCTGCTGCATACGCAACTGAGCCTTTTGCATGTTTGTGAGGGCTTTGGCCAGCAGTTCCCTGTACTTCCGTGTAGAAGCGGGGGAGCATGCGACATTGATATCGGCAGCCCGTGGAAGCAAAATGTCTGCGAAGATACGTCCTTTCCATCCACTGTGATGCAACTCGAATGGAGTCACGCCAATCATCGGGTGTGTTGTACGGGAACTCGATGTCGGGAAGGCGGTCAACCCAGTCCTTCTGATCCCGACGGATGAGTGTGCGGAGCATCATCTGTTCGGTTTGGTGCGCACGTTCCGTTTGCCCATCCGTTTGAGGATGTCGTGCGGAACTCGGTTTCATGCTGGTGTCGGATTCCACCATGAGTGTCGTCCAAAAGGCTGACATGAAACGAGTGTCGCGGTCGTTGACGATGTCTTCCTCGAACGTCGTGGCTGCAAAACCAGCCAGTATGCAAAAGTCGTGCAAGCTCGGGAACCGTCGCATGATACTTGCATGGAAGAAATCGAGCGTACTTGCTCAAACGGTCAACAATCGTGAGAATACCATCATTGCCAAGGCAATCACGAGGGAAGGGATCGGTCACATCCATAGCAATGGAGAGACTTGGTTCCCGAGGAATTGGCAATGGTTTCAGTTCGCCGTACGGGACCTGAGGGCGCCCTTTGTTTCGGTGGCAAACTGCACATGACTGAATGTACCGGTTGACGTCCCTGATGATGTCCAGCCAATGAAATCAGTGGCGGAGTCGTGCAAGTGTGCGTGCGACGCCAAGGCGTCCCGCCAGCCGCGAATCGTGGTATTCACCAAGGAGGCCAGTGCGCAAGATGCGGTCTTGGGGAACACACAACAAGTCCTTGCCTCGTTTATGGAGAAGCAAGTAGCCGTCGACAATGCGATAATTGCTTGTCGGCGGTTGATCCGATGATAAGTCCGTGTAGAGTGTGGAGAATCCCGAATCCGACTTGTAGCCATTTACGAAATGTTGTTGCAGGTTCTTGTCGAGGCCGAATGTGGAATGCACCAAGGCGCAAAGATCAGCTCTTCTCGAGAGAGCATCCGCTGCCTTGTTCGAGGAGCTCGAAATATGCTTGGAGGTGAAGTCGAACTGGTCGATGAAGTACATCCAGCGACCGATCGTGTTGCTCACCGTGTCTTGCGTATTGTAATATGTCAACGGATTGTTGTCCGTTGCCCACATGAATCGTCGATGCCAGAGGAAAAAGTAACGCCAACGCTTAAGTACGGTGACAAAAGCTAGCAGTTCCTTTTTCCTCGCATCATCAAGTTAATTGATGGGCGACACCTTTTGGCTGAAGTACTCAACCGGATGTCGGTCTGTGCCGTCATGCTGTTCCAAAACCGCTCCAATGTCGTAACCGGAAGTATCCGTAGTCACTTTCGTAGGCAAGGTCGGGTCATAGATGTTTAAAGCGGGAGCTTGAAGCAAAGTCGTCTTCAGCGTGTGGAACACATGTCGGGCTTCGTCGTTGAACTCGAAGGGCACCAAGGGGGACTGAAGTCGCGACAATGGTGCAGTGATCCGTTGAAAACCTTTGACGAAGCGCATGTAATATGATGCTAAGCCGAAAAAGGAGCGGACGTCGGTAGTACACTTGAGGTCCGACCAATCTTGAATGGCTGGTACTTTGTCCGTGAGCGGACGAATGCCTTGCGGCATAACGTAATGGCCTAAGTACTCCAATTCTTGCTGGGCAAACTTGCACTTGCCGTGGTTCGCCTTGTACTTGGTGATACGGAGACGCTCCAAAACGGCACGAAGGTGCTCGTCCAGCAACCGGCTATAAACCAAGATATCATCAAGGTAAACGAGTACAGTGCGGTCGAGCAGGTCGTGGAATTCCGTCGTCATAGCCGCTTGGAAAGTAGTCCGGGCATTGGTGAGACCGAAAGGCATGACGATCCACTCAAAGTGCCCATAACGCGTCTTGAATGCGGTCCTGTACCGATCTCTTGGCTGGATCTCGATCTGGTGATATCCGGACTTGAGGTCGAGCTTCGAGAAGTACTTGGCGCCGCATACTCACTCGAGAAGATCATCGATTCGAGGGAGAGGGCCGACGTTCTTGATTGTTTGCTCATTAAGTTTCCGATAGTCGATGCACAAATGAAGGTCCTTGTTCTTCTTCCAGACGAAGAGAACGGGGGCACCGTATGGCGAGCAGCTAGGCCGAATCCAGCCCTTGGCCAAGAGGTCGTCTAGTGTGCCCGAAGCACTTGAAGCTCCTCTTCGCTCGACATCCTCATAGTTGTCCAACAGCTCAATGATGCGTGGGTCCGACGTATCCGTCTTGGGCTGATCACCGGGTGGGAGGGCGTGAAGAGAACATATGCCAATTTCCTTGATGTGGTTTCTCCGGATTGATTGGCAAATGCTCGCCTCGGAGACCACGTGACAACCAATTGAAGGATGAGGAAGCGGCACCATACACGGGACTAATTCGCCACGCTGATCACGAACGTGAATGGTGCGTCGATGGAAGTTCACTGGACGGTCTTCGCTTTGCAGCCACGACATATCAAACTTGGTATCCAATGTCACGGGCACCGAGTCAACGCATCGGTCGATTGACTTTCGTGTGCGACCATCAGCCAACGTGACGTGCGTAGGCTGACTTTTCCTTCGAACGCGCGGGCCAAGCCCGACGAGTGCCATGAAGTCTTGGTTGATGTGGTTGTGAGACGCTCCACAATCGATCAAGGTACTGCAGGGCGCCTTTCCGATCTGAATGCGGATGTAGAGCGGCACATCAATGTCGACGTACCGTTGCGTTGCGTGCTCGCGGTTGATCTTCGCAAGATAATTACGGAGGTCAACAACCGCTACTCTGTCGTCCGTCAACGGAGGTGGTACTGCAGCGTGCAAGTATTCGCACAAATGTGCCATCAAGGAGTTGCAATGCGGTGTTGGCAAAGAACCGGTGGAGGGAAGAGGCAACCATTGGAAGTCCTCAACTGTCAACAGGTCGAGTTCCTCAAGACTCGCCCAAGTTGACGGATCCTCCGATAGAAGGGTTGGCGAAGCAACCAGTTCGTTGGCCGACGGCGGAACTACCGCGAATGCGCTTGAATCTTGCACGTGGAGAGGCTGGTTCAACGGTGGGACCAGCTCGACAACATAGTTCTCAAAATCGATACTAGAACTTGCGACTACCACGTCACCCCTGGATGTGAGAGAGACTGCTAGCAAGGCAGTCGACTCCGACGGATTGGGAAGTGATGTCGCTGCATTTCCTGCGGTGCTCAGTTTCCCGAGCTTGGACGCTTGACATTTTCCTTGTCCTTGTCAAGGCATGCGCTGGTGATGTGTTTGGTGCTGTTGCACCAAAAACAGCATCCCCATTTCTGTCGCAACTTGAACATGTCTTCGGTAATGCCGAACCTTGTCCATGGTGATTGTCATGCTCCATCCGCCGACGCTGGTTTCACCTTTTATTTCCCCCTCGGGGTCTTGAGCGCTGCGGTGGTATCGCTGCCGCCACATCTCTATCACTTGATGTAGACGCAGCTCCGTGGTCCTCACTAGGTCCTTGTTGGACTGCTGCTACTTGCAGCATCCACTGACCTTTGCCTTTCTCCACGTAACCGGGCTTTTGGCGGGCCTCGTTGGTCGCGCGCCGGTTACCTTGTATGAGCTCCCTTGCCTTTGAGATCATGTCATCAAAGGTCTCATACTGGAATTCGTTGCCGAGAGCAGCTGTCAAGGCGTCGCATGACTGAGTGAAGGTTGTTGGCCTTGAAACATGCGGAAGATCTTGTTCAAGGCGTGACGCTTGTCGTTGTTGACCATGAACCGGGTCTTCCATTTCTTCTCGAATTCCTCCCACATAATCTTGGTGTGGACGGTGGCGATGGTGCATTCCAATGTGACCGCCATGTGCGTCATGAAGGCCTGCGCCCCTCTAACTGAGGAATGCGACCACGTGGTTGATCCGCTCCTCGAGTTGCTTGGCCTGCGTGGCCAAGGCTGGGCTGCAGTCTGCCACTGCGCTGCCCGTCGACGCAGCTGCCGACAATCGTGCCAACCCCATGCTGACATTTGGTCTGCAGCTGGTCGTTGATTGTCTGCTGCTGGCTGTTGGCGGTCTGTAGTGTGCTGATCTCGGCCTGCAGGGTAGAGATCTTCTTGTCCAGTGCTTTAAACGTTGTTTTGTGGAGGATGAAGACCTGCCGCATGGCCAGCAGTTCATGTTGCTGCCAAAATTGTTGTGGCCTCCTTGCTTCTCTCTTCCTCGGTTGGCTCCTCTTGTTCTTCGTTTGCTCGAAAGTGTTGTCGTCGAAGTATCCTCCGGTACGTGGTTTCCTCGTTGGCGAGCTCCATTGTAGCTTGATAACGAACTTGGTTCTGACTGGCCTCGGCCTGCTGTTGTTGCAACCGTGCGGCTGCTGCAGCTTCTGCTGCGGCCTACTGATGTGCTGCCTCTGCCTCTTCCAGCTGGCGTTGAATTTCCTGCTGGCGGGTGGCTTCCTCCTCTTCCCACTTGCTTAGTTCAGCTGCCGTGGTCTCTGAGTAGAGCTGGAGATGTTTAAGAAACGCTAGCAGCGTTTCATCGGCCTGCTGAACTGGGATAGGAGGGGTAACCGTCCTCTTGGGGCTGGCTTGTGCATTGGCATCAGCGGTGGCGGCCATGGTTGTGCGTCGCCTGCGCAGGATCTGAGGGGTCCTAGGTCCCAGTTGGCGCTTGGTTCCTATGGATCCGCGCTCCGCAAGCCGTTGACTACGATGCATTAAGACCTCTGGTCTTCGTCTTCTGCTGATATGTCACCGCTGAGGTGGCACCTGCTGATGTAGCACTGTTAAGGTGGCCGCTGTTGAGTTGGCACTCGGCTGTCGTGGCATGCTGAGGTGGCACGTGGCTGATGTGGCAATCTGCCTTCGTGGCCCGCTGCTGATATGGCAGGGGACTGAAGTCCACAGTACCGAGAGGAGGAGAGAGAGAGAGAAGGTAGGGGTGGAAGAAAAGGCAGAGAGGCAAACTGTGCACAGAGTCCATTTTCCTCCCTGACCTCGAAGCTTGACACTAGTAAAAAAAAAAAATTCCGCCCCCACGAAATTGCAAATTTCGAGAAATTAAATATTAATTATTTAAATAAATTTAATCGGAAAAATATGGATTTAATCTAGGCTACCAGCCGGGCCGCCCGGGTCCCGGATGGCCAGCCCGTGCAAGGACGAAGGAAGGTCCCAGCAAAAAACAAAACAAAACAAAACAAAGACATCGAAAAAATCCAAAAACAAACTATGTTATGCAGAAAAATAAACCGAACAACTTTTGCCTCAGGGTCACATCGAAATTCTTCACCAAATTTAAAATAAAAATTAAATTGTAAAAATAATTTCTTTATTTTTATTATTTTCATTTTTTTGGCCCGGCCGAGCAAGAGACCCCGGGCCACTCTGGTAGCCTAGGATTTAATTACATAAAATTTTATTTTGGCAAAAGATTAAATATTTAATTAAAGAATATTTAAATTTGCAATAATTAATTTTGCGAAAGTTAAATATTTAATGAAAGAATATTTAAAAGTTGCACAAGTGAAAATGAATAACGTTTAAGCAAGTTTAAACATTTAAACATCATTTTAATAATTTCATGTCATTTAATCGGGAGAGTTTAGCATCATTACAAGGTCATGTAGTAAGTAGAAGATCAATGGTTGCAGGAAGATATACACACTTTTTGCTTGAAAAGATTCAAACTTTAATCGCAATGAAGATGTGTTTGCGAAAAGTGAAAGTTCTGTGAAGTTGCAGTTGAATGCGGCCGTGTTCAGGCCCGATCTGCCTTAATTCGCTCGGTGCCCGGCTAGCACTTACTTCCCATAGTCTTGATAGGTCATTAGGTTAGGTTAGGACTAACCCTAATTAGGGCTAATTAGGTTAATCGTAATTAGCGATTCCCTAATTTGCGCAATATGGAGAACAGTCGAAAAACTAAAATTATAATTCAAACGACCTAATTACTATGTCAGTACGAGAAAACAAAAAGAATTTGCAACTTGCGATTTAATGATAACAGAGTACAGGTGTAGATAATCAATCAATCTATCTATCTATCAATCAATCACTGGTGAGTCATCCAATGCTGGTCTGCTCCGAAACCAAGCTGTTGCATACTCGTGAAACACAGTCGTAAGTATGGCGCAGATTCCCAGAACCGACCAGATAATACAGAGTAAATACAAATACAGCGGAAGACTTGAGATACATGGACTAACTCTGACCTGACTCGGACTGCAAACGAACACTCTCAATCATACATCCGGGGTCTGAAAGCCCTGGCCTCGGACATAGACTAAAGGCCAGGGTCTGAGATCATCCACGGACAAAGGGAGAGAGGAGAGAGACGAAGGGAGGAGGAGAGGGAAGCTGACGTCAACTCAATGTTTCCAAAGATAGTATCTTGAAATGTCAGAGGTAGCGAAAATCCGAAATGTCGCGAACACAGTGTCTCACATGTCTCAGATATCGATCTCACAATGTCAAGTGCATCTCCAGAGGAAGATGAAATCAGATCCCACTAGTAGTCCTCAACCTGTAGTCCCAATGTCGCTGTCTCCAATGTCATCAGAATTCGTAACCAAATTCGTAACCATCCTTCATACTTGTAGTAGTCCGTTAGGCGAACCCAGGAGTAGACTTAGACTGAGAAGGTAGGAGGAGAGAGAGAGGGAGAGAGACAGAGAGGGAGAGAAGGGGCGGAGGAACAGAGGGAGAGAAGGCAAGGCCTTCCTCCCTGGTACCTGATCCGGTAGCTATGGCGCGGCACGGCCGCTGCGCTGCTTCCTTCTCGCCGCTGCGCTCGCCTTCTCCTCGCTGCTCAGGATAATGCTGCTCGCGCTGCGCTAATCCTGCTAACGCTGCAGTGTTGGGTTAATCCTAAAGACTAACGTCCTATCTCACTAACCTCCCTACTGAGGCTGGTACCCAGCCTTTTGTAGTGCTGGGCCGGCCTCCTACCTGCTGGTACCTACCCGCCTGGACCGTTGATCTGATCAACGGTCCAGATTCAAAACTGGACTTGGCGCCTAAACACGGCAGCCTCTGAAACTGCGCCGCCGGTAGGTCCTATGCTGGACCGGTACCAGCCTTGTGGCCGTTGGCCTGGGCCTCTACCCCTGGCCTGCCTGAACCGTCGTGCCCCTGGCCTACCTGGGCCTCATCTGAACCGTCGTCCCCTTAGGCCTACCCTGCCTACCTGGAACCGGGCCCTAACTGGGGCCCGTGTGGCATTGTGGCTCAGAATGCCACAAGTTCCCAGGCAGGAAGCAAAGGGAGGGGGCACGCAGTGGAGTCTGCGGAACACTCTGCAGGCTTTGACCAGAGAGGATTGACTCCCTCAGCTGGTCACGGTGCAGGAGGCTTCCCAGACCAGGCTATTCTGACTTTGTCTCAGGAACTGGTAAACGCAATGAAAGGCGCAAATCAGCTCCCCTCCCCTCTCCTATGGGATCTGGCAAATGCCCTTGTGGACCTCAAAAGCAAAATCTGCCCAAGTTTGCCAAATGTCCAGCTAACCCCATGGATCCTTCCTCTCTCCCATGGAGGGACTTGCATATCCCAGACGGGCTATGGCAACAGAGGAAAGATGCCGGTGTCTGCCTCAGATGTGCTGGGCAACACTTTGTCGAGTATTGCCCTTCATGGGGCAACCGCTACACTGAAACCCGACCCAGTCAGCAGTGGATTCTGTTGAACTGAGTATCCTTTTGTTGAAGAAGGATCAGGTGCAGTTAAGTTGTTTGTAACTTACCTGTGTGTGTTCAGCTGATGGAAACCTTCTCCTGGTATAGCTACCTTGAGCCTGATTCCTTCACTGATCCCATTGGTTTGTCTGTGCATCCCTTGTGCTCGAGAAAGACTATGGTAAGTTCCGGACCGGGCTTGTTCAAGTTTCTCAAACACTGCTGATGGGCAGTGTTGCATACTGTAACGTGCAGACCAGAACAAGAACCGACCTCTCAATACAAAGTGCAAGATAACACAGCGGAAGACTTAGATACGAATGATCCGAACAATCAATATTGCAATGCAGCCCTGAGCACACATCATCATCACCGTTATCTGGTGTGAAGTGGGTCTGGCGCTTCACACAAGAAGACTGCGCCAGCCCCAACCATACACAGACGAAGAAGGAGGGGTTAGACGAAAGAGGAGGGGAAGATGGGAATGTCGTCAACACCAAGTCTCGGTACAGGCCCAAATAGTCCCTCGTCGAAATGTCTGAATCCCAATGTCCAGTCTGGATCCAATGTCGTCAAGTCTCAAGTCACAACTCTTTCTCTCTCTGTCGTAGTCTGAGAAGTCAGGTGGGGAGAGGGTGAGAAGAGATGGTGGACTTAGAAGAGGAAGAAGAAGAACTCTCTCTCTCTCTGTGTCCAGTAGTAACCTGTGAAGTTGGCGCCTGGATGCAGGTACCACGAAGATGGAGCTGGAGCGATGGCGCCACAGGTAAGTACCACTGGCCTCCGCCAGTATCTCTCCCATTCTACGATCTACCACCTACCAGTGCCCAGCGCTGAAGACTACTCTATGGCTATGGGCGCCCAGCGCCGAAGACTACAGCTAGTGCTAACTCCTGCCTAGCGCTGAAGACTACTGCATCCCTCCTCCTGAGTGCTGCGGCCGAATCCTGAAGACTACTCGTGCCTACTGACAACTACCTCCCCGTGAAGTGCATGGGAACTTCCTATGTACTACCGGGTGTGCCTCCTGACTCGTGCGAGCAGTCCAGGAGGCTGCTCTTGCCAATGCCGAAGGGAGGCAGGGGCTGCAGCTGCAGCTCCTGCTCAAGCTCGTGAGGAACAGGCTATTTCTTGCCTGTTCCGAAACCCTGTATTCGTGCCTGAGTCTTAGGGGTGGTCGAAACAATGAGGGCCTGGCTGGAAAACCTCTGGGTCTGAAAGACCCAGAAATAGGCTGAAACGGAGTAGGGCCTGCAGACCCTCGTTTTTCAGCTTTCAGGCTGAAACGACCGGGGGGCCTGTAAGCCCTAAGTCTTAGGCTTTTAGGCTAAATGTCCGGGACGGGCCCTACAGGGCCCGTGTGGCTACGCAGTATGCCACAGGCAGACTGCTAATCGGACTGAATTCATCTTCTTTTGACAATGCATCAGCCCCAAGACTGCTTTCCGTCTGACAAGAATTCCAATGTGAGTTTAGATTGAATCCTTGGCTGACTACCCCCTTGTACTTCCCGTGAGTGGCATTCACTGCCTGATCACGTTCATGTTCTCACACTGAGCTGCACTTGTTGGATGGATGACCTGTGTTTGAGAGAGAGTATGATTAGTGCAAATCTCACCTCGAATTCTCCTACACAGTCCTAGGTTTTGCTCTTTCTGGTAGAAATCAGGTTGTTTCTATGTTCTGAATTTTACGAGTTGCACATTCCTTTAACCACTGGGCTTTGTCCTTGTAATGTCTCAGACCATTGGCCAGAGTCAAATCTGTTTGTGACTGAACTCTCTACTCAGATAGACCTACCATCCACACGACTCTGTCACTTCAAGCGTTATTGCCGAATATGGACAGGCTCAGCCGCATATACAGATCTTGTCAAAGCCTACCCTATTCTTGGGAAGAATCTGCGTATGACACTTGCAAATACACATATCCACAGTTGAGGAGTCAACTGATACCCAGTCCTGACAGAAAATAATTACATTTTCAGAATTAATGGGTTAGAGCAAAGTTGAGTAGTAGAGGCTAACACCCTTGCATTCAACTAAATGGCCCATGCTGTTTATCTGAACATCACTAATATGATTTTCAGGATGTTGTTAGCTATCTATAAGCTGATTACCAGGCTAATACCCTTGACTTCAGCTAGCCAACAGTCGCTGATAATCTGAGCTACAACCCATAGATTTTTAGAAGCTGATTGGTTGCCTACAAGTGATTACCTGGATAATACCTTCGCACTCAGCTACCCGTAGATTTTCAGAAGCTGATTGGATCCCGTGACCTGTAACTCATGTGTTCTGTTTGTAATTGCTGCGCCCTATGGGACTTTATCCTACTTTATCCTGCGTCTGTCACTAGCAGTCTCTGTTTGGTAGCCTTAGGCCATTCGGCCTTTTCCTTTTGCCTTGTCATAGGTCCAGGTCTCCTTTTCCCCCTGTTTCCATCTAGATACAGATGAGTCTTGGGTTGTTGCCTTTGGAGTCCCTCGTAGGTCTAGGCAGAGGGTAGAAGTAGCGGGCAGGAAATCTGGTTCGGGTCTTTTCACGTTTTCGTTGGCTGGGGAAACTCTGCCCGTCTCTTGTTGGAGCGCTGCTGCTCCATTTTGGGCGAGGTATCTTCTTCCTCGAAGCCCAGCCATAGCTGGGGTTGGGAAACAAAGTTGAAGATCACACTGCTGCTATTTCGCAGCTCTGGATGAGATCTTCCACAGGACTGTGTTGTTGGGTTTGAGCGCTGCCATTTTCCACTTGGCAGCCATATCTGCTGTTCCTCCTCAGGAGGAACTTCATCTTCTTCGAAGTGCTGGATCGGTTGTCTCCTTATTCATCAGGACATCCAGCGCTGCACTTCCAAGCGGGCGCTGAGCTGGCGCTGCTATCATTGGGGTTGCTGGTTCAGATTGGCACGTTGTGACAGCTGTGGGGTTACTGCTGCTACAGCGAATGTTTGTTTTTGCTTGTTCAGGGTTCATGTAAACGCGATTGTGATTCTCGGAACGCATCTCTGGATTGATTAGAGAGGGACGAAGGATTGCAGAATTGAAATTCGTTTTTCAATTCTCTGTGTATTTTCAGCTTCCGTTGTGCATATCTTCCCTCCGGTTTGTGTGGATTTGCCTCCTTCGAGTCTACTCTGCAATTGCATGCGTGTATGGGAACGTGTGAATTCGTTGTGGATTGAAGTTCAATCGGGTACATAACAGAATCCTATCCTGACCAGCCAAGTCCAGACCCTCTCATCCTCCTGATCCCGCATCCTCACCCTCCCTCTTCATCCTTCTCCTGCTTCCAGACTCTCAAGATTCTGATGGCGACCTTCTCCCGCCTGCCTGACCAGGCACTTGGACATCCCCTAACCGTTCATTCTTCCCCGGCCTATCCCCATTCATGCCCCACCGCCTCCTTCCGATGGTGGCCATGCACAAATCCTGCCCCACCTTCAATATGGCACTCCCACAAATGTAGGGAGGGAGACAGAGACAGAGAGAGAACCCACCTATTTGGTCTTTGGGCCAAGTGTGAACTGAACTCTCCACCCCTTCACACACAACGCCAGTAAGAGAGAGAGGGAGGGAGGGGCAGAGGGAGGAAAGGAGGGCTGGAGGGAGGAGGGAGGGAGGGGAAGAAAGACGGGAGGGAGGGAGAGAGAGAGGGTGCATTTCGCCACGGTGTGCGGACTCACCTATTTCCTTTTTCGGGCAGGTGCGAATGTAACTCTCCACTTCTTCAGGCACAACACCGCAGGCACAGAGGGTGCACTTTTGCCAGTTGTGGAACTCACAGGACTTGCCCAGGAGTCCAGGATGCTGCTGCTAAAATTAGACTGGGACTTGGACTTCTCTTGTCAGGTGCAGGGCCTACCAGACTTCTACAGACCTACGGCCTGAATCAGCGTTTCGGCTGCTGGGCCTATGGGGACCTTGTCTGGGACACAGGACGTGACTGAGCCGTGGAATCCTTTCACAATCATCATAGTGTTCTTTTTCTTTTCTTTCTTTGGTGGTTAGAATTGTCAACTGGTCTGTGGCCGACACTTTTCCAATTGCACTTTCCGGGACACTGTCGATAGACGCCGGAAAACACACTACTTATCCAACTGCCCATCGCGTAGATGGGCAGAATCTGGTCGGGACCGGTCATGACATAGCGTTGCACCCGACCAGAGGAACTTTGACAGATGTAGTAGACTATTTATGAAACTTCCTTCCCCATTCTACTGCTCTACCTTTGTCTCACTTCTTGAGTTTGGGACTTCTTTGAATGCTTCATGACTTGCTCTACATTGTCCTTGGCTCCACAATGAGTGTATTGCGACATCTTGAATGTTCCTGTTGCTCAAGCTTCTCACCACTGTTGGGTTCATTACACACTTCTTTTTTTTTTTAAACCAACGGTGTATTCTCCTCTCAATTTTTCCTCACACTAGCTACCTATCTAAGGCTGGACATCCAGGGGTTTCTATGGGCCTTAACACCAACCCACACCCGTGCCTAAGCACCATGGAGACACTCCTGGAAAAGTGATGCAAGGGACGTGGGAATAGACCCTACCAAGACCAACCAAGGGGGACAAGCCGACTATGTCAGCTGGTGAACCCTCAGCGCACCGCAGGACGCCATGGGGATCATATGGAAGACGTGGGGAATCGAACCCATGACCTCCTGAACGCCATTTTTGTGCTCTACCAACTTAGCTACACACCTCTTCAAATAGGACGCCAGGGTGTGATATTCAAATAGAATACTCGAGGGATTATCCGAATAGCATCCAGGCCTCCTATTCCAACAGAATGCCCTTATATTTGAATAGAACCCTCTGCCTGTGCACTCTATTCACATAGAACGCCCGATCTCTATATTCAAACAGAATACCCAGATGAACGTGGCATTGGTAGAATGCCTTCAGGGGTTGGGAACATGGGTATACATGAGGTTTAAAGGAGTTTGGTACATGCTTTAGCTCCGTTTAGCTTCAAATTATTTAAGGAATTGTGAAGTGATCCTCCGCCAAAAGTTGTTTGCATTGCAATTCTACACAAAAAAGAACAAGAATACATAATTTTTTATTTTGTTTTCTTTAATTTTGGCCCACCGAATACAAGCAGATGCCCACAGCAGACGGAAATACGGCCCGCGGAAGCAGGCTCAACGTGGCACCCTGCGAGTCAGATGTACTCACTGTAGACTGGGTGGGGCACCATGGGGGCAGGGCGGGTAACACCACCATGTACTTGAAACACACACACACACACACACACACACACACGCACACCCCTAGGATTGTGAGGTAAAGTCTACCCCTTTTCTCAGGAGTAACGCTCACTTTGGGTGACATGGTGAGTCCATAACCACCAGTCAAATGTATCCTGGGCAGACTGTTGGGGTTCGACCTCCTGATGGGTCCGTGAAATCCAACGAAACAGTCTGGCACAGTCATGCTTTTCTCTTTTGTGGAGTTATAGCAAACATGACAACACACACACACACACACACACACATGTAGTTCCCGGAATGCATTAAAAGGAAATAGCACACCACCAAACTGGCAGGTGACACAATCCGGTGCGGGCGATCGCTAGCAAGCTGGGTGGTACCATGCAGGTCAGGTGGCACCATGTGGAGCACGTGGTACCATGTGGGGTGCATCATCGGTACCGTGTGGGTACATCACATCATTTGGAGTTGATGGCCACAACAAACATGCAGCTACAAGACAAATAAGCACAGATGATCCCTCACCCTCCCTTCCCCCCCCATGCAGGTCAGGTGGCACCATGGGGAGCACGTGGTACCATGTGGGGTGCATCATCGGTACCGTGTGGGTACATCACACCATTTGGAGTTGATGGCCGCAACACACATGCAGCTACAAGAAAAATAAGCACAGATGAGCCCTTACCCTCCCTTCCCCCCCCCCGCCACACACACACACACACACTTAGGCAGAAATTGGTGCTTCGCATGGCTAGGGGGTACGATGGCCTGGGCGGGGTGATGCTGTGTGGGCAAGATGGCACCGTGTCGACACAGTGGAAGCACACGGGGCGGGTCATACTACGTGAAGTGATGGTGCCAACACACATGTGGCCACAAAAGGAGGACAAACACACGGGGCAGTACTCTGGGAGACTTGCGGTGTTATGTGGCCTCGGCAGAGATGAGCAACGGGTACCCAGACCCGCACCCACCCCACCAACGAGGCATTGGGTCCGGTGTGGGTCTTGATAAGCTGGCATGGGTGGGTCTAGGCGAGCCAGCCTGCATGGGTGACGGGCAGGTCAATGTTAGGCCTGCGTCACTCGAATGGGTGGGTGACAGGCGGGTGAGCGCTAGGCCTGGGTCACCCGACCCACACACCCAGGACAACCCATAAGAACTGCCCCTAACACATACTTTCCAGCTGCAGTCCACCTATGGAGTTAAATGGAAAGTCTCCCCGAGATAAGAAGAGCTGAGCCAGTGGCAAATCAAAATTTGGGATCCTCCTTGAAAAAATGCGTCGCGCTCTACCGGTGGCAGCTGGACCACGGACCAACAACGGGGTGTTCGCTCCCATTAAAACCACGGGGATCGAATCTCACCACACCAGGTGGCAAGGTTCACTCCCCAATTTCAAACTTGTGGAGCTCTTCCAATTTTTGCGCCGTAATCCATGGATGGCACAAGGTGGAGATGCTTCCAATTTCCGCGCCAAGGGATGTCATCTCGCTATGCTGTGTGTAAATGTTCAACCGGATTGAGACAATGGGGAAAGGGCGGGTGTGGGTGGAAAATAATAAGGTACCGGGTGCGGGCAGGTAATCTTGTTCTCGCAGGTGTGGGTGGGTCAGATGGGTCAGGATGAAGGTTTTTTACGGGTGATGGGCGGGTCGAGTGTAGGAGGGAATTTCAAAAAAAACACGGGTGGTTTGGGTCACCTTGAATTTTTTTATTTTTTTTTTAAGGCCGGGCTGCAGGGTTGTCATGCCGACGGTCGACGGCCCTGGACCTGTTGGCTGCCGACCAGCCGACGGTCGGCGCCGTCGGCACCGACCGGTAGGC
>BFEA01000651.1:425455-447454 GCA_003427395.1 Chara braunii
CTAATTCCCTCAACCAGTGATTGATCAGCCTGCGGTGTATCCTTGCACGTCCTACCTGAAGATCTACCGGATTGAGAAAGCAATCATGAACAGCGGCGTGTGCCAGGCTGCAAGATTGCTGTTGATAGTTAACTGTCCGCCTCTGCCAGGGATCATCTGAAGAGTATGCAACGGGCCTTGCTCCAGAAGTGGGGCTTGTACCTCATTGACTGAAACGAGCCTGAAGGGAACTTCTGCACACACCCTTTCTCCCAAGTGTGTAATTACTGGCAAGCAGTCCCTTCGACTCCCTCGACAGCACACACTCTTTCTCCCCATTGTGTAAATACTGGCCAGCGGTCCCGTGATTACAAGCTCTCCAAAAAGGGACAGCGAGTGTGAATGAAATTTGGAAGGGAGGACCACTTCCCCCCCTATCACCCATTGAAGGGAAAAGGGGAACAGGCCAATGAAGCGCGGCAAGAGCACGAGTTGAACAGAGGAATACAGTGCCCTGATGATCAGAAGTCACTCTGAGCTGACGAGTAGACGGAGAACCTCTAATTTGCCCCTGTCCCCACTTAGTACCCCTCCAACAGAGCGCGGCAATCAGAGCTTGGAATTACGAAGACAACCCCTGCTGCAGTTTTCTTGCTCAAAGAGATTCGTGGCCTGGTGGCGTCAGAGTGTTGATTGGAAGGAGTGACAAGGAAAAGGAAGTTCTCTATGATGATAAATGGGTCGATAGCCTTGCGACATTATCATTGGACTGGCTGGCCCAGGTAATTCATTCTTCTGTCTAATCTGACTGGATGCAGTCGCCTCAGTCGGGAAGCCGTTTTCAGCTTGCAGGGGAACTGCAGGAGCTATATTCTCGTCCACATACTTAAGAGAGTCGAGCCTCACCAACCCCATGGTGACTATCTGGCTGGCCGGCAGTGCAAGTACAGAGTGTGTCGAAATTTGTTGCAGCTCCCCTTCCTCCCCTCCCCGGGGCAACGGGAACTCATTATTGTCTGAACCAGTCGATTTACCGGCTGACTATTGAGACTTATTACTGCTTGAACCAGCTGAATTACCTGATGACCATTGAAACTCGTTACTGTCTGAACCAGGCGATTTAACTGTTGACTGAAAGAAACTCCTTGCGGTGTGAAGTTGCCAAATAAAAGAGAAAAGAGAAAAGAAAGACAGGTAGCGTGACGGGGCGTCTCCTACCTAGAACCCTGTTGGTCGTTGAGGACCTCTGAAGCGGGGACAGTGAAGTGACACGCGCTGTACGCCCTGGCTTCAACGACGAACAGGGCCCCCTCCCCGGGTTTCCCGACAGCGTGGTCAAGGAAGCTCGCCTATTTACCTCCGGGTCTTGCTCTCCTACCGTCGTTACCCTCGGAGATAACAAGACGCAACGCTTCTTCGATCAGACGGTCCCCGACCTCCACTTCTCCCTCACCCTCCAGCCATCAGATAGTACCCAGGCGCCTCGACGCCACCATTCCTCCGCATACTTCGATGTGCTGGAGACTGGGTACGACTTTATCCTTGGCACCCCCTGGTCTCGCCGGTTCCGTGGCACAGAGGTCGAATCGACGACTGAGGCACTCGTTCTCAAAATGAAGTGTGGTCAAACCCATCGAGTCCCCTTCATTGGAACCACAGGCGACACCCCTCCAGACCTACCTCCCCAGGACCCTCGTCCCTCTAGGTCCCACCCAGACATCGCCTTCACGTCTCCTCGTCAGTTTGCTCACTTCCTCGACAAGAGGACGTCAAGTTCTGCTCAGTGAACGTCATGGATCTTCTTTGCTACGATCCACTTTTTCCCGAAGTTGAGGTCATCTCACTGGAGCCCAATCCCCCTGACCCCTCCTCCATCTTTACGGCTCCCATCTCCACATCCACCCGTCAGCCTGCGGATACCCCTTGGACATCCCAGGTCCCTACGCCGTTCACTGCCGAGTCCACCCACACGTCTCGTGTTGGCGCAGACGTTGAGGAACTCATGCGGTTCACGGCACACTTAAGAGCCCGCTGTTCACAATTTGATTCGAGAGTACCGCGACGTTTCCCCCCCGTACTTCTCATACAACCGGATCCCTCAAATATGCGGTGTTGACCATTTTATCCACCTCGTGCCTGACTATCGTGTCCACCATCAGGCACCCTACCGGCTCTCGATTCCAGAGGCGACGAAACTTAAGCGTCAGCTTGAGGAGCTCCTTCAACTGGGTTTCATTAAACCAATAAATCCCCTTGGGGTGCACCCCTCACAAAGAGGACGGAACTCTTCGACTCTGCATTGACTACCGCGGCCTTAACCGTTACGCGGTTATGAACAGCTATCTCATGCGTCGTGCACATGAGTTGTTTGATTGTTTGGCAGGCAACCGCTTCTTTACGAAGATCGATCTTCGTAGCGGTTACCACTAGATCCACCTAGCCACAGAGGACCAGCCGAAGACCGGCTTTCGGTCGCGCTTCGACCACTACGAGTTCACGGTGATGCCTTTCGGACTCAACAATCGGACTCACCAATGCACCCGCCACCTTCCAGACGGTGATGAACAATATCTTCAAGGACATCCTCGAAGAATACGTTCTCGTATACCTTGACGACATCCTGGTCTACAGTCCTACCTTAGAAAACCATCTCAGACACCTTCGCGATGTCGTACAACGCTTACACAAGCATGGCTTATATGCCAAGCTTAGTAAGTGTCGCTTTGCCCAAAGCAAAGTGGACTTCCTAGGATCTCATGTGTCTGACCAGGGTCTCCACATGAACGACGTGAAGATCACTACTATTGCAGAGAGGCCCGTCCCCACAGCTTCGCAATTTTCTAGGCCTCACTAGTTACTATAGTAATTTCATCCAGGGATACGCTAGGTATTCCTACGTCCTTACCTCCACCCTCCTCTGGAGGAACCCGCCATGGATTTGGACACCCCTCCGTGAGGATGCTTTTCGCGCCCTCAAGAAGGCGATGACTTGTGCGCCGGTTCTTCGCCTCCCCGACTTTGATCGTCCCTTCATCGTCACCACTGATGCGTCAAATTTTGCCGTAGGAGTTGTACTCTCTCAGGTGTTTCCCTCTCCTCCCGATTCACCTTATCCCCATGTTCCTCCTTTCCTCCCCCCTCCTGCTAACACTACTTCTCGACTGACGTCTATCCTCCCACCACTTCCCTCCACTAACAATCCTCCCGTTACTTACTCCCCGACCATCGTGGAGGATGAGATTGTCGAGGTTCAGGCTGGGGATTGCTCAGCTACTACCTGCCGAGATAAACTACACTGCCGATGAACTTGAGGTTCTCGCAGTAGTTTATGCTACCCGGCATTGGCTTCATTATCTGCATGGGGCGCCCTTCATGGTGCGCACTGACAACTCAGTTGTCCAAGCTTTCCTCCAAAGCCCAAGCTTTCCCCTGGACAGGCACGTTGGTGGCACGACTTCTCCAAGTTCAATTTCACCACTCAGCCCATCAAGGGTGAAACAAACCGTGTCGTCGATGCCTTGTTCTGCCCTCCTGATCACAATCAGGAACCCACTTATCTTGCTGCCATTTCCATCACCATTGTTGATCAGTCAGTGATCGACGCATATCGCACTCAGCACCACCACTGCCCCGATTATCGCGTCATCCACACGACACCGCGGAGTGGCAAGACCGTTCCTTCATACTCCCTCGGGGAAAACGGCCTCGTGTATTGGCATGGCAGATCTGGTCAGCTAGAACCACGTATCTGCGTTCCCTCCACCGAACAGCTCCGCGTCCAGGCTGTAGCAAAGTTCCATAACCAGGCAGTTGCCGGTCATATTGGCTTCTACAAGACGTTGGCTCGTGTTTGCCGCCTATACGTCTGGTTGAAGTCCAAGGACTTCATCAAAGCCTACATCCAGGAGTGTCCTACGTGCCAGAAGGTGAACAGTGCGAACGACCTTCCGTATGGGTTACTTTAGCCCCTACCCATATCTACGGGTCGTTGGCAGTCCATCTCGATGGATTTCATTGGTCCCCTTCTTCCACCTACTGAGCGTGGTTATGATGCTATCTTGGTCGTCGTTTATCGTTGTACGAAGCGTGCACGCTTTGTCCCGTGCCGCTATTGCATTAGGGCTCGTGACGTCGCCGACATCGTCTTCGATAAAGTCGTGAGAGATCATTACCTCAGAGCATCGTCTCCGATCGTGACCCGCGCTTTACCAGCACATTCTGGCGACGCCTCCACAAGATGTACGGATCCCAGCTCCGCTTCTTATCGCCTTACCACCCTCAGATGGTTGGTCAGACTGAGGTCACCGATAAAACTCTCGATAATATCCTTCGAAAGTTTATTAGGGGTGACCAGCAGTGTGACTTACACTTAGCCCACGCGGAGATTGCGCACAACCACGTTGTTTCGCCAGCCACGGGGATGTCGTCATTCTATTGTGACCTCGGCTACCACCCTCGCGTACCCGCGTATTTCCTACGACCGTCACGGTTGTGCTCAGACACTCATTGTCCTGCGCTTGACGACTGGATCGCCCACATGGCGGCTATTATGAAGCGCGCACACAAGAGTCTCGCCGATGCTCAGATTTGCATGGCAGCACGAGCAAACCAATCACGAATGTATCATCCATTCAAAGCCGGTGACAATGTGCTCGTCAACGCACGCCACTTGCAACTCAAAGCGTATACGCTTCGCAAGTTCAGGTGTCGCTTCTTCGGTCCATGCCACATCCTTCAGGCCGTGGGTTCTGATACTGTCGCTAGTCCGGTCAGCTTTCGTGTGAAGCTACCTGATTACCTTCGACAGGCTTGCGTACATGATGTTTACCACGTCTCCTTGTTGCGTCCTTATCCAGACCGTCCGAGCGCTTCGCCGGACGTCCTTATGAGCGCCCTCCACCTGTCATGGTGGACGATCATATGGAGTTCGTTGTTTCCGACATTGTATCTCGCCGAGTTACCGACGATACCCCTCCACGCATCGAGTACCTTGTGCGTTGGAAGGGCTATACTGATGAGGCCACTTGGGAGCCCCTCGAGCACTTGCAGCACGCCCGAACGGACACGACTTATTCAACGCCGTTGAAGATACTCGTAGTGAAGAACTCGCTGCGAAGACTGTGTGCAAATGACCGTGCTCGTCGTGTTGAGACAGTTGCTCCTACTCGGTCGACTGACCCTTTTCCTCCTCCTCCAGCTGAGGAGATTGCTGAGGACGAGCCCGCTCCCTCTGAGACCGTTCTTCAGCAGCAGACGAACGCCTCCGCGCGTCCACAACGCATTTGTCAACGCCCTCGGCGTCTCGACGATTGATACTCTGATCACCCACTTCTCCCTACCGACTCACACCTTCATGTACTCCATCATCAACTTATTCAGGATGTCATCGTTTTGCGGTTCTGCTTCGACATGGACTCGACTCCTACTTCAACGACCTCATCGACCACTTCGACGACTTCAGCTACCTTCTCGACTTTCGCCATCTCATCGGCTTCAATTACTTTGGACGTGACTCCTTCACGCCACCACCCTACCCTATACCTTCCCTTGCATGTGTCGCATGATAGTTCTCACTTAGTTGGGTCTCTTTGAGTTCGGCTCTCCCCCGGTATCGCATAGGCATTGGGACCGTAGCGTTATCTTGGCTTCCCTGCTCCCAGATCTAGCTCCTTCCCCGAATCGGTGAGTTGTGTGCATGTTTCCCTCACCCACTGCCCTCATCACCCTAGTGTCGACTCTTGCATGCCTTCAGTTAGGCATATCTCCACCCTATTCCAAACCCCCTTTTTTTTCCTGGTCGACCCTGCATGGTGTCACCGTTTTGTCGAGCATTACCCGCCTTGATGGTCTATCTGTTAGGGTCATTGGTTTTGTTTCGCTACGACTCCCTCACCTTGAGCCTGATGCCCTATCCCACCTTCATGTATGACTGCCCTTAGGAGTTTCAATTCTTAGGCTGCATTCACCCCCTCTTAGACCATCCCACTCTTAGTGGTTCCGCGACGTCACACTATCTTGTGACATATTGCTCTTTTTCCTCAGCACTGAGGTCATTGCCTCCAAGACCTAAGGATTGTATCAGGCTACATTTCCTTTTCTGTTGTTAGTTAGGATGTGTATACCAGACATTTGCTTTTCATTTGACATTATGTAGCTTGGCCTGCATCGCATGGACTCCGCGTGTTTATGGCTCTCGCGATCCATTATAGGTCTGCGGATCGTGCAATGAGCCTCTATCTGCCATGGCCAACAGCAAGGGCCGATTCGGTCATTTGCCAGTTCGACCTGTGGGACCAGGCCGTGTATTGTTTCAATCCAGTCTAGTCTTGCCCGGTACCATTGTCGGTACCAGGCCAGTCCAGTCCAGGCAAGTCAATCCGCTAGGGGTATACCCCAGTTGCAGTCTGTATTCTGGATCATTCTTCATTCTGCACTTTTGCAGTACGTGCATCTTGAGTCCGCGTCGGGGTTGCGTTGTCCCTTCCACCTCCATCTCCATTTCCTCCCCCTCAACCCTTCGTCTTGATCCTGACGGGCCACCATCCCGGCGGGCCCGTCACAACTGTAATGGTACCTCATCATTGTCCCATCCTCCATCCCTCCTCATCCATCAAACTGTGATGGTATCTCATCCTCCTTATCAAGTTTCCATCGTCGTTATCCTCCTCCATCTCTCCTCCTCCTCACCTCCTCCTCCTCATCATCATCATCTTCCTCCTCCATCTCAACTCCTCCTTGTCACGCCCTCGTCACTTTGTTTCTATTTTTTTTAATGAAACTCTGAAAATCGAACTCCGATTGTATTTCCTCCTTGCCACGTTGTCGTCATCACTTCTTTATCCATGGGCATTTAGAAAATATAATTGTTTCCTTTTGTGAAAGGCAATTAATCATTTTTTTTTCCCCGTGTATGTTTTGCAAAAAGAATGAAGTGTTATTTTTATGGAGTTTTTTGGGAGGTAGGGGGCTTGGGGGGGGGGAGTAAGGCTAACTTCATGGGCTAGGAGGGGAAGATGGTGGGGCATGTGTTTTTCGGAGTGGACACAGGACACGGCTGAGTTTGTGGCTTCTCTTCTACGATTTTGTGCGCAGGTCATGATGACGAGCCTAATGTGTAGTTCCGCTTTGATAAAGCGGCGGCATGGCCATAAGGACGGGGTCCGTGAAGGAGAGGTTGAGGCAGGTGCTGATCCATGTGGCAAGGGCGACTAATGGCGACAACAATCTTACTAGTCTGTCCAGTGTGGATAGGGGCAAAAGGAAAGGTGATTGCTGCATCCACCTTACAGTGATTATAAAAAAAAAATAAAAAGAACAATTCCGAACGGGATATGGCCGCACCCGGCAGCGCACGGGCCCGTGCCGTCCTCTATGGTATGGGTACGGGCCTGTACGGTGGTTGGGGAAGTCACGACCCCATGCAAGTATCATTTAACCCCATGGGGGATAGGGCGATGCTTTCCAGGTGATGGTGTGCCATTCCCTCCCTCCCACCCACCCCATCTACACTCTTGTATCCTCTTCTCCGCTCTTTCCCCATCTATCTTCTTCTCCTCTACTGCTGCTGCATTGGTGAGTTACCACGTCAACGACACGTCAACAGACATCCATGCCACGTCAGCTGCCGATCAGAGCCACACAAGCAGCAGCTCGCACCACATCAGCCTCCGCCACCCGCTTCTTCATTTATGCCTGCAATCTTGAGATCAATGACGAGCAACATGGAGTGGAAGCAAGGGGAAACTGATGCGGCCTATCAGGTTCGCATTTTGGACCAAGTACCCGAATGGAAGAAGCGAGCAAATGCGGCCACTGCCGCAAGGAAAAAGGAGCAAGAGGCAGAAGAGCAGTGTCATTGCTGATCAACAGCGAAAGAGGGATGTTGAGGCAGCAAAGACGCACGCAGACGAGAAACGACGAGAACGCCGAGACAGACTTTTTCGCGAGGAGGATGACATAGAAATCACAGTCGGCGAGTGGGAGGCAGCTACGGAAGGCAAGGACGCCCCCGGGGCTGTGCACGGCATTGGAAGTGCATACGCACATGTGACCGATCTGGTCTCGACATGTGCAGCCCAACAGGAGAACATCCTGCTTGGACACACTGCTCAAGCAGAAGGCCACGCTGGTCAGGCAGCAAGCCGAGACAATCGCCGACCTGCTCGACCACATGCATAGGCTGGAACACCAGCCTGCAGCAGCCAAACCCGATGGGCCCTCCAACTTGGCGGATCGTGTAAACTTTTGAAGGCGGACATGGGCATCGTTAAGGACACGGTGAAGCAACAGCACGCCGCCAACCAGCAGTTGGAGCAGCAGTTTGTGCAACAGCCGCCACTGCAGCAATGTTGGCTCCCAACCAACCACCCAAGTTGGATGGCATCACAATCTTCAGCGATGCATCGAAGACCGATCCAATTCCGTGGTGGCGGCAATTCATGCACAATGTGTGCAACCCCAACTTGCATGCTTGTCTTTATCACCGGTCGGGTGGCGTGTGTCAAGCATGGCTTTACAACATCTTGTCCACGCACAAAGGTCGTAGTCTCCGAGTTGCACACGAAGATCAATTCGCCAGATCTCACGGCAGTATGGCACACGCGGTTCCAAGTGGAACCGCCCGAGCTCCAAGCAATGGAGAAGCTGCAGAAGTTCCACCAGATCTCCTTGTCGAGCACGGATTGGATCGCCAAGTTCCAATGCTTGGCATCCACGCCCAACCTACCGATCAACTTCACAAAAATTGAACGCTACTTCATTACGAGCTCGTGCCCCGCATTGGAAAATGCGTTGCCGCAGGTTGTGGAGACGCTGACCACGAGCGAGTTATTTTTCAACAAGGCCTCGCACATGATCGTGACGAACACGGAAGCCCGTAATGTTGGTCATTTGTCTTCCACAGGCCCAAGCAGAAATCAGCATCAGTCGAAAGTGGTCGTGGTCGCACCAACAACGCCGATGAGTCCAAGCAACAAGGCTGCTTCATCAAACAAGGCAAATACGTTAGCAGCTGTCCGAAATGGTGGCCACCCGACCAAATGTCGAGGCACGGCAAATCGAAGACAAACACCTCTTCATCCCCCGGGACCGGAACAACCACTCAAGAACCTTGGCTCCATTATGGCATCTTGGAGGGCATCTACAAGATCCGCTCAAAGTACCGATATTGTTTGTGGTGCAACAGCGACGAACACGACACTGTGAATTGTCCCACGAAACCCAAGGGGAAGACCCATAAAGGAAAGCGAGCGCCACCGAGAGTGATATGGCTGCACTCTTGACGCCTTCGAAACCAGATGCTTCGCGAGCAACCTCCCTTAGTTCCGAGCCACATGAGAAAGTCAACAGTCCTCTTTGTCATTCTTTTGAGGATTTTGCTGCCCAGCTCATTCCACCACTGGGTTCTCTCGCTCAAGGACAAGGTGTGTGCATGGTTTCCTCTTCGTCCAGTAGCGGCGCCCGTTCGTCGTCTTCAAGTGGTTCTTCAAGGGATTCGGCACGCGAGTTCAACCGTTGTCTTTTGAGGACTTTTCATGGCTTCCTCTCCCTTCCACGGGCTGCTTACCGTGACCACAATGCACAACACTTTGCACACCTATTTGTCCTTCTGTGCACCACCAACTTCATCGATGGATGACGAAGTCGTGGTGGGGGACCTCCTTCCGTGTATTTCCAAGGTGGCCCGCGAGTTTGGCACACAGCGGTACGACTACAACAACACCCCGCTCCTTTATGTCCGCATCCAAGTTCCACAAGCGTCCTGCAGCACTTTGTTGGATAGCGGCACGACTCACAATTTTATGAGCCAGTCCTTTATACAAACGGTCCGCCTTGGCGCAATAGTTTGAAGGAAGCCGCATCCTACAAGATGGCAGACAGTCGAGCGCAACAACTTCTTAAGCACTATATTGAGGCCATGTCGGTTTATTTCGCACCACATGCATGCACGCCGATCACGTTTGATGTCTTCAACAAGGACTTCAACATCATTTTGGGTAAGCCTTGGCTCGCAAGTGAGGACCACACAATCAACTTCCCTCGGCTGCCCCATACATACACGACACTTTCACCATCGAAGTCCCGTGCACCACTCCTCCGCAGCACCCTTCAATTTGGTGCCAAGTTGTAACAGCCGTCTTTTCGGGCCATTGACGAACGAGATCGACCTTTGTTTTCTTCGGACAACTGCGACCGAATCTTCACCTACAGACTTGTCTTCGAACCCCCGCGTGGTGCGGTTGCTTGACGAGTTCATCGATGTCTTTGAGTTTCCTACCAATGTGGTGTCGGATCGGTCGATCTCCCATGAGATCATCCTTGAGGCCGGTGTCGTGTCGTCGAAGAGTTGCATCTATCGCATGAGCGGCGAAGAGCTCCCGGTTCTCCGCACACAGCTTGGTGACTCGTTGGATAAGGGTTGCATCCACCCTCACAGCTCACCATATGGTGCGCTAATTCTCTTCGCACACAAGAAGAACAAGGACCTACGCTTATGCACTAACTATCGCAAGCTCCACACGCAAACCATCAAGAATGCAAGGACTCTTCCCCGTACCAACGATATTTTTTTAGCGTTTGGGCGGCGCAAAGTACTTTTCCAAGTTGGACTTGAAGTCAGACTATCATCAAATCTCGATACACCCACAAGGTCGCTACAAATCCGCATTCAAAACGTGGAACGGACATTTTGAGTGGGTGGTCATGCCATTTGGCCTCACCAATGCCCCAACGACTTTTCAAACGGTTATGACCAACAAGTTTTGCACGATGCTGGACCGGTCTGTGCTCGTCTACTTGGACGACATCCTCATCTACACTCGAACCTTGCAGGACCGTCTCGAGCATCTTCGCCGTGTGTTGGAGACGTTGCATTGTGCCGAGTGCAAATCCAACCACGACAAGTGCGAGTTCATACGTCAAGAGTTGGAGTACTCATGCCATTTTGTCACACTGGACGGCATTAGTCCGTTATCAGACAAGATTCAAGCCATCCAGGAGTGGCCGGAGCCGAAGAACATCACGGATGTCTGCTCATTTCTCAAACTAGTCGGCTACTACCAACACTTTATCAAAGGTTATTCGAAGATCGCGGCTTACTTGACCAAGCTTCAATCCAAGGACCGTCCGTTCTACTTCGACGCCAATTAGCGGGCTTCCTTTTTGGCCCTCAAAGTCGCGTTGCTATCTGCGGAGGTTTTCCGCATCTATGGCCTGCTTTTGCCGACGCACATCACTACTGATGCGTTCAGCTATGGCATTGGAGTCGTCCTCGAGCAACACGATGTCGTGGATTGGCACCCAGTCAAGCACTTTAGTAAGAAGGTGCCCGCGTGCACTCGCTTGACAACGCAAGACACGATCAATAGTACCATTGCCTATTGGATGGCCTTCACCGACCACTTTAGACTTGTTCCCCGATCACATCCCGAGAAAGCGAACCATTTTGCGGACACTCCTTCGCAGCGCCCGGACCTTTGTGTCGCCGTCTACTCTACGTTTGACATTGGCGACAACTTGTAGGACAGCTTCGGCCCCGGTTGTCAAGTCGACCCCGAGTGTCAAGAGAAGTACGCGAATTGCTCCTCCTAAAATCCGGCGCCTTCGCATTATCCGATCCAAGAGGGCTTCTTGCTTGTCCACTCACGGGGGAAGATTTTCTTTGTGTGCCAAGTGATCCACACTTGCATACGCAGCTTTTTGTCGATTTCCACGACGCTCCCGCCATCAAACACTTCGGAGTCAATCGCACGATTGGCCGACTTCACGAGCTCTTTTGGTGGTCCGGCCTTCTTGGCAACGTCACACGCTATTGCGCGTAATGCGATGTTTGTCAACATGGCAAATCCCACAACCATCGTCCATTCGACGAGTTACGACCACCGTTCCCCTTAAGGACAACGGGAATAGATTGCCATGGAACATCACCCCCAAGCACAAGACTAGCATGAATGGGATTTTCACGGTGGTCGCTCGACTCACCAAATTCGCCATGTTTTTGCCTTGCCACTATCACGCCACGACACCGGAGTTGGCCAAAGCTCTTTACGCCCGTTGGATTCGCACAAAGAGTTACCCCAAGGAGATCATTTGTGGCCGCAACACTTCGTTCATGTCCGACTTTTGGTTCGTTCTCGTCAAACGATGGGGCTCATCTCTCAAGTCGAGTTCGGCTCACCACCCACCGACCGCCGGTCGGATGGAAAGAGGGCGCATCAAACCGCACAGGTTCTTTTTCACACTTTCATCCATCTCCTCCAAAAGGATTGGGTTGAGCGGTTGTCGGACTTCGAGTTGGCTTACAACTCGTCCATTCATCCAGCTATCGAGATTTCGCCCTTCCAGTTCGAGCATGGCTTGCCGATGGCATCGTCGTTGGACACTATCATTCCACACACGACCGAGAGCGACGACCACCTGGCCTTCATTCGATGGATGAAAGAGCCCCTTGTCAAGGCACGGGACCACATGTCAAAGACGCAGCTACGCATGATCCGTCCAGCCAATCGCCAACGTCTTTCTTGCTCGTTCTGCACAAGCGACCCAGTTTGAGTCTCCGCTGCAGAATTCAGCCTTGAGAAAGATGTCTCCCGCAAGCTCCATCCAAAATGGATGGGGCCTTAGGACATTGTAGTCCCCGCTGGCGACGCACCGGAAGGACCCTCATTTGTCATTCGGGTGCCTGCCTCTCGGCCGCAAAATTCAGCCTTGAGCAAGATATCTCCCGCAAGCTCCATCCAAAATGGATGGGGCCTTAGCGCATTGTAGCCCCCGCTGGCAACGCACCGGAAGGACCCTCATTTGTCATTCGGGTGCCCGCCCACTTCCCCGTCCACCCGGGTCTTTCATTGTTAAAAGTTGGCCCTTTTTGTTTCGACGGAACGCGACGTCTTTCCCGAGCGACGATCGCAAGACCCACCCTCCATGGATGGTTTTCAGGAGGTCAGCGATCATTTAACAGCGGTGCTACGACAGCAAGCCAACGGAGTACTTGGTGCATTTTTTCTGTTGTAGACCTAAGGCTGACCTTTGATAGACCAGTGCGGAACTCCAAGCTACGACCCCCGACATCCTCGCACATTACGAATGCAAACAGCATGTCCAGGTTCCACCATCGGATCATCAGCTTCGCCCTTGACCCGCCTTGACTTCATAAGGTGCCTGCATACGGGCCCCGTTTTGAGGGCCCAACAGTTGCTGGGGGGGCCCAGGCCGCATGCCATTTGGGCATGCGCCCTGGAGGGCCACAGCCAGTCTTTGGGCCGCAGGGTTCGATTTGAGGCAGCAGTTATTTATTTGCAGTTCTATTTTTGTCTATTTTCGGCATCGAGTTGGACTTGCAGTGCGTTTAAACACACTTACAGTTTGTTTGGACCAAGGCCACGTTTTGGGCCTTATCCACTCGTGGCCAGGCCCTTTCAGGCCAGGTTCACTCTCGTCCGGTAGCAGACACTCCCTGCTGCATCAGCAGGGAGTGCCCGGACGTCCGATAGGGACCCAGGCAGGCCGTTTCAAGCCAGGATCAAGGCCACTTCAGCCAGGCCCAGCACTATAGATAGCTGGGCCAGACTAGTGCACACACAATTCGACTAGCTCACTTCTTGGGCGACACGCTGCTGGAGCAGCGCGATCCAGCACTGCATTAGAGGTAGAGGTGTAGGTAGGGAGAGAGGCGGTGTCCATACCTCCAGCGGCAGAGTACTTACCTAGGCGCCATAGCTGGACTTCTCGCTAGCGACCTGCAGCACAAAGAGACACGCCGGCGCGTTAGTACATGGCGGCAGTTACCTGCAGGTGAGACAGTGAGGAGGATAACATCTTCTTCTTCCTGTTCTTGCCCTTTATCTCTTTTTCTTCCTCCTCGTTCTTCTTCAAAGAGAGAGAGAGGTTACAGGTGAAGGTTATGTCGGGCTATGATCTGATTCGACATTTTTGCGACAAACATCGATGGGACATTTGCCAGGGAGACTAGTTTTGAACTTCACTATTGCGATCTTGGTCTTCTCCCTCAGCCTCCAACTTCGTCGCACCCCTCCACCCTCACCTCATCCGTGGCATCTCGTATGCATATCCAAGGAGGGACTTTTCCTTCTATGTATGCAGTCCCTCCTCCCCTCTCACATGCGTGGTGTGTTATGGGTTGAGTCGTGTCAGTATCTGACAGGTCAGGTCATATCTTTGAGTCTTCGTTGCACTACATTGTGCTATTTTCGTATACATCTGGATGTACATTGCTTGTTGATTCTTCACTAATAATGCATGTCCATTCAAGTCCTTCTCATCCATTTGCGGATCCTTGGCTCAATATACATCGCTCGATCGTGCATGCCTAAGTGCTCGTTGCCCTCCTCCCTTTGTGCTCGTTGCCTCCTCCCTTTGTGCTCATTGCCCTCCTCCCTCTGTGCTTGTTGCCCTCCTCCCTCCTCCATCCATGGGCGTTGCGCTTCTTCCCCCTCCAGCCTCCATCCTCTATCCTCTTCCATCATCTTAGCCTTTGTCCTATGTCCTCCTCCCTTTATCGTTATAGTTCATGTCCTCCCTACTCCTCCCTACTCCCTCCTCCTCCATCCATGCTCATCGCCCTCCTCCCACCGTGCTCTTTGCCCTCCTTCCTCCGTGCTTGTTGCCGTTCTCCCTCCGTGCTCGTTGCCCTCCTCCCTCTTCCTCCATCCATGGTCGTCACGCTCCTCCAGCCTCCAGCCTCTATCCTCCTCCGTCATCTTAGGCTTCGTCCTCTATCCTCCCTTTATCGATATAGTTCTTGTCCTCCCTACTCCTCCTTACTCCTCCTTACTCCTCCCTACTCCTCCAACCCTCCTCCTCCCTCCTTCACGTTGCTCCTCGTCTTCCCTCCTCCTCCTCCTCCACCATGATCAACCTCCTCCCCGTCACCATTGCCTCCAATGCAAACATGCATCGCTCCTACCTGCTCCTCGCTCCTCTGCGTCGTCTTCCACCCTTTATTGTTTTAGTTCTTGTCCTCCCTACTCCTCCTACTCCCTCCTCCTTCATCCATGCTCATCGTCTTCTTCCCTCTGTGCTCTTTGCCCTCCTCCCTCTGTGCCCGTTGCCCCCCTCCCCCCTGCCCCCTCCTCCATCCATGGTCGTCACGCTCCCTCCTCCAGCATCCATTCTCTATCCTCCTCCATCATCTTAGCCTTCGTCCTCTATCCTCCTCCCTTTATTGTTTTAGTTCTTGTCCTACCTACTCCTCCCTACTCCTTCCTCTTGTCCTACCTACTCCTCCCTACTCCTTCCTCTTGTCCTACCTACTCCTCCCTACTCCTTCCTCCTCCACCATGGTCGACCTCCTCAACATCACCACTGCCTCCTATACAAATATGTACGGCTCCTCCCTACTCCTCCCTACTTTGTGCCGCCTTCCTCCCTTTATCGCTATAGTTCTTGTCCTCCCTACTCCCTCCTCCATCCACGATCATCACCCTCCTCCCTCGGTGCTCTTTGCCCTCCTCCCTTCGTGCATGATGCCCTTCTCCCTCCTCCTCCCTCCATCCTCTATCCTCCATCCTCTATCCTCCATCCTCTTGGCCTCCGTCCTCTATCCTCCTCCCTGTATCGTTATAGTTCTTGTCCTCCCTACTCCTCCTAAGACCCTCCTTCCTCCTTCACATTGCTCCTCCTCCTCCACCATGGTTGACCTCTTCACCGTCACCGTTGCCTCCCATGCAAACATGTACAGCTCCTCCCTACTACTCCCACCTTTGCTCCTCCATCCTCTGCCGCCTCCCTCCTCCATCCTCCTCTGCCTCCCTCCTCCATCCTCCTCCCTCCTCATCCTCCTCTTCCCCCCCACCAGTGTCGATCCATGCACACGCGTTTGTGTGTGTGTCCCCTCAAAAGAACGTGCAACCCTCCCTCCTCCACTCGCTCCTCTTCCCTCCTCGTCGCTCCTTGTCCCTCCTCCACCACGGACGATGTGTGTCTGTCTCCTCCTCATCCCTAGTCCACCTCCCTCCTCTTCCTGCATTGGTCGGCCTGACCACTGTCACCATCTTCCTTGTGTCGTCGCCCGTACACCGGCTGCGTCCACCACAGTCATATACATTTGTGCGTTGTTATGTTCCCTATACACAACTCCACAAAAAAAGCACGGCTTCGTCCACCGTAGTCATATACACGTGTGTGTAGACATTGTCGTGTCTACGAATTTGTGGAACCACGAAGCTTCCGCATGCGCGTCCAGCCCCACACTGAAGGAAAAAAAGAAAACAGGAAAGTTCCCGAGCTGCCCCGCCCAAGTACCCTCACTGAAGTGCGTGAGACACCAAAAACGAAAAAACAACTCAGAAACTTCCCAAACGGCCTGTGCCCCACCGTTGCCACCTCCCGTTCATTTTTTTCTTGGGCCCCCGTGAAGCGTCACACGAGGACCGCTATGTTTCTTAGGAGTGTGAGCGAAAAAAGAGAGAAAACAACAACAACAAATATGTTTCAGGCTTTCAGCACCAGATTGAAAAAGGCCAGGGACCTCACAATTCTACCCAGAATAATGAGAGAATTACTCAACTTCGCTTATCATCCGAACATGCACTTCAGCAGTCCACGCTTTGAATGAACCCCTTGGCACTTGGCACTATGCTGTCCTCTGATATCTAGCCTGGCCTAGTTAAAAAAAAAGTAATACTAACACTAATACACAGACCTAGAATTCCAAAACCGGCCTCAAATCAGCCGGTGGAACCAGAGTCCCGGCGACACCTGGCACTCACCACCCCTCGCCCACAGAACTGCCTCATGTGACAGAAAAGATCTGAGGAGCCTGGTTCAGCGGCTTAACCCTACCACTACCCTACTCCCCTAACCAAGCTGCCAACTTCAAATTCCCTCTCTCATTTACTGAGGCTAGCTAATTCCCCCTGCACCACGTTCTGTGGAATCAAGGTTACCCTCCACTTCCTTCTTTTTGCCAGAACATCTTCTCTTCCAGTCTGCAAGAATTTCCATTCTCAGAAGGTGCTTGATCAAATTCCCGGTGTGGGTCTTGCTGCATTCCTCGCCTTGAAAGCAACTTGTGTTCCTTTCCAATCTATATTGCCCAGAAGGTCACTGCACGCCCCACTTGGGCCATGCAACCTGAGCTCTGGCGGAAGCATAGCTGTAAGCACCCACCTCTTTCCAACAGGACCTTGGGACTTCGGAAAGGAAATCCAATTCAGTGCCACCAGTTCCAACCAAAGGAGGAGTTTGGACATTCCCACCATAAATGTTCATTTGTTTCTGGTGGGCCCTTCTGCTCTACTGCATGTCCTTTGTGGGCAAGCCAATCAGCTGCCGGGACTGATCGGTGAGCCTGTAGGTACAGGATGAATGCCAGCTTCTGGGATGGCAGTTTTTTCAACGGCTTCCAAAAGAACAGCATCTCTTCACAGTTCAGCTTGTCTTCAGGCAGGTCGTCCGCCAATTTCTCAACCAGCGTCCTCGTCACCCCTGGCTTAGTCTTGAGGAGACAAGTAGTTTTGCCAGGACAGGTTATAGAACCCCCAAACAGTCCCTTCTCCCAGCCTTCATCCCCATGCATCAGTAGTCCATCCTCAACTGACAGATGGGTTTGCTTCCTGTTATCACTTGGGTAAGTCGACGTGGACCTTCTTCCCATTGCCAAACGCTCACCATCCTCGTAGTATGCCAAACCTGTCCAGACCTTCAACCCTTGCTCCAATTTCCCTCGGCAATCTTCATTCCATTAACTGACCGTGGCAAACAGAGGTGGTTCCTCTACTGTCGATGTCACCCGGGGACCGACCGGCAGTGGGTTCCAAGCTTCCAAAATATCCTTCGGCTTGCTTGGGATTCCAGCAATAATTTGTTCGGCGCACTCCCAAACATCCTGGAGAAGATGTCAAGATTCTCAAATAGCCACATCCTCTAGGGTTCCTCACGCAACTTTGGCTCTGCAGACACTGTAGGACACACCTGTGTCCAGGCGTTCATCAACCCCCTCCAGAAAGGGGACTTTTCTTTCAGCTGTTGTACGGTAAGCCAATCGCCTCTCAGAGAGTTCCACATATCTCCCCCCGATAATGCAATGCCTCTCTGAATCCATTTCTGTCGACAGCAGACCACTGCAGAAGCGGCTGAGAAAGCCTGGCCTTGGCACCAGATATCAGGGTTCTCAAACAGCCTTATCCCCTTTCACCCCGCAACTTCGGCTCTGCAGTCATCGTAGGACACCTTTTTCCACGCGTTCATCACCCCCTTCCGGAAAGGGACTTTTATCTGTTTGTTCAAGGAGGGCGTCATAAAAGCTATGCAAACATCTTAACGGGAAAGTCCCCACTCCATCAGCAGCGGCTCCCCATTATGCGCCAATGACTTTTTCCATTTATTCAAGAACGAGGGCGTCATAAAGCCTATGCAAACATCTTCTTGACGGGAAAGTCCCCATTTCTTCATCAGCAGCCGCTCCCCATTACGCGTCAGTGGCTGTGGCTCCCACATCAAATAAGACATGGGTCCAGGCCAGCACCCCCAAACCACCTTCGTCCCTCGCACAACATAGGGTATCCCAAGAGAGTTTGGAGATATATCCCGCCTCCTCCTTGCTTCTATGCTTCCGTAAGAACGGGCAAACAGCACCTTTTATCCGCTTCATACTAGTTCATAGTGTTGTCCCCCAATTTACAAATTTACTGCCTTACTGCCACGAACCACATCAGGGAGAACACTGAAGCATCGCCAGAACCCAGGCCAATGGCGATAAGTGGAAAGCTGACCCGCAACTGTGTGCAATGACTTCTCCCTGGATTGTTGCATTTTCAATTCTCAAGTTTGCCTGGTCGAGAGAGAAGGTTAATGGAGGCCCAAAATTTCAGACACCTTGTCATGCCATTTATAACAAAACCCAAGGGCCATTTTAACCAAAACTCGCCACCAATTCTTAGAGTGGAGACCATACTAACGAGTTGCAGAAAAAATCAGAAAAAAAATGAAAAAACTTATAACACAGCAAGGCAAAAGTTACCTTTCCTGAAATTTCACCAACATTCCGGTTTTCAGGATTTTCATGATTTTCAGGGCTGGCCAATAAATTACCCCCAAATGCACTTTTCAGTGTTGGGGGGGTTAACCTGTGGGTGAAAAGTGGGGGTCCCTGTTAATCGCTTGTGCCAAATTTTGAGAACATCGTTGTAGCAGTCCGGGCCGTAGAGCTGATTGAGAGAGATGAGGACGAGGTGTGCATTCTGATGATCAGGGAGTCTTTGTCAAAAGAAACATAAAATCTTGAGAACATCGTTGTTGCAGTTCTGGCCGTAGAGCTGATTGAGAGAGATGAGGATGAGGTGTGCGTTCTGATGCTGGACCTTGAAAAAGCATACAATCCGGTTAACGGGGCCTTTGTCATAACCACGTTCCGTAAATCGACCTTCAGTACCTCCTCCTGCAACTGGATGAAGGTACTCTAATGTCACTCGACAGCAGCAGTAGTGGGCAACTGCAAACTCCTGATGAATTTGCATCGTCCAGATCCCATCAGCAAGGGTGTCCGCTGGCACCTCTTCTTTTTGTTCTTGAAATGGAGATTCCAAACTTACCAGTATCTGCATACATCCTCACATCAGCTGCCTTCAGTGAAGTGCACGCTCTGCAAGCGCCTTAGGCAGTGGAGCCAAATTCAACTACAATGGAATGGGTCCTACAATGGATCGTGCAAAGTCCTCCTGCTGTTCATACTTTTGCCGGTTATGAATGCAGAATGCAAGGTGAAAGCATCGGTGTATGACCTGCTTGCATTTGTCAAGGAATTGAGAAGAGTCACTGGGTGCCTTGAAAGACTGCCTGGTAGAGTATGCTGAGTTCTATGAGGTGAAAGCATTGGCATATGATCTGTTTCTGTTTGTCAAGGAATTGAGAATAGTCACTGGGTGCCTTGAAAGAGCGCCTGGTAGAGTATGCCCAGTTTTCTGAGGTTGCGGTAAATTGGGGTAAGTCTGTTGTCTTTCTCCACAGCAGTACATGCTCAAGGTAAGAAAACGCCTCCGTAGCAGGTCGTTTCTTATGGTTGCGCAGGGAAATCCGCCTTGGCAAATAGAGGCTCAAGAGATATTGGTGGTTTAAACCACCATGAAAGGATTTCGCATTGCAGACACCCAAGTCCCAGTTCCAGGGTCCCAAATTGTACCAGTCCCAGTTGGGTGCAGTCCCAGATGGTCCCAGCCCCACCTGTCCCAGTAGGTGAGTCCCAGGTAGGGTCGTAGGGTCCTTCCATCCATAGAAGGCCGAAACATACCGTACAGGCAGACCGGTAAAAGTCCAACCGGTACCTGACAAGAGAAGTCCAGCCAAAAGTCCAATTTTGCAGCAGTGTCCCAGGAAAAGTCCAAAAGGTACACGGCCACCAAAATTCATGCAGCAGACCGGCCGCGGGCGACCGGTACCAGTCAGAAACAAACCAAGGCCAAGTCAAGCTACTATCAAACCACCCCTCTACCCGCCTTTAGAAAGTCGGGGGAGCGGTAGCCCATTCTTTCAAACAGGCACGTGGCCTACCCGTAGGTCAGTGTGGGGCATGGCCTTGGTCCTGGAGTGGCAAAAAATGGAAACATCCTGAATCGGCGCGGCAATCATTTGACGGGCAAATGATTTTTTTTTTCCCTGATATTTTTCCAGGGGAGATCAGGACCCAATCTATGGACCCTCAAATTTTTAGAATTTTCTGTGAATTCTTCTGAGCACGAAAAATCAAAGTTGCCGAACTTCTTCTGTTCGCCAACACATGGTAGAGTGGCAAAATGGAAATGCACCTAATCGGCGTGGCAATTACTTCACGGGCAAAGATCACGACCTAATCTATGGACCCTCGAATTTTTAGAATTTTCTGTGAATTCTTCTGAGCACAAAAGATCTCCAAAGTTGCCGCTCTGGAATTGCAGGACTGGGCCCGACGGTTGGCAACAGTCTCCGCCCTCCCAAAAAAAACGCCCCAACTCACAGGGAGGGCACTTTCCAGGAGGCGGGTAGAGGGGTGGTTTAATAGCTGCGACAGTGCAGCTCACATCATCTTTGTCCTGCGTGAGATGCCGAAGCGCTGCTGGTTGCTCGTGCGGCCTCGCGGCTTGGACTGTGCACCAAAGGGCCTGCTGGGCGGCGCACCAGTTAGGGTTGTTGAAGGAGAAGGTGGCCACAGTGGCCATTGCTGAAGTTGCGGTTGAAGAAGAACGGATGTATCCAGGGGTTATGATCCAAGTAGTAGCAGATAGGAAGCGGGAGAGAAATGAGAGAGAGAGAGAGAGAGAGAGAGAGAGTCAGCGCTCATCGGTGCAATCAACAACAGTAACCAGCGGTCATCAGCACATGTAACAACAATCGTCAACCAGGTATGTAACCAAGTATCCCCCCTTGTGACTCGGTCTCTCTCTTCCGCTGAACCGCTCAGATGCATTGCAACCACTACCTTTGCCAGGCAAAGCCGAGAATCAAAAATGCAACATTCCAAGGACTTCGGATGACCAGTGCCACTGGACCAAAATGGCTGGTGCCAGCGGCCAAAAGAAAAGAAATGAAAAGAAATGAAAAGAAATGAAAAGAAAAGAAAAGAAAAGAAAGAGAAAAGAAGAGAAAAAAGAAACGCTGCCGTGGCGATTCATTTGTTTTTGCCACCCAGGGCGAAAAAGAGGCTCGTACAACAACAGATGGTTAACGGTGGGACGAAATTCGCTGATTTCGCAGCATCACCACAAGCATCATAGTGGTGAAACGGTATTCACCAATTCGTGGTAGCTGAGGTAGATCCCAGGGCTCGATCCCTAGTTCCCCAACTTACCTGTGTACAATACCTGCGTCAACTCGAAGAGTTGAACCTGCGACCTGTAGAACCGCCAGTGGTAGGTAGGTCTGTCGTAGGTCTATAGGAAGCCAGGATTCGATCCGTAGAGACTAGAAGGCTAGCTGCAGTCCTTCTAGAAGGTTGGCAAGTGGTCAAGTGGTGCAGGCAAGTGGTCAAGTGGTGCAGGCAAGTGGTCAAGTGGTGCAGGCAAGTGGGCAAGTGGTGTGACTAAAGCAAGC
>BFEA01000651.1:472598-500874 GCA_003427395.1 Chara braunii
CTCTCTCTCTCTCTCTCTCTCTCTCTCTCTCTCTCTCTCTCTCTCTCTCTCTCTCTCTCTCTCTCTCTCTCTCTCTCTCTCTCTCTCGTTTGTGTTCTTAGTCTTATTGCTTTGGCTAACTTAGGGTTGTGTTCCCCGTGCCCACGCAGTAGACCGTGACAATGAGATAACCCTCAAAGAGGGCGCTTTCAAAAATAAGTCCGATGTGGTCCCAACATCCCAGACGGTTTCAACTACACCTTAACCTTCAAGGACTGCCCCAAACCAACTTCCAGACCCTTAACCACCTCCAATAACCAGCACAAGCCTAAGGTATATCCAAATGTGGGAACAAGAAACCACTTGCGCCCCAATCTCAGGTTGGTTCCATCAGATTTCAAAATGGTCCCAGGTGATCCTACACTATCGCTCACAGCATCGGATGATTCCAAACGCAAAACCAGTGCGCACCCCGTACCCCCCCCCAAAAAGGCGACCTCCAGTGCAAAACTATAAGTGTCGTGAGTCCCAACAACCACTGCTCTGCGTGCATCCACTCCAAGTAGTATCATTGGTCTGCACACAAAGTTGTGCGGCCCAAAAATGACCCCACAATGCTTACAAAGTGTGCCAACAATTCCTCCGACCTCAAATGTCAACGGCATGCACTGGACTGTACAAGATAAATAATCCCATGCAGTTTTGCAAAAAATGGCACTTAGAATCGAGTCCAAAATGCACACCAGCATTCGTGCCACCTCCAAGGCACGCTGGAATGTACCACAACCACCGTGTTTCACTCCCTGGAAATATAACAGTGGAACCACCACTCGCGGCACCGGAAAGACATGTACTGTGGACGTCCAACAATACCACCAGCTAATCCCACACTGAAAAGTACGCCGCAAAATATCAGCACCACCTCTCTCCTTCAAATATTTGTCTCTGCGTTATAAAAATTTACATAGTACCCCTAAATGCACCATCGTTATCATGTCGCTAAACAAACAACACTTCCCCTTACAAAAAAATATGTATGTCGTGCCGTAGTTTCGACAACATATCCTCACTATAATATATGTCGCTCGCTGCACAACCGGTCACTGGTGCAACCTCACGGCCACATCACCAGTGTAAGGGTGGGCAGAGAGCTCCTAACCCTATCTACTATGACTTCTTCGACTTGACCTTCTCCTAGGCCAACAACATCCTCCCTCAACCTGCAAACCTCGCAGTCACTCTCAAACACCTTCCCTCTCTAGCACTAGCATCTCCTTCTTCATTTCGCTCAAGGCAGTGCACCATTTGGCCAATACTAAAATGAGTATGAGCTCCAGCAACACTACCACAAGTGTAAGGCAATAGGGTGGAGTGCTGACTTTTATTGTTATTGGAGGGTGGTAACCAACACTCTTGCCACAGACAAAAATTGCGGCTCAAGTAGAGCCCTTGATCTAAGTTAAGATCGCGGGCTCAGTGTGGCTACACCTCAGCCACACACTTAGGGAGACAATTACTTTCGACTTCTTCCTTTTACTTTTTTTTACTTTATTTCAGCTACCTCGAAATTTCACGAGATAACTGAGAATTTGACATTTCTTTTTTCCCCTCATATCTTTATAAAACGTTATGGCTCTTCCATGTTTGACATACCCAACACAATTTTTAGTACATGTACGTTGCAAAAATAGTTGCACTTAGTCATTTCTGCAGAATGGTCCTCAGTTTCACTTACCTCACTTGGGTGATCACACTAAGCCCAGGCAAACGACCACTTTTGTGGCGGTTGCACTTCCTTTTTTTTCCCTTTTTTTAATAAAAAAACTTGTTTTCCCTTGTGGGGCAACTCGCCGTTTGAAACGAACGACCACCTCACTCAAGTCAAAGAGGTGAATCAGAGTCAAGCTCAACATGGTCTTTTCGTTGGTTGTACGCATTATTTAGGCAGAACAAGAGTGTCGAGTACGGATGCAACTCCTCTTGAATCTTACTTCACAATGATATGGCGATCCGACATTGAAGGATAAAGAAGCAATGTTACTAGGAACGTTTGGCTGCTACGCGTAGATATCCCTGTGGTAGTTTCAGACTCCTCAAACATCAAAAGGTCGACAAGCCACGCTAGTAGACCTCTCCACGAATGTGTTACCAGATTGTGGAAAGGTACACGACCATATGTATTTTTGTTGTTGCCCATATTAAGGCAAAAACCCTTACAAGGGTATCTGCCCGGTATTGCCTAACTGTTGGTGAAATTTTATTTCAATGGTTTGACTTGATGAGACTGAAGTACCTTAGACCGACCCTATGACTAAAAGACCAGCACTTTTCGAGTCTAAGTCGGACACCGCGACGTCCGATAATTGTAAAAGGGATCGGCGGTGTGACCTGTCACTTGCCGTATGTGGCGATCTCTCAGTGAGACACAACCGTTAGAACTTTGGATCCAATTATATTCTATCTAAAATGGGGACGCACGACTATTAAGGTGCGCGATTCAGAGCCTAAATGGCGAGAAAGGGTGGTTGTGTTGCACGTATGGCCGCGAGGTAGAAAGCATAAGTTATAATTTTTTGTTTTTTTTAGGTTGTTGTAAGAACTGTGATTGTCAGGGGTTGAGCCTGCGTTTAGATTGTAGCGGTTCAACATTCAGGTTGGACACACGTTCAACCTGCGAATGGGCTCTCAGCATGGTAAACAACAGGCCCAAGCAGGGTCTGTGGAACCATGGGATATGCGGCTCACTTAACCTAGCTCTTCATAAAGAAAAGCGCTCCTACTTATTCCAAAGTAGGAGCTAACCCAGTTTGTTACAACATTCGATTCTCACCCTTAGGGTGCAAAGATCGAAATCAAACTGCGTTATCAAGCTAGCTCATTTTACAGGAACGACCCATAAGAAAAAAAGCAGAAAGGTGCGGTCGATCTTGACCTCGCGATCATCAGAATCTCACAACCAAGTCAACTGAAATTTTACAGCGTCGACAGTATTTACTTTGGCAGCGGTATGTTGCGAAATTTGCGATGTGTCCAGTTGTGTTAGACAAAGTGGAGGTTCTATCGTTTTTTTTCGTCACGATAAATCCTTTTGTGTGTACATGATCAAGTGGTAATAAGGGTGAGTGTCGTGAGACCAGTTTCAACGACACAGCAAGCGGTAGCCCCGCTATTGTTTTCTTTTTTAGTTGCACGTGCACGGTAACTGCGGTGGGTGATAAGACATTATGATGTTAATGGCACAATACTTGTGGTTAAGTTGAATTTTGGAATGATGAGGCATGGTACGTGGAACAACGAGACTAGGTCGACCTGTATAAGCGACGAAGTGACCACTCTCACTCACAGTGTTAGCGGGTTCAACGTGTGGGACATGTATGGGTGGTGCAAACACAAGGCACTTGCAATTTAACGCCTAGAGAGTATTATTATTTTCTTGGGGAGCGTGGCGCGAGCTGTTTCGATTATTTGAAACCATCCAGTAGCATGGGACCATCAGGAACCACCTGGGACCAGTTGGCACTGACATGGAGCCGATGGATTTTTCTTGGGATGTATGTGGCTCGCCATCTTCACACTTGAGACTATTGTGTGACATGTGTTACTTAGGGAGAGATTGAGACTAGCGGTTGCTATGAGACTGACCTTGAGACTAAGGTTTTCTAGGTTTTCTTCGGCAGCGTGTATATATTTTTTCCTTGACTTTCTTCAGTGAGTCGAGCGCCTTTGACACCACTTCACTCAAGGTCACTTAGCGAATCCGTTCCCGCTTCACACCTGTTTGAGCCCATACTCTGTTTGGCCCTGCTTTTCATTGAAGATTCAAAGGGGAAAGGTAGGGTAGAGGATGGGGTGGTCATGCATGTGAAAAACGGATATCTGACTGAAGTATGAATTGTTGGATTGTTGCACTTATTGGTTGTTTTTAGTGTGCGGGTAGGTAGAAGATGCTTGCAAAGGAAGTTGATTGCGTATGCCGAGAATGTTAAAGCAATTGTTTTTCATTTTACCTTCCACTTACATATTCGCTATACGCACTTGTGCTTTGGAAATGGTCAACTCAACGGACGCCACAAAAGGAATCAGTAAGAATTAAAAAAAATGAAGTCAAATGGACTTACATTTTCCTTGAAGATCGTCCGTTATATCCCGAATTATCGCATTTGTATATACCCATCTCAATGGTTTTTTTCTCTGCCTCCCTTAATCCTACTCTGTCTAAGTTACTCCTGCATGGGAGAAAGGGATGAACAATTTTCATTCGAAGCGGTGCACTTCCTCTCGTTAGGAAGCATATGAGGCAGAGTTTTGTTGCTTTAGGAGTCGTTTTTTTTATTGGAGGGGGTACCCTATCGATTCGGTGGAAACGGTCCGACTTTTGAGATCCGAGTCTTGTGCTTGGGCGAGGTGGAATACCCATACCACTTCCAAGAGGGTTGGACGCACTACGACTATAAGCGGACATCGACTCTCCCAAATCGTGACCATGAAATGGTTGACAAAGTGTTCTTTAAAGTGGTAATTTTAGGTGTTACCACCGAATGAGATTAGTGCCTCAAAAAGTCGACCCATTGAAAAACTATATTAAAATGAATACAAGTAAGCACCACTCTCGTGAATGAGATTTGTACTGTAAGAAGTACAGACTAGGGGTGGATAAATCACGTGACGATTTTTTTTGCGCGATGACAACGACTCTTACAGTGCTTTGGGTGTCTTCATTATTTGAGGAAACAAAAAAGTAATTATTGCCTAAGAGGACAAAGCAACCAACAAAAACCCTATTAGTTGACGATTACCTCGAGCAAGTTATAAGGGGTACCAAAAAATGGTTGAGCCTAGAGTTTGAACTTAGGCTGAAAGTCATATATCTCTTCGATCTGCACGACAACAGTGAAATTGTTCATGTCAAGGTTGGAAAATATATATCTAGAGCCCACAACAAGGATGACACCCATAAGTTAAAAAATAGTTCGAGTTCTTTTTAAGTTTCGATTCCCATTGGGAATTGAACAACCTATATGGGGGGGACCAAGTGGAGGTCAGTTCGGGGACCTCAATACGTACGGGCTGGTGACCCTGTATATATATATTCGGGGGGTCCCCAGGCTGAATCATGAACGTTCAGGCGTTCGAGGTCTTGTTCGGGGTCTGAACCTGAAAGGGTTCGGCCCCCGCCAAAAATTATTTAGGAGCCTAAGTTTTTTTTTATTTTTATTTTTAATTTGTTTTGAAAGTTTTGTATTATATGCACTACACGCAAAAAAAATTTAAGAAATTTTGCCAAGCCAAAAAACAACAAAAAATTGCCAAAGACGATGGTGTTAAAACATGCTCGACCCTCAATTTATTTTTCTCACTTTTCACTTTTTGTTTTGATTTTATTTTAATCCCTCAAATATTTTATTATTTTTTGAATTTTTTTATGAACTTTATATTATGTGAAATACACATCAGTAAATTTTTTAAAAATTTGGTTATCCCCATAAAAAAATATCAATCTCCAAAGATTGTGGTGTCGAAAACGTGCTCGCCCACTTACTAATTTGAATTACCTTTTTAGTTATTTTTTTTATTATTATTTGTTTGTCTTGTTTTATTATTATTTAACATTTGGTAAGAAATTTGGATGTAACGCTGAGGAAAATGTTGTTTGTTTAATTTTTTTGCGTAACATATATTTGTTTCAGATATTTTGAAAATTTTGAATTCTTTTTATTTTGTTTTATTTTTTTTAGGTTTGCGTTCGGGTCAAACGGCCGAGCGTTCGATAGGTTCGGGTTTGGGAGTTAGGCTGAACCCGAACGCTTGCAACCCTATATATCTATCGTGTATAAAAAAAAAGAATAAGGAAACAGAGTGCCAAACGACACAGAGGGAGGAAATTTGGACGTCTAAGTTTGAGAAATGTAAGGTGGATGCCCATTTTCACTTTTTATTTTGATTTTTTATTAACTTTATATTATGTGAAATACACATCAGTGAAGTTTTTGAAAAATTGATTATCCCCATAAAAAAATAAGAATCTATAAAGATGGTGGTATCGAAAACGTGCTCGCCCACTCACTAATTTGAATTATCTTTTCATTTTTTTTTTTCTTCTTATTTTTTATTTTATTATTATTTCACATTTGGTAAGGAATTTGGATGTAACGCTGAGGAAAATGTTGTTTGTTTAATTTTTCTGCGTAACATATATTTGTTTCAGATATTTTGAAAGTTTTGGATTCTTTTTATTTTGTTTTATTTTTTTTAGGTTCGCGTTCGGGTCAAACAGCCGAACGTTCAACAGGTTCGGGTTTGGGAGTTCGACTGAACCTGAACGCTGGCAACCCTATATATCTATCGTGTACAAAAAAAAAGAATAACGAAACACAGTGCCAAGCGACATAGAGGGAGGAAATTGGGGCTTCTAAGTCTGAGAAATGTAAGGTGGATGCCCATTTTCACTGGAAAACTGAGCCATTTCATGTAAGTTTTTTTTTTTTTTTTTTTTTAAATATATTATGCCCTTCGATTTTAGCAGGGGGAAGAGCATCGCTTTTAGAACAATGGGCGTCCTTCCACTCGTTGCACGCACAAAAATAAAAATTATGGTGCTGTATTTTTTTATCTTCTAGCGAGCTATTCATTCTAACCCAACACTCGGTAGTTTCAACGGGTTGTAGTTGCAACAAGATGCTGGGAGCATCTTTATGTAATTTATTATTATTATTATTATTATTTTCACCCCCGTGTTTCGTAGTCGTTGTGGGGCATTCAAGTTGAAGGTAGGGAATGGGGAGATGGTTATAACGAGCTGCTATTGTGACATCGTGCAAAAAAAAAAAAAAAGGGTGGAGGGGAAGGCCAACGAGGCAACGGTGCCTCGCAAGACTTGTGAGACCACGTTCGTCTTCCTTCTCCTGATGCAAATATTGGTAGCCACAGGATCATCGTCGATCGTACGGGCTATATCAGCGCAAGTGGGGAGGAAGGAAGCTGAAGGGAGTTAGAATATGAGAGAGAGAGAAAAACGGAAGAGGATGGGAGAAGGCAGGATCGACTTCTCCCAACCTGCCAATTGTCTCCGCGTTTTCAGGGGAGCCTGTAGGAAACAAAAGGAAGGATATTAGAAATAACAAGATGTTTTTTGTCAGGTTCGAGGCCATAGGCATTGCAGTTTAAGACACTTTTTTTTTTCATTTTGCTGCATTCTCACGTAGATGCTGGTCCCCACGAGGTGCAACCTTTGACAAAAGCTGCTAGAGGTAAGTGTAAGGTTTCCGTTTTTGTAAAGAGTCTGAAAAAATAGAGGTCATGCAGAAAAAAACTAAATACAATATTTTCCTCGACGTATCTTCCATCGGAAAACAGCCCAGGTACATCAAACTGAAAGTGGTGGTAAGTTTTCGATCCCTTACCTTGGCTGCCATTTGGAAATTAAGAAACGACAACTTGTTATGGGATGCTTTCAAAAAGTGCGTAATGAGGACAACCTTAAGAGGAATATGAACTTGACCATTCGAGACGGACAAGATTTTGGATTCTGGTCCAATAGGACCCAGAAAGCAGCAGCTATTTCGGATTGGCTAACACATATCGACCGAAATATGTCCATTCGCGAAAAAATTATCGGATAGGTCATCCTGTTGAAAATGGGTTATCAAAGAAAGGGTTTCCTGTTTGACATTTTTGTCAAAGTCTTGGATAACTTCCCGGTGAAAAGGAGCCCGGTCTGGGGAATGACGTCTACCTTGGTTAGATGCTTCTGCAGTAGGTTCTAAAATTAATTGGTAGGTACTTTAGTATTTTGTTTGCGTGTGTTTCAATATCAGAACTTGTATATAACATTAATTATAGTTTGTTACTCCTCGCACAGCGGTCTCGTTTTCGACCGACGCCCTCAGCTGACGCCTTGCGTTAGTTGGAGGTTTTGGCCGTTTGTTTTGTTTGCGGATAAAACAAAGATGTCGAGGGGATGTGGCAAGGAGGTGGAGGTGACGGGATGAGACGTTTATGAAATTAATATTTTCTATTCGAAATCCCGTTACGAGGGTTTTCTATTTGTTGTTGTCATCTCTGATTGATTGCGTGCTCATGCGCGTGCGTGTGTGTGTGTTAGTTACTTTGCCCTTGCGCAAACACTTAATCACCGACGAAGGGATGCTACTCCGACTTGGTGGTTAAGACTTTGACCGGTGAAGAGTACGGAAAGTATAGCGAACTAGAACGAACCGTGGAAGACTACTTGAGGAGGGGGGTTTCGAGTTACTCGAAACGATAATACGAAGCGGCCCAGCCTTTCCTTAGCGTGATGATATTTATGAGCCAACAACCACCAAAGGATGAGGAAGCGTTGGGTAGTCAGCCGGGGCGTAGAAACGTGCCACAATGTTACTCGGGTAAACATTATGGACACTACGCAAGGGATTGCGACTTATTTTGGAAAGAGCAGATGGACAAGGCGGAGGCAAGAGTCTTAGGATATACTTATGGAGCGATCAACGATCTACCATCCTCAACGAACGAGGTCATTCTAACCTTGACGCAATTGATGTGAGTCTCCCACGAGGTCTCCTTCTACGGATCGATACTTGAGTCGCTCAGAAGGAATCAAGGATCCAGTTGTTGACCTGGTGGCCATGTTGTTGACCAAAGAGGAAGCCAAGGAGAAGAAGCGTCAAGAAAAGGAGGAACGCATGAAGAAGAAACAAGAGGAGCGGGAGAAGGCTGTGAGAGAAGAGAAAAGGCGTGAAAGGAAGAAACGTTAACAGGATGAAATGACTTGAGAATTGCGAGAATCATCGCTATGCAGGTGTCTCGAAGGTAGGGGAGTGTTCGACAAGTTTGAAAGCAGGAGAATCGTCGTGAATGGAGGGAACGATCCGCAAAAGTAAAGCGGAAGCTTCAACACCGGTTAGTGCTAAGCGATTCAGATACTGACGAAGATATGGTGGATATCAATACGAGAACGGTACGACTGGACCTACATTTTGAGACATCCGACGAGGAGATCCCGACCCCAAGATGGACGCCCCTGACGAGAAATGCACGAAGAATGTATGGAACATGACGAGAACGTGGACGCCCGCCTTTGGGTGTTGTGCTACGTAACTTGAATAGGGAGATTATTCCAGACGGCAGCTCAGATGCAAGAGATCGCTATGTTAAAGACACTACCGAACAACTCGATACCCTGGATTACAAGGAAATTAAAGCGATCAGTAAGCAGGAGGGCGTGCTTTACGTTTGGAAAAACCAAATGATTGCGGCTATAGTTGAACAACTGGTGGCAAGAAACTTTGGGAAGGGAAGACCCCCTACTCCGCAAGTCGTAGTCCAAAGCAGCTCGGAGTGAAACTCGTCATCAGAAGTGTCTAAAGATGACAACGATAGTGATGCATGAAGAGGGTGGTCTGCTGAGTGCTTGTAAGCTACTATCTGTCGCAATTTAGTACTGCAACGAAATAACCTTGCAGGGGTTGATAGTACTATCGAAGCAAGCTACATGTTAATTTTGTTCGCTTTGACTATTCGGGGGTGCATACCCTGGGGAATGAAGTTTGTGGAAGATTGGAAGAGTTGGTGTCTAAAGAATGAAGAGGGACTATAAAACATTAGAAGTTTGTGTATACGTGGCCATCTCGCTATACTGTAAGGCCGTGTATATCGGGAAAATCGAAAGGGGGTTGGATGTTAGATGGAGGGAGTACCATAGGAAGTGTATGAGGGAGGGAACTGGTACGCATTTCCACCGATGGATGTGGACCTACGGAAGAGAAAGCTATGTGTTCTCCCAATAACTTGTGGCAGGCCTGGTGAGTTTACCACAATTGATAATTTTTATATCAAACACTGGTCTCCTATTTTAAATACCACTGGTTGTAGACTGACCAACTCTCGACGCCAATCTAAAGGTAAATGGGAACAACGAAGGAATGGGGGTAAGGTAGCGGCGCCTTATAATTTCAAAGCGTTGGAGGCCAAATGTATCAGATTTAGAATTAATAACGAAAATATTACATGAAGTTGATCGACATCCTTTTGGAGAAGGACGAGAAGAAGGAGATGTAGTTTGTTCTGACCTCGACAGGGGGAATTTGTGGGTTGAAGGATGAAAACGCGTTAAGAGGTGGTTTGGTGAGACTCTGGTCAGGCGTGAAGGGAAGGGTTGTTGTTTGAGAGAGTGCAAAGAAGCGCTAAATAACGAGAAAACGGTTGTGGTGGAGCATCTTCAAAAGTGGCGACGGAACAATGGAAGGGGTAAGCGTTATTTGATTTTTTTGTTGAAATCTAGGAAGAAACGTTCCACCGCAGCTCACTGCGATTTGCACTTTTTAGTGCGGCTCCTCCCGGTTATTAAAAAATTTACGAGGAAGAGCACGGGATCCCTGCTCTGATGTATTGTCAATTCTGCCATTAAAGATGGATATGGCTTTGAGATCCGGAAGAAGTTAGTGGTACGTGTGCAGTATGATGACCAAATTAGTTTAGGTGGGGTGCGAAGGGTGTTCGATGGAAAGATTGACGGGTTGCCTCTCCTTGATTGTGTTCGTGCAACTTTAAAGCGAAGAGTTAGGATGATTTGAATGCAGAATCCCTCCGTTGCTAATATCTTGCATAATCACCAACACTATGCGTGTCGCGATGTTGTCGTTTGCACTTGTGCAAACATATCGCTTCCTTGGTTTCACGAGCACGTGCGCTTCCGAATGTAGGAGGATTCACGTGTTCCCACTCTCGTCCATAATGCTTGCAATGTTCCACATTCCACGAGGCCACATAAAATGAAATTGTTATGCAAAGAATTTCATGAGGCATGGAAAACATGGAAGATGGGGGGTTGTGACTTTCAGGGTTTTTCAAGGATGGAGGCGGAATCATGTTTCAATATGCCACGGAAAAGATCGGACAAACTATTGATTGAAGATGTGCACTGAGTGAAGGAACTGTACAGAGAATTGATCTTAGCCCCTGTGGATCGGAACCCGGGTGAGACAGTTGTGATGTGTCCCATATTGGGTATGTAGCGCAAAAGAAGATGGAGGGTGAGGTTCTGGGGTAAGCAAAAGTTATTTGTGTGTAGTTCAGGGTATGTAGCTCAAAAGAAGATGGAGGGTGAGGTTCTGGGGAAAGTAAAAGGGGAGTATTTTGAAATGGGTTTGCAATTCCTGTGTAAGTTGCTCACGAAAGGCAGCATAGGGAACGCTTCCACCCGATGTGTCCTACTTTCAGCGAGCCTTAGGCTCTGGGTTGTCGGAAAGTAACCAAACGTTTGAATTGTCTTTTGAACGATCTTCCCGCTAATCAACATTTTAATTTGAAATCTGTAGGGGGCGTTTAAATAAGATTAATAATGTGGTTGAAATGAGAGGTAGGAATACGAGGGTGGTGGGACCATCGTTCGATATTAAGGATATGTTTTCCCGCCTCCCTCATAATTCGATACTCTTTGCCCTCGATTGGTTGCTGGATCGACATATTCTCGGAAAGGAAATAAATTTGTTTAGGTGAACCCGGGGGACGTGGAGTTTCTGTGCACAGCGGAGCGAGTGATTTAGGATGGTGTAAGATTTCCTTTGAGGATATGACAAACTGCTGAAGCAAACTTTGGGGATACCAATGAGCAGTAATACCAGCCCCCCCTCTTGTCTGTGCTTTGTGTTCGCACGCGGAATGGGCTTTCCTGGAATCGCTAGGTGGTAGACGTAATTGTATATTTGGTATTAAATTGATGGATAACGTCTCTTTGTTCTGCTTGTACAAACTTGAGCCAGATGATATTTTCTTCCTAGCAATTGCTGTCAAGATTAGAGAGACATTTGAAACCAGTTACCCACGTACATTGTCCCTCGTTCGAACGGACAATGGAATGGAGGTTTGAGAATTTCTTGGCTACCATTTGGAAATTCGGAAACGACAACCTGTTCTGGGATGCTTTCAAAAAGTGCCCAATGAGGACAACCTTAAGAGAAATATGAACTTGACCATTTGGGTCGGACAAGATTTTGGATCCTGGTCCAATAGGACCAGAAAGCGGTAGCTATTTTAGGTTGGCTAACACGTATCGACCGAAATACGTCTTTTCACGAAAAAGTCCCTGGGCAGGTCATCCTGTTGGAAATGACCTAACAAAGGAAGGGTTTCCTGTTTGACCTTTTTGTCAATGTTTGGATACCCTCGTCGTGAAAAGGGCCCCAGTCTGGGGAATAACGGCTACCTTGGTTAGATGCTTCTGCAATAGGTTCTAAAATTAATTAGTAGGTACTTGAGTGTTTTGTCTGCGTGTGTTTCAGCGTCAGGACATATATATTAGCATTAATTATAGTTTGTTACTCCTCTGATAGCGGACTCGCTTTCGACCGACACCCTCAGTTGGCGCCTGGTGTTAGTTGGAGGTTGTGGTCGCTTGTTTTGTTTGCGGATAGAACATAGGTGTCTTGGGGATGTGGCAAGGAGGTGGAGGCGACGGGATTGGACGTCCATGAAGTTAATATTTTCTATTCGACATCCCGATACGAGAGTTTTCTACATGATGTTGTCATCTCTGATTGACTGCGTACTCACGCATGTGAGTGCGTATGCGTTAGTTACTTTGCCCTTGCCCTTACCAGAAAAACAAAATAGAAATTGTTTTCTCACTCTGGGGAGTTAGTTGCTCCTCACGCTTGGACCTCTTGCGGGTGTCTCCTTAACCACAAAACACTCCCTCTGAGCTAGGCGTGAGGTACTCATAATTAAGGTGTCAGGGCGGTCTAATTGAGGGATCGATCTCTTGCGGCACGCTGACCTAACCCGTGACGTTCAGAGTCGGGTCGAAGCCTCACTAACCCTCTCATCGGAGCGATATGTTGCCATAATACCACTACTCAAGATAAATATACACCAGAAGGTTAAATATGGAAAACTAATTCAAATAGAGCTCATGTGCTCTATTTGAAAAATCTTGGAATAAAAGGTATATGTTTTATTCAAGTTCTCACTCTGTGTTTTATTCGAATACAACACCCTATATATTTGAATACTAAACCCTATGTTCTACTCGAATACAAAACTCTTTCTTATATTCAAAAAGTACACTTCGTGTTCTATTCGAATACAGATCATGTGTTTTATTCAAACATTCAAACTTGTGTTTTATTTAAACACCGATCATAAATCGAACCCTGGGTTATATTTGAATACAAAACGCATATTATATATTTGAATAGAACATGTGTTTAAATTCGAAAAAAAATATGTGTTGTATTTTAGGGATTAAATAATACGATTTTACAACAGATAAAAAAAACAAACAAACAATAAATTTAATTTAAAAAAAAAATCTCATAATTTATAATTTATAATATTTTTCTTAAAAATAATTTTAATTTTAAAATTATATGTTTAGGGCGTTTGTTTTGGTACCTTTTACCAGTTTTTCACGCGGAATATTTCCAATTTCAAAAATATTTATCTAAATAGATTTTCCCCTGTCGAGCGCTACCAAAAACCACTTTAATTTTGAGTTTTAAAAATAAACAATGTTTCGAATTAAAAAAAAAAAAAATTATAAATTGAACTAAATTACTCAAAATAAGTTTTCCTCTGCCAGTTTTGTTAACAGAAGGTCTAAAAGAATCAAGATCGATGATGACATTAATTTTGATCTGGTTGACTATCAATAAAAAGTGCAAGGATTGCAAAATCAAATTACAATAATTTTTAAAATGAAATAGAATAAAGAAACAATCTAGGCTACCAGCTGGGTCGTCCGGATCACTCTATTTTTCTAGGTTGTCCACCCGTGCAAGGACTAGGGAAGGTCTCAGTCAAAAAAAAAAAAAAAAAAAAAAAAAAATCGAAAAGAAACTATGTTATGCAGAAAAACAAACTGAACAACTTTGTCCTCAGGGTCACATCAAAAGTCTTTACTACATTTAAAATAAAAATTTAAGCTTTATTTTCCAATATTTTGTTAGCCTGGGCAGACAAGTGGACGCGGGCTACTCTATTAACTTAGGAAATAATAGGTTTATTGGTTAATTTTGGTTTTGAGTGATTAAGGTTTTGTGTTCGCGGGGTTCCACTCGTTTGCACGCCAATGGACAATTCGAGGAAAAATGCAAATTGGCTCAGATGGTAAATATAGGGATAACAAATTTTTCTAATGGATCATAATTTTAATTAGGGTTATTTAGGATTTTATTGAAGTTTTAAAATAAAATTTTGGGAAAATCAGAAAATTGAATTGATTAAAACAGGAATTGTTAGGGCTTATACCGAAAGCATTTAACTGTGGTTTCACCGGAGAAACATCTAAAAAATTGCCTCCTGAAGACATTCCCCAATTTCGCTCCAATGTTAGGTTGTAAAATTAAAGGGTGAAACAAAACGTTAAAAATAAATAATAATAATAACAAAAAAATTGAAACTCTGACTCCGGTCTATTGTTTTGACCGTCGAAAGTCTAAAAACTTAACGAAGCGACGATATGATTAACTTTGATGAGTGTGTGTTCCGCTCAAAGATGATAAAATTACAAGGTATAAATAAAAGGATCAAATTTATAGAAAAAGTTAGGGTTTTAAGAGTTTTCTCATACATGTATTACTTACCATATTCACCGCCTTTGATGGGGAAGGCCGAGGCCTCGGGGGTGCTATCCCCTCTCCAGCAATGGCGCCAAAGTTATGAGAAAACCTAGAGAGAGAATCACCTACCGCTCGTTGAGGCAAGGGGAAACAACGTATGTCACCTGCTGCACCCGCTCCAAAGGTCCTCAACGACTGGCACGGAGATGGGTTTTGTAATGACTATCACACCCCTTCGGACCGCAGATTTGACATCAGTGATCCTTAAACATTGTCACTATCGATTCCCAAATTTGCAAGGGTTTAATTAAATTTTCGTTTATGTCCATGTAAACAAGGAATTACTCAAACAAGAACGACGTTTCGGCAGTTGAATCCCGATCATCAATATTTGAAATAAGAAGGACAAATGAGCAGATAAAAACATGCGGGTACAAAGCCAAGACTTTCCTAAAAGAGCATGGGTATCGCAGTTCCAAATCATATAATTAATAATAATAATAATAATTAACTAAAATACTAATTTTTTTTTTATGACCATCACATTGAGTTTTCAATTGTCATTCAACTCGAATTCACACCTTAAGTCCCAAACTCATTCTTAATGAGTTCCTCACTCATCTTCTAAGTTCATCCCCTTCTCATTGTTATGTCTTATCCTCTATGGAATGTAAATCCGAACTATCGGAGAGTCCGACTTTGTGCTACCCTTTGCGGGGTGACTTTTTACCTCAATTCCTAGAGCTTTGCAGGTAGCTTTTCGCTTTAATTAGTCTTCGTGTCCAAAAGAGTTAAATCTGCAAAGTCAACAATACTTCTCCGGGTGGTTACTCAGGAAACTGTGTATACCTTGAAAGAAAAGAATCGTTCGTCTTGATGTTTTTTTGTAGAAACTAAAGTCCGACCTTCCACCGAGCCTGCCTTTTAATAGAAACAACCCATAATATATCAGCACCAATCAAAGTCGTAATGAAATTATCTCTTGCATTTGTTGAAGAGTTATCCTGCAGTGATGATCCAACTCTCTCTCTCTCTCTCTCTCTCTCTGAATATCACCTCACTCTTGTCTTCACCGGTGTCCCCTGTTTGTTTAGTTTCCGTCCTCAGGTACTCATGGGTGCTCACTGTAACGAGGTGTCCCCCTCGGTATTGATATATGTCTGTGAAGTGTATGTCGAGGTAGCACAAACAATGATGCACAATCGCCCACTGAATCTGGTGCTAAGCAATGTCAAAATTCATGAAGTTATTTTCAACAAATCTTCTTTATATCTGCGAGTATGATTTTTACACTATTCAATGTTAATTTTTTCTTTGATCAGCCGGCGAGGAGTTTCCCTAGTGAGATGACGAATGAAGGAGGAGGTGACCGCTGCTTAATTTTTTTGTTATCTAATTTGGTGCGCATGACTCAAATTGTAGTCGTATGCCAACCAAAGAGATACTGTGTAAACGAGAGATAAAGTTGTCTATGTGTAAGAGAGCGTGAAAGAGAAAGAAAATGTTTGTTCGAGGGGGTGAAAAAACGTGATCGTAAGACGAAGAGAGAGAAAAAACTGAGCAGTTATAAGTGTGTGTGGAAGAAAGAGAGAGGTTGTGTCGCCTTCTATACGTGCTGGATTCACATCCCTCGCCAAACCTACTGAAAGGGATATAAGAAGGGGACAAACTCAACTCGCATGAGAGGGCCTTGATATTTGGACGCGCCTGAGGGGCCCGCAATGATGCTCAAAACGCAGTGAGGACGGTTAAGCTTCGACAAAAAAACACAGAGTAACAAGATTACGAAAGAACTCCAAGTCGCAACAATAACCCTCTTGTACAGCTTGACCACCTCTCCAAATGACAGTTTCTCAACTCTAACCAACCCGCCCCCACATAGGCGTGAAGTTGCACTCAAATAGTATGCACCCCTCTTGTAATTTATTCCAACATGGCTATAATAGCCATGCATAGTCCAAAGGTTCGCAACAACTTGAGTCGGTAATAAAAGCCAAGTTGAAGGAATAACAGTAATTTGGTTGATCAACAACAACCTACCTTGTTGTAAGCAATAGTCGGGTTTTTCCTTAGCAGTATTTAAATGCACAACAACAACATAAATATTTGTCGGTATCAACAAAAAATCAGTGGTAATCTGGTAGGCCCGTAGCACCAGACTTCCTCGGAACAACCGTGAAGTAGCAGATACAATAACAACTGCTAGGAAAGCAGAAGGTTTAGGTTGAGGGGCACGACCGTCATGATCACAAAATACGATTGCAAATGAAGAGTAAACCACAATCATGACCGATGATCGTCACTGCCACAACTAAGAAATGCGATCACGGGGATGCACACACTGAGCATAAAGAGTAGTGTTGGGTCTCAACATCAAGCACGATCATCACTAGGATCTATGTGGAGTACTGGGATCCTCGTTGTAGCATAAGGAGAAGATATCTCCCGCTAGCACACACTCGCGCGTGTGAACCGGTAATATCGCCCACTCCTATGTGGAATAAAAATGTATTTTCCACTAAAACATGGACAAATACAATGCCCAACACAAAAGGTACCTCTCTCTCCGCTCCAATTCCCTTCTCTCTATCTCTCTGTCACCTGCACAATCCCTCTCCTTGCCCCTACGTCTTTCATCAAATGTATTTCGGTGGGATCACCATCCAATTCACCCTCCAAAAAACCCATTTAGGAACTTCGACACAACCCATAGCGAGGCAACGATTGCTGATCGTCTAGGATAAAGATTGCAATCGTTGTGGTATACACCATTGTAGAGGAGCCAACCACCATGACGAGGCGACCAAGACGGCCTCCCTGACGCAGACAAAGACAAGCATCTCGGTTGGAGTCACGATTACCACAATAAGCACAATGACCGCATGAAGACGAGCTAAAGGACAAAGGACATCTTGATCATAAATGTGAGGAACAACTCCTTCAATAAGTGTCAAATATGGTAATACCAGGAGGCGATGATCACAACACTCAATTGGGGATCGCTAGCAGTATTACGGCGAATAACACAATCAGGCGCAACACTGGAAACGAGACGATTGTGGTGCAAGATCACGATCAAAGGCAGTACGCTCCACTCCTGTATTCACTCATCGAGCAGAATGAGGATGACGTTTCCGCTAGGAAGAGGAAAAACTTATCGCATTGTCATGGATGAATCTTCCGTAATAATGCAGAAATATACACCTTTGTATTTTATTTATTTATTATTTATACTTACTTTACCCCTATCGTTTGTTCGCACAACCACCATTTTCTTACTATCTTTCTCTTCGCTACTCTAACGCAAAGCTAGCATGACCACTAAGCTCGTTAGGGGGAAAAAAAACATCGCTTAGCACCTTGGTTTACTCGATCGATTGAAATCGAGTGAGCTAAGGCAAAACCTGTTGCGCCGCGCCATGCTCTTTTTTTCACCATCCTCGTTTCTTCCTTCCCTGAATGTATCTTGCATGCACCCGCGTCTCTGTCTCTCTCATCTCTGTTAACGGCAACCCGCTCCTCTTTGTAGCGCAGTCCTAAGGATAGGTTTGATCGTAAAGCGTACTACAACAACAACAAAAAAAAACAATATCAGGATAATTTCTTATTTATGTGTGTCATCCTTGCGCAGATGCCATGGCAATCTTCTCTGTATCGTTCCAATTTTAACAGATGCCCCGAAGGACTCGAACAGGGCAAAAGCCCCATGACACTACCACAATAAATTGAGGTTGGCGGACGGTGTGCCCTCGGAACTTCGATTGTTGACGACTGCAGCGCTGGCCACAACAGTCCACGTCGACCAATAAAGAGGCGATGACCTCGAGATACAGCATTTGAACTGACGTGCTGCACATATAGTCATAATGGTGACATCTTTCACACCTGCCCCCAAATCGAGGTCGAGTTCAAGTTTGTATTTCAATATTTCAGGGTATACCATTGCGTTAGGTCCGTCGGTTTTCAACACTGTTCCGAGATTAATACTGGGGTTGGTACCGAGTACCAAAAACAATATTTTTAAAAGGTTTAGAAATTAATAGCAATTAGTAAATAGACCTAGGAAACTTGTGGAAAGGAAGGGGAAGGGACCTCTAACACCTCCTCGGTCCCTACCAGTCAAACCCGTGATCGGGACCGTCGATAAAAACCAAAATGAAGTAACCAATAGTACTAGGCCCAAAGTTGACATTCACGGCCACGCAAAACTATTACTAGGAGGGTGTTGCGCGACGCTCAACCTTACCGACATACACAAAAGTTACACCTTGGCCGACCGGCTAAAACCACGGTTCCCAAGTTCTCGTGTCTACCACGCAGGGACCCTTTTTTTGCTTTTACCCCATCGTCTACTCCGTTTACCGCACAAAACTCGCACCACTATCAAAGTCGTTCTCCCCAAGAGCGCACGTGCACCACGGTTACTTTAGTCCAAGTTTAATCAAAGTCAAAAATTTGGTTGACAGATGCGCAAGCTCTATAACATCAATAAGAAACATCACGCGCGCCTCAAAAATGCGTGCCCACACACTCTCTCCTTTCCATCAAAACATTTTGTTAGTGTAAAAGGAAAAACAACCATGACTCTCTCGACGTATTCAAATTTCAAGTAAAAACTCATTTTTATCACTTGCAAAAACCAGGGCGGACACCCTGGTAAGGGTATTTGCACCGACATCAGGCACGCACTTCGTAACTCCCAAAATGCCCCATCCTCTTCACTGATTGTTCCTTTATCCAAAAAGTTCGGACTGATCTCTATTTGCCCTATTGTGCGGCCCTGGCCTCAATCAAAAAGTAGGTATTGGTACTAGCCATACCAAAACTATAGATATGAGATTTTGTCGGGACTAGAACTTAAAGCCTGGTAATCAAATAGTTGGTACCACTAGTGACAAATTCATGGTCTGGTACAATAACTACACCACGTTTTTAGGACCAGTATTTTAGTGACACTGTGGGTTTAAGGTTTGCATGTCTAGTGGTACCGCGGCGTTAGAGCCTGCATTTTTAGTGACACCTAAGCTTCAAGATCCGCATTTGTCCCGTTTTTGTACCAAATACCCTTACAAGGGTGTTTGACGTGCTTTTCGCAACTCACGCCGGTGCGGCCTTGGCCGTAGTTAAGTGTCGCAAGCCGGGTATCGACGGCTAGGTGCAGCCATGCATGGGTTGGGCATGTGTGGCGTCGCGGGCCAGCGGAACGCGCAACATTTTATTATTTGTTTATTTAATTATTTTTCTTTTAGCGTTTTCTAAAGTCCTTAGCTTGGTGATCGAGTCTGAGGCCGACGCCAGGCACGGTGGCCGAAACGACAGTTAAAGACCTTGAGCGCGCCAATCGAGACTCCGGCACGACTGAGGCGTTGACAGAACCCTGACTACGTGGGAACATGGCGCGAGAGGAGTCCGTAGTGGTGGAGTCCGTGGTCATGGTTTCCCTTGCCTTCAGCTTTGGAGAGCGTCGACAGTCTAAAGAGGAAGGGAATCGGGGAACATCCCAAACAAGCCTGTGGGGCTGCGGTCCAAGAGTGGCAGGGGTCATCATAGGTGCACGGTATACCACCCGTCGGCTGCCGTGAGAGGCTTGATTGTCAGCATGATCGTCGGGACCAAAGGGATGGCAAGTTGTACCGGGACGGAGCGTCCCGGGACATAGCAGCAGGGGGGGACGTGGGATGAAGGACCACGCTTGGGGGCGGCAGAACGGGGCGGTCCAGGGCACCAGGGAGAGGTCCGCAGCGGTACCGTGTGCCCAACTGTGCACATGAAACCCGTCTCCACTTTGGTCTCCAAGGTTCTCATGTGGATATTCGCGACTGTCACCGAGATCGGGCCGTTCCACCTAGGCCCACACTTTGGATACTGCAGCAGGGTCGCGCCCTCCCGATTTCAGAGTAGTCGGAGTGGCTGCAGCAGCCGAGCAGAGGTCTCGTGCATTGGCGCCATCCGCTGTCGGGCTGGCAAATTCGACAGGTGAGTTGTCGCCTGTTCCATCGCAGATTTTGGCTTCTGCAGTAGCCGTCTTGCTGGCTATATCAGTCAGCACCGCTACGGTGCTTAGGTTAGCACACAGACTGGGTACGAACGGGAATGCTGAGACAGCGAAAGGGAGGGGGCTGCACAGTCGGCCACTACGGAGGGAATAGCGCTAGTCAGGGAGATCGGAGGCAACAGGCAGTGGGGAGCTGGCAAGCGAGACAGCGAGGCAAGAGGACGAATGAATCCGGACTGGAACTGCGTCGGGGTGCATTCTGTGGAGAGGGCACAAGGGAAAGAGCTGAGTTCGCTCCACCCTTAGCAGAATCGGGCGGGGAGAGGATAAGGCCAGCAAAAACTGGCCGAACCTGGACCAGGATCGCGCCACGTGCATTCACTGCGAGAAGAGCGATGGTGGAGTTGGGCAGGGCGGTAGCGAGAGGGAAAAGGTTGTACTTTATCCGATCCTATACGGAATCGGGCGGGGAAAGAAGCCATGTCGGGGTTCTGAAGGTGGGCGAGCTGCATGGGAAAGTCAGTTGTGGAAGAGGGTTAGTAGATAGAGAGTTAGTGAAGGAATTCAGTGCGCGGAGAGTGTCGGGAAGGAAAACGAGCGAGAGTGAAGTTGCAATAAATCGCTCATTTTCTAATCGATTTTTATGATGTAAGATACTAGATTGAGTTTTTTTAGCCGGGCGAGTCAAAATATGCTATTAGTTTGAGTAAAAAGTTAGTAAATTATGAGTTAGTAGAGAAAAACACAGTGGGGACCTATGGAGGAAGAAGATGATGGAAGGAAAAATTTCGAGTCTCGCTTGATTCTTGATGGGTTGGGACGAAACAAGATGCGTTTTGAAGGTCCTCAAGTGCTGCGAGTCCAATAGCGCGGTTGGAACTCGCAGAAAGGGAGTGGTTCTTGTGCTATAGGGAAGTGAGGCTGCGCCTGGGGAAACAGGCTAGTAGTATTTCGATGCATCTAGTCTTTTCTTGACGATAGATTCGTCCGAACTTGCCTATCATATCGGCCAGAGTAGCACACGGTAAGCCGCGGGGGCGGAGATTAACCTGTTAGAGGGTGTGTTGCCCGTTGTATCGGAGGAAATAGCCGCTCTCATTCTGGCTGTGCGCATGACTGAAGGGCGAGTATCTGGCCACACTCCAACAGAAGATTTGTCACGGCTTTGTTCGTTCTATTACAGGAGGCCGGGAAGGTGACGGGAAGAAGAAAGTGTAGTAAAGGAAGAGATTGCGGGGAGTTGCGTGGAGAGGAAAGGTAGAATATGGATAGGGAATAGAGTCGAGTGGGGGTAGTGAAAGGGGAGAGAGAAGACGAGTATCTTACCTTTGGACTGATGATGCGGGATGAGGCAAGCTTTGGGTTAAAAAACGTACAACTCGGGTGTCGAACTGTGGGGGGGAGCCGCCTGTGTGATAGCCCAGGCAGAGTTGGACTGCAGCGGCATCAGCCTGTGTTTTGGATTCATACTCATGATGTGTGATTCGGGGAGTAGAGGGGAATGGTCCTGGCCTGCGGGTGGTAGGAGCCGACAGGCTGTTGGGCTTAACCGTGATGGGAGCGGGTGATGTGCTGTTTTGCTCCATGTTGGATGTGTGGGCGACCTCGTTTTGCGCCCCACTGCTGTCCTACTGCCTGTGACCTGCTGGTCCAAGTTCTTTTGAAAGATGGCCCCGCGGAGTAGTCGGGCACAGGCAAGGTTTGGGAAGGGCAGGCCAGCGTTGCTGATTCGTTGATGCGCAAGGGCAGGCTGCTGTTGACACTAAATCAAAAGCTGCAGTATTCCTTACTGCCCTTTTGTTGTGACCTTCGCAGGTCGCCTCGGCTGTTGTGCTGCAGCGGCGGTTGCTGAGTCTACTGCGGACGGTTGCACTGCTTTGAGTATAACTGTCTAGAGTCGTATGGCTACAGGCTCACCGCGGGACACGTTGATGTAGCATGGGAGAAGAGTGTTCGAACTGCGAAGGAGGTTGCTGCGAGAGTTTGGAAAGACGGCTTAGACTTGGGAAAAAGGGTTGATGCTACGAATGGGCGGTTTGTCAGGAGGGGATACTTCGGCGGTTTGACTTCGTTGACCAGGTTGTCAGTTGACCATCATTGCGGGGCCCTCATACGAGTGAAGGTAACAAGACCCTCTCCTGGGAGTTGAGTCTGTCCCCCTCTGATATCTCGAGAGTCTGAAACCCCTATCCTCTGCCCTTCTTACTCTAAGTCTAATCCTGTTCCGAGAGGAAGGCGGCAGGCGGGATTGCAACCCGTAAGACCGCAACAAGACTCTGTGGGGAGTCAGCCCACCGATTGCGGGAGCTCTGCCGGGACTCATGAGTAGTTCTGAAGGCAGGGAATTGAAAGGTAACCATTGCTTTGACTTTTCAGGGACCAAGCATGTTCTATAAGTTTGGGTGGCTTGCTCGCCTTGTTTACTTTAGGTTTCTTTCAGTTTCTTTCTGCTTTGGCTTTAAGAGGAACGAATCAGGCAGAGAGTCGGACTATTCTATAAGCTTAGGTAGTATAGTCCAATGCCTCGCACATGCTGGAACCCAAAGGTTATAATTTGGCTATACTTTATTATTATTTTATTTATGAACAGGCTTATCAGAGAGGGTCCCATAAGTTTGGGTGGTCTGACTATAGCATATCATCAACTTGAAAAGAGTATTAATTAAGAATAAATTTGTGGTACGAAGGGGCAGACTGAATCTTGAGCTGAAGATAATCAGTTCAGTTATATGTCACCTCAAAAGACTAAGTGCAGACAATTATATAAAGTTGGGATACTTAAGCAGTTCAAGGCGACTAGGTTGGCCTAGTCATGTGCCCAAAGAAGAGAAAAGTTGTTGTGCCTTTTGTTCTGTGTATAATCAATGGCAGGGTCAGACATGTCCCATAAGTTTGGGTGGCCTGACTTTATGCCCTATGTAAGATGGGTATAAATGGATAAATCATTGAAAGATTACGAACTATTGTTTGATAATGCAGACTTGAGGATGGTGAGAGTACTTACCTTTGTGGTTGACTTGCATATGGTTGAGTGAGACTGCTATTTAGTCTGAGTTTCAGTTGATACGTAGTTGCTTTAATTGCTCGCCATGTGCTAAAGCCATAGGAGTTAGTTTCAATTCCTGCATTTTCTGAGCTAAGTTTATTTTTACTTAGGTCAATTTCTGCATTTTCTTGGATCTTTTGTTATACTTGGTCTTGTATAAATCTTCGTAAGCCACTTTCTCTATGGGAAGCGCTGCCGAAATTTCTACAAAACGAAGGAGTTAGTCAGATTTTGTCTTTTCAAAGTTCAGTTTGTCTGACTTTTATGTGTGACTTAGTAAAAATCTGGAGAGTCTCATTTTCTAAAAGGCGTGCTGCCCAAATTTTTGCTAATTTAGGGAGTTAGATAAAATTGGACCTTGGGAAGTCAAAGTCATCTTTAGATTATGAACTTGGCTTTGTATAAATTTTGGTAAGTTACTTTCTCTACGGAAAGCGCTGCCGAAATTTCTGCAAATCCAAGGAGTTACTCAAAATTTGACTTTTCAAAAATTCAACTTGTCTGATTTTGATATATGGCTTCGTAAAAATCTGGGAAGTCTCTTTTTCTAAAGGAAGTGTTGCCCAAATTTTTGCTGATTCAGGGAGTTTGAAAAAAATTCTTTGAAAGGTTGAAGATTATTTCTGTTTTCATATTTAGACTGATATAAATTCTGGAAAGACACTTTTCCTACGGGAAGCGTTGCCGAAATCTTCTTGGTTTAGAGGAGATAGATTATATTTTGACAGGTGACGACTCTAGCAATCCACTCTGTATGGGGTAGATTCTGTCATAGGTCTACCTTTCTTTGGGCATTGACTTAGAGATAGACATAAGTTTGGTTATCTGGAGAGTCTTAAGTGAGAACGTGTCATGGAGATTTGATCTCCATACATTGACGATTTAGCTTGGACATTGACCTGTCGTATGATACATGTCTTCTTTGGGCATTTGATCGAGGATTTGGACTAGTTTCAGCTTGATTTCACAAGGATCATCTTCTATTATCACTGATAACAGGTCGGTTGGTTGATTGTTGACTTATCGGTCCACGACACAACTTGCTTACACCTGTACCTCAGCTTGACTGCCTTAGCCCTTAGGTCTGATATGTTTCTTTGAGGGTTTTAACCGGACTTCTTTTAAATGGTCATTATAAAGAACTTATGAGATTTATGGAAAGTTGAACTATGACTGGGTTTGAGTATGTGAGGTGTGGTGTGAGTTGCAGGAAACAATAAAGTTGACCACATTGGTATATGACAATGTGGATATTGTGTGTGCTTGTGTTTTATGCAGGTTAGTATTTTGGAGTTTGGTATATGAGTCATACTTTGGAGGCAGTGAGAATGACAACCATGTGTCGCACGATGTGCATACCTTATGAGTTTATGTTTCCCACTCCTTTTATTTTATTTCGAGTTCTGATTTGATATATGGGTATAGGGATGCCTGTTTATTTACTAAGCGATTTTGCTTATTGATTTTTATAGTTGGACGTTGTAGTCCGTGGCAACCGTCAAAGTCAAACCCTTTGACTTATTTCCAAACTCTGGATGATGGAGTTGGTCTCCAGGGCAATAAGAGACGATTGTCACCACAGGTATGAACCTATGTACCACCCACTCTTCGCAGGGTGCAGAAGAGGGTGTGGTTCTCAACCGCATTTGGCGGTTGTCCAGCGTCGAGAGATTATTCCCTCAAGACGTGTGTCAGCCAACACTTGAGTGTCGAACGTGACCCTCGAGATTAACGAGGATGGCCTAAGTATGGGTATTACATAGTACGCCATCACTGCGACCGCTCGCTTACGCTTGCATTGCGAGTCGGTATGAGTTAGCCCTGCGTCCGCGCGGTTTTATACTAAAGTCTCGCGTGAGACGCCTATCCGATTTCCGCATCGGAAAGTTACGGGATGACTACTAAGGGACTAGGAGTGTTGTCGCGTCGTTTGTTCAGTGCCGTTCTGTATATGTATATGTACGTGTGTATATGTGTGTGTTTATTTTTATGCCCTTTATAGTGGTGTGCGCATGGTGTGTGGGATGCGTCCTAGTCGACCGACGACGAATCACGCTTGGGACCTCAGCCCCCCAAGATACCGGTTCGCGTGTGGGTTCGATAGAGGCGTAAATCCACACGTACCCTCTATGCTACAACGAACGAGAAACGTCCTCGGTTGGTCCACCTCTGCGATTGCAGCTGATCAACTTTCGTACTGTGGACTGGTAGCTCGGCGGGGATACGCGCACCGAAGGGAGGTGACAACTCCCGTAAGGTGGAGGTAAGTCGTGCCTCACGTAGACCCTATCCTGTCGTAGGGGCACGCGAGAGGTATGACTGACGCACTCGGCCGGAGCGGCTTGCGGAAGCTCTATGTATATTCGCGACGAGGATTTAGACCAACTCCTGCGTGACGTGGCCGGGAGGATCCTGCGCTGCCCTGTGCAGTACCGGACCGATGCGCTCGACACCGCCGCAATACTCGAACAATTGTTGTCATAAAGAAACCGTATCAGAGTGTTTTTTTTTCATGAAGTTCGTGATTCTTTGAAAACAACCATGAGAATGAAACAAAAAACGCATCCAAAATTTGAACCTGCAGAATCCGTACCATCAAACCAATTGTCATACTCTAATAGATGTTATCAGAGCAACTGTCGTAGAAGGTCCAATACCACTATATCAAGCACCCCAACCAGAATTGATTAGAGAGTCAGTTACTGTAACTTGAACCGGTGTCGGTGACACAATTATGATAAGCCGAAATGATGTAGCATAATCCTCTGTCATTGTCTGTTCATGAATCAATACCGGTGGATAATGCCAAAATGATTACGGTAATTTCGTTGCTCATGATCAACCAATGGTCGTCACCCAACAACCTGAGCGGAATACAAAGCTCAACCCGTGTTACATGGAGCGAACTCATAAAATGTTGGCGATCGTCACTACACTATATAACTCCAACAAAGAGGGTTTAATCAGTCTCACAAATTTCACACCTAATATCAAGAATAACAATGAATAAATCAGGTCCGAATCACTAAAGCAATAAAATAAGAAAAAATGCATACTAATAAAATAATCATTCGTTTTCAATTTTTTTATCATTTTTAATTTTTATCTCATATATTTAATTTCATCATTAAATTTAAAACATTGATGGTTTAATTTTGCATTAAATGGACAGACAAAATAAACCACGCAAGGCCTCACGCATTCATCCCCAACCAATTGCCCGTCAGTTTGGAACTACGGGGAAAATAGTCGAAAACAACCCACGTCATGACCCATCGAATCAGGAAGTCTAGGGTTTCATAGTACTAGGAAAAAAAAATGGAATTAAGCGGTGACGGAGAAAAAAACAGAGGTTCGTTCCAACACCTTAATTTTCTAAGGGACATCTAATAAAAAATGTCATGAAATACCGCTCAAACCAATATCGAAATCCTAATCCACCCAATTTTGACCACCTTTGGCCGTCCGACAACGGCTTATAGTACTTCACACCCTCTCGAAGCATGGCATCATGGGAGGGACACACTCACAGTTTTTGGATATTCATTCAACTTGGTGGCATATTGAGGACATGGGCACATTGCTCCAACGGTCAGAATACCTTTTGGGGAGTTAAGATATCATTTTCATATCATCACAGACAAAGTAACATAAGTGGGATATGAACTCAATACCTTATTGTCGCTACTCAGGCATACGAATCTCATGTAGTATCAACCTACTTGTCTGAAGTGTTGATTAACAAATGTGTATTTTTTTTATCATAACTGCCTTATTTTGATATTTTGTTTATCGACAAATTGGAAAGTACAGTTCCACTCAATTCGATTCTCTCTCTTTACCTTTTAAGCAGCAATGGGGGCAAATTCTTTTTTTTTTTGCATGATTGATGAACCCTAAAAACCACCAAAATTTTTCATGCTTCAATGCTTTGAACCTATGGGGTGACGAGATTTTTCCCTCCCTTCAACCTTGTCTCCTTCATCCATTTTCCTTTTTCATTCTTCCACCCTCTTATGCAGTAGGTCAGGTGCTACATTATCAATGTCAAATGAGTGAATATTCGGTACCATATCATGAATGCCACATCACCAACACCACACCACCAGTGATACATCAGAATGACATGTTATTGGTGCCATATCGGTTGGCCTGCACCATATGTTGGACAACCACACTGACCCACCACATGACGGAGACAAAGGAGAACAGACCAACAAGTCCTCAGATGGCTACCTAGCCTCTGCACTTAGGCCTTGATAGGCAAGATACATAAAAGACTTGCAGGCTGCTACACTAGCACATCAGCCTGACAATCGACGGACCACCCATGAAGTCATATTCCTGTAAGAATTTCAAATTCTAAATTGTTGTTTGTGTTGAACAGGCACAAAAAAAATCATTCACAGGTAGACACACAACACGTTTTGTTCTTCTACATCATTTTTATTTTCTGCATCTTCATCCGATTCTTCTTCTTGTTCATAACGCTAGGTTAATTTTGTTCGTATTTTTCACCTTTCTTTTCTTCTCGTTCTTCTTCTCCATCTTGTTTTTATTCTTCTCCTTCTTCTTCTCCTTCTTCTTCTCCTTCTTCTTCTCCTTCTTCTTCTTTTATCTGCTCGTATGTCTTATGATGAAGACTCTCTCTCTCTCTCTCTCTCTCTCTCTCTCTCTCTCTCTCTCTCTCTCTCTCTCTCTCTC
>BFEA01000651.1:531470-549396 GCA_003427395.1 Chara braunii
AGAGAGAGAGAGAGAGAGAGAGAGAGAGAGAGAGAGAGAGATGGGGGGACAGCAGAGTCGGGAGGAGGACGAGAGAGACTCGGAGGAGGAAGAAAGTAGCGAAGAAGAAGAAGAGGAAGAGGAGGAGCAGGAGGATGGGGCCAGGAAGTCCGACTTGGGGAAAGGGAGGGAAGAAACGGACGCGGCGATGGCGGCAGCCATGGGTGGGGTGTCGCTGAACCGCGAAGTTTCGGCACAAGCGGCCAAGTTGTATCGCTACGCACGGAACCAGTGGAAGATGGTGGATGCAGCCGCGGAGTGGAAATTCGTCAGAAGTGATGACTATTACGAGGATGGGGTCGACGACCCAAGTGCTGCAGGTGAGGGTAGCGATCGAAGAGGAGGGGGAGGTCTCTCCGGGGGAAGCGGTGATGAGGCGGGCGGCGGCTGCTGGTGTCTCGTCGTCAAAGACAAGTTTAGGGTTCCCGTTTCCACCCGAATGAACACCAGGTATAATCCCGAAGGCATGCGGGTCGATTTCGTGGCGGACGGAGTTTGGGCGCTCAAGTTTGTTCATTCCAGTCACTACGAGGAATTCGTAAATCAGCTGAGTAATTCTTCCTTTGAAAATAACTACAAGATGGAGGCGACCGAGAGCAATTTCCTGAAGGTGGCAGGGAAGGATTTCGTGGGATGGCTGAAGGGGGAGGACGCGGAGGGCGCGCCGTCTCTGGAAAGTGACGAAGAGGACGAGCCGAGAACGCCAACGCGCGCGACGGCAACTGGTATGCGAGAGTCGGGATCGCAAGCCATCGGCGGCACCCCGCGGAGAATCTTGGTCGGGGCGGGATCCAACAGTTACGTTCTGCACGATGGAGGCGTCGACGTATTGCGGAATACGGAGATGGGCATGGAGAGAGCGGGGGTATCTTTCACGTTAACCCCTAGTGGCGGCGGCGGCGGCGGTGGCGGCGGGAGGAGGGGGACGGCTTTGTCTTCGTCGTCGTTTGCGTCTGCCGCCGGTGTTCCTCTGACGCCGACGAAAGGGTTGTTGATGCGGTCGGAGCGCAATCTCCTGCTGATGAGTCCGTGCAAGACCGGTCCTCGACAAGCGACCGGTCTTCATCAAATGGACATAGAACGGGGAAGTGTAGTGGCGCAGTGGGAGTTCAAGAAGGACGATGTTCCGATTCCCATGCGAGAGATCTGCGGCGACACGAAATCCAGTCAATTGGAGCAAAGTGACACTTTCTTGGGGCTCGACGATAACCGGCTGTGTCGATGGGATATGAGAGTGAGGGAGGGGTTGGTGCAGGAATTGACGAAGCCGGTGGCTCTGGACTGGGCAGAGGGCCATACCTTCTCCAGAGGGACCAATTTTAGGTGTATGGCGAGCACTGGAGATGGGGGCGTAGCGGTGGGATCGGAGGATGGGAAGATCAGACTGTATGGGACCACAAGCATGAGGCAAGCGAAAACGTGCTTCCCAGGACTGGGTGACCCGATAACGGCGATTGACGTGACGTTCGACGGACGGTGGGTGTTGGCGACCACGAACGACTACTTGCTGCTGATACACTGCTTGTTTCGTGATAAGGATGGACGGGAGAAGACAGGGTTTGCGGGGAGGATGGGGTCTCAGATCCGCGCTCCGCGGTTGCTCAAGTTGAAGCCGGAGGATGTGTCCTCCGTTATGGACTCGGGGTTAAGCAGTAATAAGGTGAAGTTCAGGAGGGGCCAGTTTTCATGGGTCACAGAGTCCGGGAGGCAAGAGAGGAGCATCGTTGCTGCAGCCGGGAACAGCACGGTCGTGTGGGACTTCCGCCGAGCGAAACAAGCAAATCACCCTTGCTACGCGAATGGAGGGGAAGGGATCAAAACCTGTTATTGCTACAAGCTGAAGAAGAAAGCTGACATGGTAGTCGAAAGCAGATTCATGCACGACAATTTCCATGGTCCGGGCTCTCCGGAAGCCCCCGTGGTCGTCGCGACACCGGGAGATCTGTCGACGTTCCAATTCCACTGAGAGCGACAAGCTTGTGAGGCAAGAGAAAACGCGGCGTTTCCCCAGGACTGGTGGCTGGCGAGCAATACAAGCAAGCAAATCACCCTTTTGCTACACCAATGGAGGGGAAGGGATCAAGACCTTTTATTGTCACAAGCTGAAGAAGAAAAAGAGCCTTCATGGTAGTCGAAAGCAGATTCATGCACGACAATTTCCATGGTCCGGGCTTCGCCCGAAGCCCCCGTGGTCGTCGCGACACCGGGAGATCTGTCGACGTTCCAATTCCACTGAGAGCGACAAGCATGAGGCAAGAGAAAACGCGGCGTTTCCCCAGGACTGGTGGCTGGCGAGCAATACAAGCAAGCCAATCACCCTTTTGCTACACCAATGGCGGGGAAGAGATCAAGAGCTCAATACCTGTTGTTATTGTTACAAGCTGAAGAAGAAGAAAGTCTTCATGGTTGTCTGAAAGAGATTCATGCACGATAATTTCCATGGTCGGGGCGCTGGAAGCACCTGTGGTCCTCTAGCCACAGCGGGAGATCTATCGCGACTTTCTCATTCCCCACGGAGACGACAAGCATTAGGCCAGCGAAAGCGTGTTTTCCCACGACTGGGTGACCCGATGACGGCGATCGATGTAATATCCGACGGTCAGTGGGTGTTGACGACGATGAACGATTACTTGCTTGCTGCTGCTGGTACACTGCTTGTTTCGTGATAAGGATGGCCGCGAGAGAAGATTGGGTTTGCGGCGGGGAGGTCTAATCATCTCTAATGTTGCCATCCTCCGATTCCATAGGCAGGCCACCATATCTTGTGCTCGTCGTACACACAAAGTTAAGAGAAGGTATGGCCTCAGCCCAGTCCAGAGCAGCTGGCTTCGACAACTCCTGAACCGACCCCTCCTTCACTCTCATATCCCATCGAGACAGAGCTGGTTATCCCTCACAAGCCCGAGGAAAGTGTCACGCAATGCCTGCAGTCGAAGTAGTCGAAGTGTGATTTAGTGCGGCGGGAAGCTGTCTCCAGGGAGGAGTTACTCGGCCAGGGCTTTTCGAGCCTTAATGAGAAGGGGAGGGAGTTTTTTTTCGTTTAATTGCATTGTAATATCAGCCTCCTCGGGCACTGGGGCCTCGTTTTTCGAAAAAGAAGATCGGTGGCGCAGCCTGACGACGGATAAATGGATAAATACAGTACGTACGTGCGGAAACCGCACGTATTTTTCTTACGGGAAGAGATCGAATCGTGTTGCGATTTTTAGAATGAAACGATTCCCATTGGAAAGAGAGGATGAATAGTGAAAAGGTGTGATGCCAGTCCGTCCCTCCTTTATCATCTTGTTCGTTTTCTGGGGGCTGCTTTCTTCTTCGTCTTTCTCTCTCTTTCTCTCTATTGTTCTCCCGCCGATTTCCTCTCTCTCTCTCTCTCTCTTTCTTTCTCTCCTCGTGGTCCTACCTTTCTCATCTGTTCCTCTCCTTCCCTCCTCCGTTTCCTCTTTTCTACATGTCTCCTCCGCCTTCTTCCCTCCTGCTCTTACTCCTTCCCCCTCTCTTCTCTTTCTGTTTCCTTGCCCTTTTTTCCTCCGCCCTGGAGCCCCCCCTTTCCTTTCTCCCTCTTCTATCTTCCTGTGCTTCTTTTCTTTAGACCCTTTACTCGTTCTTTCTTTTTTTTCCCCTTTCCTTTCTCCCTCTTCTATCTTCCTGTGCCCCTCCATCCCCTGTGCCCCTACGCTTTTCGCCTTCTTTTCTCGTCACATGTCCTCTCTCTCTCTCTTCCTTGTTTTCCCCTTTCGGCTCTTCCTGCCCCCTTTTCTTCATTCCTTCTGATTAACCCCTTGAACTTTCTCCGTCTCGGTCACAGGTTACTTCACGTATGTCCGCCAGAGTTATTGTTGTTGTCGATCTCCTAAATTATTCTGAGTTTTCACCAGTGCAGGTCCGTCTGTCACTATGTTGTCTCTCCTCTCCGTCCTGCCATCCTCCTCTCTCGCTCTCTCACTGGTTCTCTACTAGCAGAAATGTATGTTGTTCAGACCTACTTCCGTTGTCGATCGCCTAAGTTCTTGCGAGTTTTCACGAGTGCAAGTCCGCTTCTCCCTATCTTGTCTCTCGTCTCAGTCCTGCCTTGCTCATTCTCTCTCTCTTTCTCTGTTCTCTTCTAGCAGAAATGTTCGTCGGTTCCCTGTCCTGGCTCGCCCCAAGCTTCTGGTCTATGGATGAACCAACCAGTCATTCTCTTCTATTTTTTCTTGTCCGTTCTCTTTCGATGGCCGGTATTTTTTTTTCAGAAAATCCACTTTTTCTTGTCCGTTTTCTTTCGTCAGAAGGTATCCCCAGTTGCTTGCCTGAGCAATGTGGCGGAGAGCGCAGGATAGGTAGATGGATAAACGAAGAGGTAGATTGAGAGGTAGGACGTGCGCATGTGCGAACAAGGGAGAGAGAGAGAGAGAGAGAGAGAGAGAGAGAGAGAGAGAGAGAGAGAGAGAGAGAGAGAGAGAGAGAGAGAGAGAGAGGCCCCATATACTTCACTCTGCGGTGAGACCCACACACAGAGAGAGAGAGAGAGAGAGAGAGAGAGAGAGAGAGAGAGAGAGAGAGAGAGAGACTCAATTTTAGTTCTCGAGTGAGTAAACGCATGTAGTTGAGGATCCTGCCTTTGCCGGTCTTCTGTTTTTATGTAATAGAATTTGAAGTGGCTCTTGTCTGGCGGCGAGGTTCGGGGCGTTACACGGACTGCGGGATTTTCCTCTGCTCTCCCTTTTATCGCTTGTCGAACTTTTCGATGTCTGGTGCGCATTGTGCAGCTTACCCTGGGTCATTGACGTGCGGTGAGTCTTAGGACGTGCGCGCTGTACTGGTGGGTGAATAAGGGGACAATGGACCCTGTAGCAGTATACCAGCGGCTGCAATGCGCGTGGAGCGGATTTATGCCTATCGAAACTGCGTCCTGTGTGAAAGGAGAGAAAGCAGTATACAATAGGTGAAATAAAATAGGAGAGACAGGGGGTCCGAGGTGGAGGGAGGGAGGAATGGCGCACGCACACGCACACACACGCACACGCACACGCACACACACACACACACACACACAGACACACACACACACACACACAGACACAGAGAGAGAGAGAGAGAGAGAGAGAGAGAGAGAGAGAGAGAGCAGAAGTTATTCGTAATTGATCTGAAAACTATGGGGCCAAAGTCTTCAGTTATTGGTAGTCGATCGGAAAACTACGGGGCCAAACACACATGGAGAGAGAGAGAGAGAGAGAGAGAGAGAGAGAGAGAGAGAGAGAGAGAGAGAGAGAGAGAGAGAGAAGTGATACCGTTAGTGGAAGATATATACCACGCCTCCGATAGCACCCTGCTACGGTTTTCGCCAGTCAGGTTGAGCGTCTGTGGTCGGGGCCATCAGTACGCGCCCATGCTGTGCCTCTAGTGCCAGTGGCGTGTCTGGAGTGTATTTTTTGGCTGTGATAAACCTTTTTGTTTCGTGGGTGTTGTGCTGGCTTGTGATAGGGTGTGAACAGAGTCTGTAGAGGTTTGCATCTGGTGTGGGTGAGTGATATCCTACTTTGATTTTCGTCACAGGTACCTGGAGGGCGGTGGTTGGTGGTCCCCACCACCTCAGAGGGGTATCAGTTGTCCGGCAGTCGTTGATGCTTAATCACAGCCAGGGTTGAGGTGGATCATCACTTTGAGTGTAATCAGCTAGGGGATTCTGCAGACTGTTGAGGGTTCAGCCTCCTGATGAGTCGGTGAAGCTTCGACGAAACAGTTTGTCACAGCCCCTTGTTTCTTGTCCTCTTCTCCTTCTCCCTCCCTCTCTGCCTACTGTTTACGGAGCAGCAGCTCTGTTTGACTATGTATATAGTATATTTTCTGTTTTACTCCCTCTCTGCCTCTGTTTGACGATATATATTTTTTTTGTTTTGCGCAGGGGCCATGCTAATCTTCTCTGTATCGTTCCAATTTTAACGGATGTCCCGAAGGACGACTGTTTGACGATATATATGTATATTCATATCCTCAACGTTCGAAATCTATAGCAAGGATGACACGTGTAAATCGAGAAATAGCATTAGAGAATTAATATTATGAGGGATTATATTATGAGGGTAAAATGCAGTTCAGGTATATTGGAGTAGCTACCGCTATCGTGTGGTGTGGTGTGGTGATTCTCGATGGAATGAAAGGTTTTGTATTTGTATATTGTTCTCTCTCAAAATGCAGTTCAGGAACTTCAGGTGGATTTGCAGACCTCAAAATTCGTGGTCTCTTTCAGGAAGCGGAATTTTCGTTTTGGTGCTTTTCATGACAAAGACACTGGGAACATAAGCCACAGAGTACACAGGCACCAGAATTGTTAGTATTTCACTCATCTGTTTCTACACGGTCTCTTTTGTTGTCGTCATCTCTGAAGTAGAAAAGAGAGGAATTGTCGTTTTGCCACGGTTTTGGTGCTTTTCATGACAAAGGCACTGGGAACATAAGCCACAGAGTACACAGGCACCAGAAGTGTAGAATATCCTTCCCTTCTTTTTGTCCCCTGTTTCTACACGGTCTCTTTTGTCGTCTTCCTCTCTTTTCTACTTTATGAAAAGTGCGAGACGGCCTTGAGATATCATCATCATCATCCAACTGACTGGCCGTGGGCATATCAGAATCGTAGTATTTCACTCATCTCCCTCCAGTGGAGTTGGTACTCAGCACCTGGTCCGTATTTCAACAGTTCATTGGTGCACCAACTGAGCTAGGCCAGTTGATTGTTTTTGTATACGGTTGGTATCCTCCCCCCCCCTCCTCTTCTCACCTCCTTCCCCATCTCAACTCTGCACGCAATTTCTGACTCTTTGGGCCTTGCTCCATCCACTGCAGAACACTCTGAAAATGCATCTGGACCTGGAAACGGTTCCCATGCAGTCACAAAGCTGGATCACTCCGAATGCACCTGGTCCAATTCACCTTTAGGTACGTGTAGAATGTGGAGTGGTGGAGCAAGGCCCATTGTTTGGGTTTTGTTGATGGTGTCAGGTTTTTCAGGCTGTATATGCGAAGCAGTCGATCGATTGTCTAATGGCAGTTCCATATGTCCCTTTACAAGGAAAATGGGTCTCGCTCCACTTCACAACGCTGTCCATGTATTTGGACGCTTTCTGGACGAAGTGTATTAGGACGAGTCCAACGGTTTGAATGCATCAGGTCCAGAAAGCGCCCAAATGCATGTAGAGTGCTCTCTAGTGTTGTGGCGCGTGGCCTAATGATGAGCCTATTCCCAGGAAAATGAGCTCGACTACTCACCAGATGTGCAAAATGAAGATGAATCTTCCGCTAGAAATGGGAAGATACACCGCCATTTTTTTCTTTTTTTGTCGTTTCTGCAAGTGCAGAGTATTGCGCCCGAGGCCCGATGAGACGCGTTTTTCAATTCTGTAATAGATTTGTCCTTTGCGCATACATTCCCCTCCACTGTGGCCATCCTCGTATCAGTATTTTCTCGACAGAACCTGCCCGCGAACATGGTCGAATTCAGTCGAGAAAGCCTTATTGTTGTCAGTATGCCCCTTGCAGGATTGTTCTTTCTTCAATAAGCCATCTGCAATGAAATTCAAGCCAAACCAGTTCAATTACCTGTCACATCTTTATTATAGTATTATGGGAACCCCACAGCAGCGACATCTGCGTTCAACAGGGGGGACATGGGGGAGCTGCACGCACCAGCAGGTGGGGGATATCGGCCAGGGGTCACAGCCGATAGCATCAGGACTGAGTTTTTTGGATGGGCCATTTGCTGTGCCTCCTCTCCGGTCCCCTCTCCCTGCGAACATCAGCAGTCTCTGCTCAATGCTGCTTGGGGGGACCCCTCCTGCCGCGAACATCAGCAGTCTCATCTCTGCTCAATGCTGCTCGGGGGTCCCCTCCCGACGTGAGCATCAGCAGTCTCGTCTCTGCCCAATGCTGCTTGGGGGGACGCCTCCCGCTGCGAACATCAGCAGTCTCGTTTCTGCTCAGTGCTGCTCGGGGGACCGGCGACCTATCTCTAGCTGACGGGTACTGAGCTTGCCCAGGAAGGTACATGAGGCCGATGGGGATTGAACCCCCGACCTCCTGATTGTGTTTTTTTTTTGTTATTTTGTCGCCCTTCTCTTCCTCCTCGTCTCCACCTTTTTCTTTTCGTTTTTTTGAATTTATAAACATGGCCCTTCGGGCGCTGCCTCATTGTCCAGTCTGGGAATCGTCACACTGGTTCATTTCCACCCGCAAGTGCACTGTTGAAATGCAGACCCAAGTTTGAATCCCACCAAAAACACAGATGTGTAAATAACTCTGAATGTACCCGGGGTTGGTCAGTCTGTCAGTTTGAAGATGTCTGAAGTCCGCAGCCCTTTTTGTTTTGTTTTGTTTTCTTCTTCTGTTAACGAAAATCATCACGATTCATCAATATAGCCGATCCCTGACAAACAATGATTACTTCTTCTCTAAACAAAAAACCATTATGATTCCATCATGATCAACAATACCCGATCCCCGATCAGCATTGATTACTTCTTAAACCACGATTACATGCGGGCCTGCAGGTGGCTTAGGGCGAGATCCCACTGGCAACGAGGATTGTACTAAGTGTTGGAATGTGGACGTGTTTGAGGACAAGTGCGACAATTTGTGATTGATCTACTTTTCTGCATCTCTGTGTGGAACACGTCCAGATTCCGACTCTTATTCCAATCCTCTTTGCCAGTGGAGTCCGGCCCTTACTGTGCGTCAAGCTTTTCCGAACCGCCACCGTTGTTTTTTTTGTTTGTTTGTTTGTTTTTGGTTGGCATTGCCAGCCATTGCGGTCCGGTAGGCCGAGCCTCTGAAATTGTTGCAGGTGATGAGCTTCTTTTTCAGCAAGGCTGGGGCCATGTAGTGTACGGGCGGTTTGACGGAGGATTGACTGTCAGCTTTGTCTCTACCCTTCTTTCAGTGTCCCCTTTGTAAATTATGACCACCCTTTCCTTTCATCCCTCTTTGCTGTCTATCTGTGCTTCGGTGAAGGAAGCCGCCCTCGTTTCTGCCATCCGCTTATATCCTCTTACTGCCTTCTTTATTCCGAAAAGAGAATCCTCTTCCTCGTGTTGAATTGCCACTAATATTGCTTATATACCACATTATGGCTGGTGGCACCAATCCAAACAATCGAAGAAAGCTTGCGCTGGTGCTGTGGCATAGCTTGGCGCACAGTTCTAATTTGCCTTGGCAAAAAGAGGCTCCGAGGTGGTTAAAAGCACCAGTACGTGCCAGCTATCGGCCGTGGGGCCCTTTTGGAGGCCCCGCCCACTGCTGATTTATTTCATCTTATGGTGCTCGGCCTCCTAAATTTTTGGAGATGCTCAAAACAGGTTTTCCAGTTGCCTGGGGCCGTGTACTGGTGAGCCCTTAAACCACATGTCCTCGGCCCCAGCCTTGCAGTCGGCAACTTGTTGCCACAAGAAAATGAGGCCAAACAAGAAAACGAGGTTGAAACTTCAAACGTTGGGCTCACCGTTGATAAATTCGATCGGTGGTCCTGTTCTCGTTTCACACCTCCGGAATTTGAGGTCTCAGGCCCACGGCCCAGTACGCACACACACACACACACACACACACACACACACACACACACACACATGCACACGTTGTCACACTTTTTCCAGTCGGGCCTTTCCAGGCGACTAGAAAGCCAACAGGTTGTCACACAAGATTTTGATGATACTTGCAATAAATAAAAGCAATTAAATAAGATAAATCCCTTCTTGTTGTGTGCATTCGACTTCGAGCGAGACCCTTCAATTGCGGTCTTTGTCGGTCCCCGGTCTTAGGAATCTTTTACTTCGATTCGGAACAACAAGAATCATGCAAATATTAATCATAAAATTTTGATGTGCTATGCATCAATTTTGTCAATTTACTAATTTTGAGACAAAACCGTCATAAAGCATAATCATCAAGCAAGGGCAATGCAAACAATGGCAGGACTGACTGACTCGAGCAAAGACAAGGTTAAATGAGGGAAGAATGAGAACTCTGATAATCTCAGAGAGTCCACATGGAGAGAACATGACCAACACTAATCACGAGTCCTCACTCATCCCGTTGAATCTCACATTTAATCTCTCGTTTTGTTGTATGCTTCTTGTGATTTGTGCCAAGTCTCTGTGCCCTTTGAGGTTGTGGTCTCTTAATGTAGAGGCACCTGAAGCCTGCTCGCTCATAGCATTTCCATCCAAGCCCCATGATACGGAAGTCAACCATAACACAAAACTCCTCCCATAGAGTAGGAAGGTATGGTTGAGAGAAAATCCCTCGTCTGAGATGTCGAAACTCGGATGGCTCAGTGACTACCTCGTAGTCAATCACTGCAGGAGAAATGTGCCTCCTGGCCAGATCTACCAGTTCACCCCAAAAAGAATCATCAGTGAGAGTAAAAGTAACTGGAGGCTGAGGGTAATCTGTGTAGAGCTTTGGTCCAAAACTACGGATCAGCTTGGTACCATTCTCATCAAACTCTCTTTCTTTCTCTTCAAGGTACCTGACTGTTGGGATCCAAACCGAGTCGAAGTGCTCATGGGTTTCCTTACCCTTTTTCAAGTAAACCCTCAGGTCATAAATGATACCTCATGCAAACTCAGTAAGGACAACAAAGACTGACAAATTTTTTCGTATGAAACCTCCTGCACTGACACATTGATACGGAAAGGTCTCCTTGAGAGCAATCTGATTGAGGCTGACCAAGACTGACCCACTTACAAGAAGTGACTGAATTGCACTCATGTGTTGTGATGGATACCGAAACCGATTTCTGGTGTAGAATGAGAAAATAGCAGTGCTGATTGTTTCTGGCTGGAAATCTCAAGTGACCCGGACAGATGAATGTTGATTGGGTGCTGACGGAATGCTGATTAAATACTGATTAAATGCCGAGTCACAAAACACTGGTCACCTTATGTCTGGATACTGAAAAAACTTCAAATTATGGAGTGACACTCGCTAACTTGAGATGTTGATGGGGGTTTTGGAAGAAGAGTCCAACACTCTTGGGCTCACCCGAGCCTTGCCCTGGCCTGCTCCACCGTTTCTAGGAGTGAGGCGACGCTGTGTAACTTACCATCGCGACCATAGTAGGACACATATTCTATATATCTTTCCTCTTTGACTATCATGGACTGCACGTTCTTGCTGAGTCTGTTTGTGAGAGTCCATGTCTCGATATGCCTCTTCTTCCCATCCCCCCTTCTTGTCTCTGTTAGATCTGGATTTTATCACTTGACCCTTCATGCTCACTTGCCTATCTCTAGTCACTGTCCCACCTAGAAAAGGGGAAAGTAGGTGAAGATGGTCGGGGTCATCAACAAGACTCAAAGGGGGTTCCCGTTTTCAATTGGCTCTCTGAAATGTTCTCTGCCAGTTATGGAGTTGCCCTTGACAGAGTTCCCCGACGCTGATTCCAGTAACGAGAAGTTCACGAACTATTTAGTCTCAGTTACCGGTAGGTTGCTGCTGACCTGTCCGATGATTAGGAAAAGCCTAGGAGATGATGAATACATGTGGCGGATTTGGGATGTTGTTTCAGACGTTTGATAGCCACCAAATGCTGTAATGACTATGAGCAATGGTCAGCCTCATTGATTGTCAGTGTTTGACCATTTGGCCTACAGTCTTCCCCCGAACAAAACATACGTTCGTTAATTACGAATAGAACGTACGGGGTACGTTCTATTCGTATATAACGCACATGCGTTATGCTACGGATACAGGGTACCAATTTCCGAAAACGGGGCCCCCCAAAAATAGTAGTACCCTGTTATCCGTACTTGTCCTTCGGGATTAGCATGGCCTCTGTGCAAGGATGACACGCATAAATCAAGAAATAGTCTAAAATGTTAAAGAAAAAAAAAACAAAAAAAAAACACAAAAGCCCGTCAAGAAGCTGGGCCGGAGCGGGCAGAGGAAGGGGAGAAGGGGGGGGGGGAGAGAGAGAGAGAGAGAGAGAGAGAGAGAGAGAGAGAGAGAGAGCCACCACCTGTGTGTTTTATTTGAATAGAACACCCGTCTGTTCGAATAGAACATACGTGCGTACTATTCAAATAGAACATACATGTGTACTATTTCAACGCGCGTACTATTTGGATAAGCGGGGGCGACTTTGAAAAACGGACTTTTCCTGGGAAAGTTGAATAGTACATTCGTGCGTTTTGTTCGGGGGAAGACTGTAGTCCGTCACGCCATATTCTGTTCTCAGAATCCTCTTCACTAACTAAGAGTCCTTAAGGGGGGAAGTTGGTGGACAGACTTTAGCCAACAACAAATTGATGCAGCCCGAGTGCTGACTAACTTCGATTGAAGGTTTCTGTCATAGAAATACCGCACTGCTTTTCCCGAGAATGCCAGTAGGAACTTCACCGAATAGGTGAGAGAACGTTAAGGAGCCAGTCACAACCTTTCAACAGTCATCTTCGGGGTCAGTTAACAATAATAATGTCGAACGGGAAGCAGCTGACTGGGTTTTGTCGATTGAGATGTTGTTGAATGTGGTTGTAGACGACAACAGGCTATTCAAGGGACTCCTGATGAGGGCTCGTAGAGGTATTGGTTCAGTCTAGGCCGACTAACTGCCGGCCACTTCTCTTAGTCTTTGAACGGTCTCAAGAGAAGAGACTGTGCAGTGTAACTTTTCGCCAGACCCATAGATTCGGAATACATACTCCATGCACTTGTGTCTGGATTCCACTCCCCCGACTACGACATCCTTCATTATGCTTTTGTAACCCTTTATCTTTTCAAGTGCCCCAACTTCTCATCTTTCGACTTTATCCCAACAGAGAGCGCATGTCATAATAAAATCATCCTCGCCCACCACACCGTGGATGCAGAATGGAAGTAGTCTCCTTAAGGTAGGTTGTTCCCCTTGGTTGAGTACCGGGTGCAAGACGGTGAACGAGGGACTATTGAGTTTGTCTTGACTTTCGTCGCACAAGTAATCAATTAAGATGAGAGAAAGAGGTCACTACTTAAAAACCTAATCACACGTTGTATAATCCCTCATCGGAGTAGAAATCTCAATTTGTATAAGGCCATAAAATACTACCACAGTTGTCCCGAATCCAACTCTCTATTTGCTTGAGGAAACGCAGACCATCTGTGGTAACCCTCTATTCCCTTACAACATGAAAAACGTACTAGGGAGTCACTTCAGTCTGAATGCATCGCACAGATAGTAGGACATGATCTCTGTCGAGTGCACCCCACGCTCATGTACCACGCGACATGCACAGTCTCAGTCTGTACGGTGTGTCAAGTCGAGTCCACGAGAGCGACCTTTATCCAAACAGCATTGAGGGGTAGTGCGGGCAACATCCTCGAGTGAAGTACATTATAATACCAGTGATAGGCTTCACCTGACTAGTTATGGCTAACGACTAGCAGTAGTTCTCTACACTCGTAGGTGCATACAAAATTCTGCCGGCTACAGTCCTCACAAGTAGTGCATACATGCGCTTCTTAGTACAATCCCTAACCATGTACAACGCTCAGCATCAATGGGCGCCTCTTCGTTTGAATGATAAGTAAGTTCCAACTGGTTGTGCTTACCTTTATAACCAATACACAAATAAGTTCCATGACATTTATCATACAACCTGTCGGCCCTGTCCTATCCGGGTATGTTCAAGGGTATTATCACCAACTACTCTTCAGTGGTGACCCTCAGAGTGGACTCTCGGCATGAACTGTACTATCTGTATAGCTTACTTAAATAATAAATAGTGTGCTCTTCAATGACTGCTTCCTATGCGATTCTTCTCTTGGAGGACTAGTAAAGACAACAGCCATTTGTCCAGACAGTATACAGGGTCCTACTTGCAGATGGTTCTTTATATCAGTCAGATGATGCCCAAGCCCCTATAAGTCCAGTCGGTACTCTCACCGCGAGTGACCGGTAATTACCCGCGACTGAATCCAAATCAAGGCCTAGCTCAAATAAAAGTAGTACGTAAGTAGAGTTAGTTTTCAATTAAACATCGTGCAGGATGCCTCTGGCTCGAACCGTTTTTCAGAATTTCATCGGGACTATGCTAGTCGTGGCCCCTACTTAAATAATACTCGTAGGACTACTGATAGCAGGCCCTGTTCATGTAAAGTAAGTACCAATGGTCAGGGTAATTCTTTGGTGTTGCCAAGGTCGCGAGGTTATACATGCGGGAGAAACGATCTCAACGAGTTTGATTGAAAGAGAGAGATTTATCACGCGGGGCGGGTGGAAACCCTGATGAAAATTTGTGCTTATGGGACGCTTCGCACTCTTCAGTCTCCATCCAATAAATATTTTATCAACAAGTAGGCTACTCTCCACAACAATGCTTGCTTCTTGCCCATCAACCACAACAAGAAAAGGCAGGGCACTTTGGAAACCGCGTTCGAGCTGCCTCTTTTCTCGAGAGCAGCTCACCCGTTTCCCTTAGATTCATCTGCCTCCCTCTTGCTGTGAGTGACGGGGTCGAGTTGAATTAACAGATCAATCAATGATCAAACTCACTTACAAGATTTGGCTTGATTTTATGATATTAGGATAAAGCAAATAATCTCAGTTATCGCCAGTAATTGTTCTCATGTGAATCAGACTGGGCATCTCACCAGGCCTTCGACTAAGTGAAACTAGATTGCCAAATTTGACGAAACCCAACCTATCGCCCTGATCCTCTTCTCTTCCCTTGATTGACCTCGATATGCGAACTTCTTGCGAGGGAACCCTTCAACAGCGAGAGAGTAAACAACATTGCAATTCAAGTTGTATCAATTGAGACGATACATAAGAGAAAGATAGCAAGCGCATAATTTAGAAACTTGGACCAGGAAAAGGACGACGTGCTCGGGCGTGCGTATCAGGGGTAAATGCAGTCTTATTCGACAGAAGGAAACCGACTTTCCGGTTCGAAACAAGTCCAATGTTTAACGCGCCCGATCGTTACCCCAGTGATCAGCGGAAGTCGATGTCATTGACGGTCCAAAGTCATAGAAAGCTAGTAACTACCGGTACCGCCTGTCATCTAGGTCAATAGAATGATGACATATTAACTGGCAACAGAGCAAGTGCATGAGGCCGAGTCACGACATTCACTCAACTAAGCTTCTTTCCAGGTACACGTGCTTGCCACGAGCCCAACCCAACACATCAGAGCCTACTTATATCACCCATGTATGTTTCCGCAACACTTACCATCGGAAGCAGGGCGCACCAAGAAAGTAAGAGGTCTATTACTAGAGTGCTTGGAGGCGTAAAGGGCGCTAGTCCTACATCCAATGTTGATCACCATTGACGACAATAGTGACAAAGAAAGAAGAACAAGCGGCTTAATATAGTAGTAGGGTAGAAAGCGACGCTAAATCTTGAAGTTCACTTTGAGGGGGCTTTCGACCACGAGTCTAACCAACCAAAGTTCTCTACAGGCATCTTTTCCCATTCACACGGCCACCCCTCTCTCATAAACTCTATCTCGCCAAAGCTCGACTAACCTTCCTCAGAAATGAAGAGAGACATAAACCGTGTGTTGTCGCGTGGCGTCAGCGAGTAAGCTCACGTAAGCATCTTTCACGAGAGTCTGAGTTCTGCAGTTGCCGCGTGTCGCTAACGTCTCATGCGCCTTTGTTGGCCGTTCTCAGTTTATTTCTGTCCCGCGACTCCAGTCATCTTGGGCAGGGTCCGCGTCGAAGTGAACTTCATCTACAGTATTCTGCATGCACGCCGACTTATGTCAGCCTCAGTGTTCCCCTCCGTAAGCGTTTGCTCATGTCCAATCTTCGTGCCAATCTCGCAGTCCATAGATATTCGACGAGCTCAACGCTACTGATCACATTGTGGCTATGATGCGTGATATCAGCCAACTGCGTCACGCGTCCCCCTCCCCATCTCGTAAAGGAATGACGTCAACGCATCTAACGTTCGCGCGTACTCTCTCTCGTCTCTTCTCTCGATCACGTCTGCCTGCGCCCGTCTCTCTGTCGTAACTGCTCACCCTTTTGTTCTTCCGCCCTCGCGAGTTGACCTCCCCTTCCGTAGCCTCTGGTCTTTTTTTTTTTTTTTTTCCACGAGTTCGCCTCTGGGCCACTTTCCGCGGGTTCTGCAGGTGGGTGATCCCGCCGCCACTGGTCCAGTCCATGCCAGGACTGGGTCCGTACTTCCCGGTCACTCTCTTCACTCTCTGCTTCCGTGTCGCAGTCTAGATGCCGCTGTTCCCTCTCTGCCGTGTCCGTCGAGGTCTCCCCCTCCAGGTACGAGATGGTCACCTTGATTTCGTCCGTGACCCCGTCTCGTCTACACCTCCTCTCGACCCGGTCCTTGGCTTCCGTGATAGCCAACTGCAGGCCCTGGTCTGCTCTCATCTCCTCTTCCTTCCCTCCTTCCACATTCACTTTCAGCCTGACCTCCTGATTGCAGTGCCTGTAGTCCAGGATAGCCGTCACCGTAGGCCCTTCTCCGGACATCCGCTCCCACCTCCAGAGGAACTGGTGGTACCTTGGCCTATACCCGTACAGCCCATTGCTGCGCACCATAACTGTGCCCCCTTTTAAATAGACTGTATAAGGAACCTGGCCACCGACTTCCAAAACACCCTGGGCTTAACACTCCACACACGCGTACGTGGACAGACTACCTCACGCCCGCCCAGCCGCTCAGCTCTCTCCACAGTTCGCCAACAAATAGCGTGGTGAGGCTGCTAATGCCCAGGTAGCCAGAGGCTCATCTCCCTCACCCTTTATAGGGTTGCTGCTCACTGCAATCCACGCTCTCTAAATGAGGGATTCAAGTACCCCTTTTCAAATTCTGTAAATAAAAAGGAAAATATTTGCTTTTCAAAATTTAGCGAGACAAGTAGGACGAAGGAAAAGGCAACGAGAGGCCGAAACTCAAAGGTCATAACACAGGCAGCGCATTTTGCTGTTAATCACTAGTCCTTTCACTTTTGGCATAAAACGTCTGCAGGCTCGTTAAAGTGGTCCCATAACGGGATACGGGTGGCCGCGGGGCCTCCTTTCAAAACGAGCCACCGGATTGTCCCTAATGAGTACCTGTGTCCGATGGTAAGGAGGGGGCCCATGACCTCTCACAGGAGGTGACGAGTCTCCTACTGATGCGGCCACGGGTGCTTCTATTTTGAGACCCTCACATCAACAGTACCTTATCGGTCAGGCTCACAGAATACTAGAACAAAGAGTCGAGCAGCCCTCACCACCCATTTTCGGCTTCTGATTCAAACTCGAACCGTTCCGTTCCCCCGCGATGTGACTGGATGGTGAACCTGAACTCGAAACAGGCTGAATAAGAGAAACTAATAAAAGAAAAGGAAGAAAGGAAAGAAAAGGAAGAGAACATCAGCACCCCCTTTACCACGGAATCGTCCGACTTAACACCCAGGGTAGCAGTCCGAGTTCCGAAACAAGTGTGAGATGTAAACTTTTTCCTTTTCTTTTCCTTTTCATTCCTCTTTCCTTCTGCACTTGGTCCGGAACACGGTCATCAGGGACCGGCATGCGGCCTGAAAGCCTGTGCTAACTTTTTACTGTCGCGACCCCTCCTGGTGAACCCAATGGCTACTTTAGCCACAGGTCAGCCTTACTGTATGGCAGGACGCCGAGCGTGCGTGGGCCTGCCCGTATCAATAGGACCAGGTTACATGTGGTACGACTTAGTACTTCGCGAGCAACAGCTGGTACACCGTCGAGTCGGAGCGGCTGGTATTCCCGCAGCGGAGTCCCAAACAGACACCTAGTAAGCCGCGTGCTGAGCAGTGGGCTGGTATGCTGCGAGGGCACGTGAGCAGGCACTCGGTACCCAGCGGAGGGCCGGGACACCACGCCCTCCAACAACGTGTGCACACACACACACACACACACACACACACACACACACACACACACACACACA
>BFEA01000651.1:562928-581155 GCA_003427395.1 Chara braunii
CACAAACACACACAAACACACACACAAACACACACAAACACACACACAAACACACACAAACACACACAAACACACACAAACACACAAACACACACGAACACACACAAACACACACAAACACACACATACACACACTCGTACACGCCACATGACCGAACGAGCAAACAATGTAAGGAACAAACAAGCATGTCAGTTCTCTGCCAAGAGAAAGCAAGATTCCCCACTCCTTTGTTGTAGGAGGATGAAAGTAGTGCTAAAGCAAACACAAACAACTGCATGGCACAATCACACAGTAAAGACGAGACGATGGAAACGAAACCCAAGCGCAGGTAAGCTCATTAAAATATACAAAGTAGTCCGAGCTGTTCTCGTGAATGACCCTACCAGAGACGCCAGTGCGGCGTCATAAGGGGTCACCGTGAAGTACCTGGCAAAGGGCGTCCTTTGTTGTTCATAGAATTTGCCAGCTTGGACGTTGATTTTCCTGGATGCATCTGAGTCAGAACTCAACTAGAGAGAAAAAAAAAAATAAAAAAAATCAACTAGAGCCAGATTCAGTAAGGAACGTTTTGTGTTGGTTGAACTTTTTTTTTTTTTTTTTTTTTTATTGGTTCGGCATACGCTCAGAAATGCCCGGAGACTACAAGCTGTCCTTTCGGGACTGGACTGCGATAGATGCTGGCATTCCCCTGAGACCAGGGACAGACTTCCCGGATCCCTTCCCCCCCACACACATTATCACTTGTGGAAGTGCCTCCCAGCGTTTAAAATGCCCCTTCCGGCAGAATGCTTTCCTGATCATTACTTGTGGTTGGTTCTGAAGGGATGCTGAGCCCAGTTCATAGCCTGTGTTTTTCTCCAAAGCAACCGCCTTCAAGATCTTTTCTATAATCTTTTCCTCAGGAGGGACGCTGGGCGCGGTTCCCAGCACACGATCATATGAGCACAGTATGTGGATAGCAGGATGATTAGGCAGGGAAACGGTCCAGAGGCAAGGAATCTTGGGTTGGGCAAGAGAACGGAAGGAGAACCCATTGGTGCCCCCCGGTGGCCACCGATTGGGAAAGGAAGGAAAAGGCTGATATGGGACACTGGACCCTGCTTTCCAGCTCAAGATTTCGGTGCCCATGCAAAAGAAGGAAATGATGATTCAAACAAAGGGACGCTGGACCCGGTTCCCAGGGCCAGCAGGTGACGCTCCCCACGGATTGATGGAGCAGCCCGGCAGGCAAAGCCTCAATTCCGGTGGTTCTCTTGCCACCACCAGGATAGAGGCCTTGCGCAAGGGTTTTTCAAACTAAAAAAAATAAAAAGCTTCGGCATACACGCAGCAGCATTTCCCTACCTGTATCTGACCTCCATTGGAGCTCCATTCAGATGGGATTGTCGTGGCGCGAGTACGCAGTCCTTGGACGAACATTTAAAAAAGTTGACATAAATTTGTTTGTGAAATGTCATGGTCTACTCTTCTGCATCTTCTTTTTTTTTTCTTTTTCTTTTTTTTGTCCCCTTCTTATTCTTTTTTTTAAAAGCTATGTTCTTCTCTCAATTTCACCTCACACACTACCTTTTTTTAAAACCCCGTAGCAGCCAGAACCGTGTTCACGAGAGAACATGCGGGGGCTGCTCTCGACCTGCAGGTGGGCGATGCCGGCTAGGGGACAGCCGGTAGCATCAGGGACCATGCCAACAGGACCAATCCCTGTGCCTCCCCCCAGGTCCCCTCCCCTACGAACATCAGCAGACTCTGCTCAATGCCGATCGGGGGATCCAGTGGTCTATCTCTAGGTGGCGGGCGTCAAGCATGCCCAGGAAGGTACATGATGCCAATGGGGATTGAACCCACGACCTCCTGAATGCCACTTGCGTGCCTTACCAACAGAGTTAGGCCGCTGGATCCTTCTCATTCTATTGTACGTACCTCTTTTTTCTTTCTCAGTCATAAACTGTTTCTTGATGCTTAGCGGCGGTGATAACCAACCGGACTGATGGTGCCCTCCCCCACTCCCCAACCCTTGGAGATTTTATTTATGAAAAAGGGGAAACTACACGGGAGTAAAAAAAAGCGAGTTATAATTGCACTATGGGCCAAGAATCCAAGATACAGTTTCTGCTTCTTCTTCTTCTTCTTCTTCTTCTTCTTCTTCTTCTTCTTCTTCTTTTTTTTTTCCATTCTTCTTCTTCTTCTTCTTCTTTTTTCCTTTTTTTTTTTTAAATTTTAAAACACCCCGGGTTTGCTAGTGGTGCGGGTATGAGCAGACACCCCTAGCAACCCCTGCGGTTGGCTCCAAGATACAGTGTCGAATTTCAGTTTCGGCAATGTATACAACCCAGCTTTCTGGCCAGGTGAGGTGCCCGAAGTGCAATCGCAAACTGTATCTTGCCCCGTAGTGCAATTATAACTCGTTTTTGTGACTCTACTGAAGTTGCCCCTGAATTCAATCGGCGGCTGCGGTTTCGTTTCGCGCCTCCAGAATTTGAGATGTCAGACCCGCAGCCGAGGTGCCCATGTACTGGCGCATAAAAAAAAAAGAAAAAAAAAGGGACAATTCTAGAGGATGCTCCAAGGGAAAAAAAAAGAAAGGATTGCCCTAAAGCAGTTTGTGGTTCTGCTTGGCTCGAGAAACTGCCTTTCTAGGGCGGATCCCAATGCTGAATGTTATTTAGGAAAGAAAAAGCAGAAAAAAAAAAATGCAGAGTTTCAGCTGATCGGGCTCCGGCCGACACTTGTAGAAGGATTTGTCGTCCAAGAATCCTCACTGCTCAGTCTGTACGGAGCAAGGCTCCAATCCATGGCCGTGTCGTCCAAGAATCCCCAAGAAGGATTTGTCCTGAAGACGTTTTTTTTTTTTTCCCCCCCCCCCCCCCCCTCATGTGTGTCATCTTGGGAAGGAGTTTAGAGTGCAGTGTCAGTTTAACGACGGCCGGCCTACAATTATAGAGTTTTCTGGGCATATAGAAGGAGAGCCTAATGTTGTTTGGTTTCAACTTTCAAACATATTACCCTCACAAATTGTTTGGCTCCAAAACATTTCCAAAGCAAGGTGCAAGAGAGGTTCGCCATATCTTTTTTTTTTTGCAAAAAAACTTTAAAAAAGCGAAAAAGGAAGTGCCTTTTCGCATCCGCGTCATCCGAAAATTGCTCATTTTTACAATCTGAAGATTCCAAACCTCTTGAAGTGAAATTTCAAATTTTAAGAAAAAAACACTTCCGATTGAAAACACGGTTATGAACAAGCAGGGGACCGGGAACAACCAGGGGACCGGGGGCTGTGTCCCACTAGCGGGGGTTTGTGTTTAGTGTATTTTCCAACGTGGTCACACTAAAGTAGGGCCGTGAGATTTTCAGATCGGATGGCAAGGAGCCATGTATATTCGAAACCAGAACAAAACCTCGAGAAGTGGGACATGGCCCCGGGTGAACCATTTACAGCTGGTTGTGACTCGTGAGTGACCCAAACAGGTATACTAATGGTAGCTAGGGATGCTCATATCACCCTGACTAGTACCACCTGCAAAAAAGAAGGGGAAGTTTTCGAAATGCCCCTGAAGTTTGCGTTTATTTGCGTTTTGCCCCTCCGACGGCGGACTTACCCTGATTTGCGCCTGGGGCCTCTGAACTTTCGTGCAGGCCCCTGTCAGTGAGGGGCGCAACTTTTCGGAATGCCCCTACCGGACCGCCGGTCCCATTTCCTGTGGTGGCTGTTCGATTTGCCCTTTCGTGATGGATGCATCTTCCAGGGATGCCCTCCAGCGGGGAGGCCCTAAGAATTCGAATTCGAACTCTTTGCTTTTGCAGGCCGCCGCCCCGCAAAAAAACAGCACGCCACTCCACTCCACGTTCTGTTCACTGCTGCAATCCACCGTGACTCGGAGTTCATTCTTCTGCTACTGCGACCTGCCGCTGCCTTGGACGTCCTCGGAGTACGTTGCCGAAGCTGAGTGTTCCTCTCTCTCTCTCTCTCTCTCTCTTGGTCTGTCTGTGTGTGTGTGTGTGTGTGTGTGTGTGTGTGAGTGTGGCACGATTGTCACTATCACAACCCCGTTCAGCACGGTCATGGGGGGATGAAAATCGCCCATCTCTGTTGCTCTTGCCTTGCCGCACTGCTCAGTGCTCACCTCTGTCACTCTCGGCATGTGTACACGTGTACACTTGTGCATGCATGCACAAAGTCGTGCCATTGGTTGCTTGCCCCATTAACGCCCCGCCACGACCAACGAACCACATCCTTGAAACTGTCGGATTTACTGCCACCGCCACGGTGACCTCGTCTTCTTCCACCTCCCTTTCCTCTTCCCCCTTCGGCTCCTTTGTACTGCTGCCAACTCTCTCTCTCTCTCTCTCTCTGAAAGGAGGGTAATGTACAGCCGAGAACATACCATTAGAGATGGCAGGAGCTGGCCTGATGTAGCAAGGAAAGTTCCTGAGTGTGTCATTAGGCATCAGTACCTGTGGCATCGTCGTGTTCACGCTGTGTTTTGTTTTTTGGGAAAACTAGGGCGCAGTCACGGCCTCGACTGCCAGCAACGGCCACAAGGGCATACTGAACAGATGCACGGTACCGGCAAGGGTATCTTGGAAATTCTTGTGCAGGTACCCAACGGCTTTCCGGTAGGGGCATAATGGAAATTTGGCACCGGTACCGGCAGGGGCATATTGAACATATTTCAGGCCCAAACGATGTCAGGGTTTTTTTGGAAACTTGAATCGTTGTCAGAGGGTCAAATCAGGGTAAGTCGGCCGTCGGAGGGGCAAAACGCAAATAAACGCAAACTTCAGGGGCATTTCGAAAATTTTCCTAAAAAAAAAAAAAAAAAAGGCCTGTGTGAACTGCAGTTCCAATTTTGCAGCGGTGCATTTGAGTTCAGATGAAACTCAAAGGAAGGATTCCTTGCTTCCTTTCCCCCCCCCAACCCACACACACACACAGAAAAAAAAAAAAAAAAAAAAAAGGTAGGGAATACCAAAAAAGGAAAAAAAAGGTAGGGAATACCAAAAAAGGAAAAAAAAGGTAGGGAATACCGAAAAAAAGAAAAAAAGGTAGGGAATACCAAAAAAGGAAAAAAAAGGTAGAGAATACCTCCCCCCCCCCCCCACACCCGGGAAAAAAGCAGCCCCAATTGGGTGGTGAGTCCCATCCAAGGCTAAATACGTGCGAGGGACCGATAGCGGAGAAGTACCGCGAGGGAAGGATGAAAAGAACTTTGAAAAGAGTTCTTTTCATTCTTCCCTCGCGGTACTCTTCGCTATCGGTCCCTCACACGTACTTAGCCCAACCGGAGCTGCTTTTTTTGTTTTTGGCCCACCTCCCAGAGATAGACCACTGGATCACTCGATCGGCATTGAGCAGAGTCTGCTGATGCTTGTAGGCCTGGGGTAGGGGACTTGAGGGGAGGCACAGGGATTGGTCCTGTTGGCATTGTCCCTGCTGCTACCGGCTGTCCACTGGCCGGTATCGCCCACCCTCAGGTCAGGAGCAGGCTCCACATGTTCTCTCGTGAACACGGTTCTGGCTGCTACTCTCATATTGGACCCGGTTTCCAGGAGGTGCCGCTCCCACCAATAGATGGAGCAGCCCAATAGATAAGCCCTCAATCCGGACGATTCTCTTACCATTGCCGGGATGGAGGGCTTACACAGGGGCTTTCACAAAAAAAAAAAAAAAANAAAAAAAAAAAAGAAAAGAAAAGAAAAGAAAAGAAAAGAAAAAAGAAGGTGACTCTCATATGTCTATAATCCAGCCTCTACAACAACCTGTGCTTTTTCTAAAAAAAAAGAAAAAAAAGAAAACAACAACTGGCAGCACAGGTACTTTGAAAAAGAACTCTGAAAAGAGAGTTAAAAAAAAAAAAAGGGTAGGGAACACCGACTGGCAGCACAGGTACTTGGGCACAAGCTCTCACACAGAAGAGTGAGTCAGTTCATGTTATGGGAGGAGGAAATATGGATTGGAACACACGTACCTGAGCAAAAGCTAGACACGGGAGAATGCTCGTAAAAATACCTGTTGATGCCCCAATGATAATTTGAGATACAAAACAACAATAGATGGATGTGCTAATGTTAGAGCTCACCCTGCCTTGCAGACCTAAGCTGGATTTTGTCAATTGGGGAAACTACGCCGGAGTCCCAAAAATGAGTTATAATTGCACTATGGTGGGCCAAGATACAGTTTCAAATTGCAGTTCGGGCAATGTATGCAACCCAGCTTTCTAGCCAGGTAGGGTGCCCGAGCTGCAATTGCAAACTGTATCTTGGCCCATACCGCAATTATAACCCGTTGTTGTGACCTCTGCGCAGTTACCCCCCCCCAAACAAACAACTAAAAAAAAAAGAAGGGGAAACTACGCGGTGGTCACGAAAACGAGTTATAATTGCACTAGGGGCCAAGATACAGTTCCGAATTGCAGTTCGGGCGATGTATACAACCCACCTTTCTGGCCAGGTAGGGTGCCCGAAGTGCAATTGCAAACTGTATCTTGGCCCATTGTGCAATCATAAGTCGTTTTTGTGACTCTACTGAAGTTATCCCCCCCCAAAAAAAAGGAGCTTGCAACAATAGGGAATATGGCATCAAAATTGATGATTAGGGTGGGTGCTTTAGGACACTTGTTCGTAAAACATTTGAGCGAAACTGCATCCACAACAAATACGAATAAAAATAAAAAAACGAACTAATTATATATGAACGAATGAACAAACAGAGGACTGAGCGAGCGAAGGAATGGATGAACCAACAAGGGCGCCAACCAGCAAGCCAGCGGCCTAGCGAGCAAGCAAGCAAACGAAGGAAAGCAAGGACACAATGCATAGCAAGCAAGAGAGAAAGCACCACAAACAAAGCGAACAAGCACAACAAATTGAGTGCAGCAAGATAAGGCAAGCAAAGCAAAAGAAGCAAGCAAGCATGGAAGCAGGCACGCATGTAAGCAAACGAAGCAAACCAATCCAATCGAGCTTGCAGGGAGTGTTGTTGCAGTGGGGAGTGTGGCAACGGAAATTGGGGTGGGATACAAGTGGCCTCCGGGGTGAAAGGCTGAAAGGCTGTGTGGGTGGAGGGCTGGCTGAGGGGCATAGGTAATGGGGGGACGGGCGGATGGGAGGGGTGGCACAGAAGTGATGGATATGTTTGTGTGTGTTTGTGGGTGGGAGGGGGGGGTGACCAGGATTGTGGTGGCGGAGGTTGAAGGGGGCGGGACACAGACGGCGGTGCAGTGGGGTGTGGTGGTCCTGGTGGCATCCGGGGTAAGGTGTCTGTCTCCAGGACCTGTTGATTCCAAACTTCCAGGGCCTTCGAGTTGTCCCCAGGGAAAGGAGAGAGGAAGCTTTCCAGGGGATGCCTCCTCCAGAAGATCTCATTTTTCCTCCGGTTCAGCCAGGTGATGTTGGCGTTATGGTAGATGTCGCAAAATGTTTTTGGTGACCCCACCGAGATCTCTCTGAATCCCCTAATGCTTTTCAGTTGTCTGTTGCCTCTGTTAGTGAGAGGGAAGGCTGTCTCAGGTGTATGCAGGCTTCGTGTGGGTATTGCATTTAATCGCTTCTCCCACTGTTTGCCTTGCCTGAACAAAGCCATATGTGTGCTCCTTCAAGTTTTTTTTTTTTTTTTTTTTTTTTTTTTTTTTTTTTTTTTGGACAAGCACCCCCTGCATGTGCTAGTGCTGCTGATAAGAGCAGACAGCACTATCACCGGAGGAGAGGCTCCATCTATTGGTGGGGAGCGTCACCTGCTGGAAATCGGGCCCAGCGTCCCGTTTTACAGAAAAACTGGAACCAATGACTGTGAGTAGCTGTGGGACCTGTCAGCATTGATTGCCCTGCAGAATCAGGGGATTAACTGAGCAGGCTTATGTGAAAGTTGAAAAGTTGAAAACTCAAAATACAACGTAGTCTGAGGTTTAATATCGCAGTAGAACCACATTGTAGCTGCACGCACCATGCAACAGACCTTCTCCTCACTGCTCAGTCTGTACGGAGCAAGGCTCCAATCCATCTTATTTATACTACTTCTTCTCACCATCTATCTAGTCCATTTGCTCCTTTGAAGGTTACCCCGCTCGCAAAAAGCTTCCGTCTCTGTTGAGCAGCTACAAAAACGACAAAGGAGTTTGCATTGCTGCATCAAGAAAAACAAAACAAGTACGCAATCCAGCGAAAAGATACGTACGGCTTCGTGCGGAGACACCGAAATGGCATCTGTCGCGCGAGGCTGGCCGAAAGGAACCAGGCCCAAAAAAGGGCTACATACATGCAAAAAATTGAGTAGGCTTAGGACCAAGTTGTCGAACTGAGAAACCAGTCCAGAGCACGGCATAAGACTACTGCAGCGCGGTACTCAGCAGTTTGTCTTGTACACAATCTGAGTCCGTATTCCAGATCGTCACATCTGGACCGTGATAAAAAATGGATCTCCCGAGATCGTTGCGCATGCTTCAGTTCATCAGGATCGCCTCCAGAGCATAAGCGTACGAGTCGCATCTGTCGTATTCTTCTTTTGCTGCCGCCTGCGGGATTCTGGCCACCGGACCATATGTGTACGCGCCTCACCATTCGTGCCCAACCTACTCCTCATAGCAACATGCGGGAAGTTGCTCAGTTCGGGTCCCGAGGGTTCCTCTCCTGTCGTGCCTTTCCCACTGCTCATAGCAGTCTGCGAGAAGTCTGCTCAATTCGGGCCAGACCCACCCTCCCACCCTGTTGGCCATCTTCATCACTGCTTTTGAAATGAGGGGTATTGGAAATTCCGCTCCTCTGAATTCTCTGTAAAGCGTAGTTAGTATAAATGGAAAGATAGCATCACAATTGGTGTTATTTCGAATTCGATGCAAGGTGCCCGTGATGGTTGCAAATTTCTGCTCGATGGGGGCAAAGGATCTAAAATTCCGGGTAATCATATACTTTGGTTGCTTGGGGTTGACCCAAATGCTCTCTGTATTTTTGAACTTATGCATCACAATGATCTCAGTTGGTTCGTTTAAAATCAGGATTTTTGTCTCAAGGAATTCCAAAATATTTAAATCGAGATCAGTTCTTTCTAGTTTCAAATCTTTATGGTAGCAGTTTTTATTTCATTGAGTAGCTTTTCCGCTCTGCTTCTTTCGGTTGGTTTCTTGAAGAATCCGAGCAAAAGCAAGTCGTCAACATACCTCTTCCCGTGGATAAATCTCTCATCCTTGCCGAGGCTTTTAAGAAATTTATTCTCGGAAAACATGCAAACCAGATTCGCCAAAGGTGGTGAAGCTTGTCCCCCCATAGGTACTCCTTTGTTTTGCTTTAGAACGGTGCCAACAGATTTGAAAACCACGTTCTTCAAAATGAAGTTCACCAGTTTATCGATGTCGTTCAGCCTGATTGATTTCCATCCTTTTTCCTGAGCCGATTTGCAAAATGTGGCGCCCTTACCCCTCGTCTTGTATCTGATCCAGTGTTTCCCTTTGTTCTTAAATTCTCCAATGATCCAATGTACCGCATCTTGAACTTCCTCGTGCGGGATTTGTGAAAACATTTCTTTTATGTCAAATGTTTGTGCAATCACTTGCAATTCATCTTGTTCAATTCTTCTGTTGATGTTGTTTAAGTCCTCTTTCAATTCCTTTCCATATGAAAGGTTAAAGTTCTTTCCTTTGAAGTTTCGGAAAAAACAATTCAGACATTGTACAACGAACCGTCCTGCAAATCTCAAAGGGCTGGCAAACGAGGGACAGATTGGTCTCTTCTTCTCGATGTCTTTGTCTTTGCTCATGATGAATGCGTTCTGAATGACTCCTTTGTTATCCCACTTTGCAATCTTGTGTAGTTTCTCTTTCTTGTACTCTTTCTTCATTTCTGTCAGGATCGTATGATCTGTTTTGTTGATGTGTTCAAAATCAGGAATCCCATTAAAGGTGCGCACCATACCATTGTAGTACAGGACAGGGCATTCTACCAGTGTTGCTTCTGGGTTTCGATCCAAGGGCGACAAGCCGAGCCCTTCGAAGGCTTTCTTTACGCCGAGAACATACTCAGTGAGAATGGTACCAGCTGGTATGGATGGTCCGGTTCTACCGATCTTGGTGGGTGATATCCTGAGTTCTTCATTAACCCCGATCTTTCTCAGCACCGATAAAGAGTGTCTGCAAGAGCTGTTAATTACATCAATACTGGCTAGCCTGCCAGGATATGGAATGTTCTTCGAATTGTGCAAGAAGGTGGAAACTTCTGGAATATCATTCATCCTGACCCGGACATGCCCGTTAATTTTGGGCAAGTCGAACTGGTCACAGCAGCATACAGGTTGTGGGTCTAATGCTGCTCGACGGTGGTTATGCAGAATGCATGCGACAAATTTGGCTTTAGTCCAAACTGCTCGCAGCTTCGATTGCATCAGGCAGGAGAGTTCCAGAGGCTTAACACGCTCCTTGATCCAATCACACACTTCGGCACGCGTGCACTTTTTGTCGATGGTATGACAAAATGGAATTTTTACAACAATTATTTCCCTTGGGTTGAATCCGAGTCTTTTTTTCAACTCATTAGCGATCAGACTACGAATAATATGTCGCCCTCTTTGCACGTTAATTGTTTTACAGCCTTTTAGCATAGAGATTAGATCCACGACATCTTTACATCCAAGTGTCTTTCGCCTAGTCCAAGGGGCCCGCAATAATGAGATGATTTCAGATTTCCTTCTATCTGCTTTGGATTCAGTCCTCACTAGGCAAGTAACTTCCCACGTTCCACCGTGCTCAAATGATAATTTCAAATCCCTTTGTTCCGTCCCTTAGTTTTGAGTCGCCGTATACGAGCTTAATCAGGCGCCATGAACACAACCATTTCGAACCACCGTTAGTTGCAATCATGGATGGTCTCTTCTTCTTCTTTAATTTATTCAGCAGACTCATGAGATTAGTTGTACCTTCTTTCTCATCATCGACAGGAAAGATTATAGGTTCAAATCCCATCGCCCCACGTGGGCTGCCGTTATTCTTTTTTCTAGCTCTCCTTGGTCGTTTCTTCTATTTATTCTTACGCATATTTAAACCAGGATTCTCGTCGTCGATGAGTTTGCTTTCCAGCCATTTTAACTCACTTTTACTCTCAAAACAAAGTGGAACGATGGTATACGTCGAGGGGTTTCTCTTGTGCAACCATTTGTGCACTTTGAAAACTGGATTAACGAAAGAATTCCGCTCGTGTTCACGCCACATATCCTTAAGTTCCCTGCCAGCCTGTCCAATATACGTTAGTTTGCAGAATGGGGAAATTAGCAGATAGACACAGGAGTTAGCACTATCATTTAATAACTCGCTAGGATGGAGATTCCTCCAATACTTGACATACGTACACCCCCAGCTAATGAACCCAAGCGTGCATGCGAGAATAATGCTCATTTTGAACGCGTCATCCAGATCGTGTCCCAGTTCCCCTTGGCTGTCGATCTTGGCGAGGCCGAGTCTTCTCAGTAGCCTCATCAGGCTACGCTTGGTGACATTTAGTTCCCCGTCACGCCATCGTCTTCCTTGTCGGAGTCGTTATTCCCATCGTCGTTGTCATCTTCCTTTCCTGGATCCGATTCGAGGGTGTCGTCGCCGTTCATAAGCTTCGTGAACTCGTCCGTGTCTTGTTTCGCCAGCTCCTAGACACTCTTGTCTTTTCTTTCCCACTTCACGTCTCCTTTGAGACACAGGCTTTTAACCTTCTTCCCTGTTATCTCCATATAGTGGTCTAGCCTCTGCCTCATGTATTCGACAATCCCGACTTCCTTGCCCACATCGCATGTGACATTCCTATTCACCTTTAACTTCTCCTCTTCGTCGCTGTCGGATTCTTCCTCATCCTTATGTGTTTTATTGGTCAGGATTGCGCTCTCCTTCCCCGAAAGCGCTTTGGATTCCTCAATCCCAATTCCTTTGCTCATCTCAACCTTGTTCGCGATATGAGCGAGTAGCACCATAATGTCATCCAGTTCACACCATCACCACTCACAGCAGCACCACTGGGGGCGTTTGTTTCCCCTTGGATCATCGCGTTTTGCGCCTTTCTGCCTTCTTCTTCATCATCGGAAGACACTAGAATCCGTGGTTGTCTGATCTTCACGCCTCCACTCCTTGATCGTGATTTCGGCTTCTGGAGTTCGGCAGCGGGTGAGTTCGCTCCAATCCCTCTTTTACTTTTCTCACTACTGCTCCCTTCCCCTTTCTTGGCTCCGCATTCGAGTTCGGCAATCTTCTTCTCGAGCCTCTCTCTCTGCTCGTTTGCATCCTTGGTCTTCTTATCAACGACATCCAACTTCTCCGCAATCCTCTTCAATGATACGCTGAAATTACTCGCCATCCAAGCCTTGAGGTTATGCTCGCCGTCTTCGGAGCTCGAACTTGCTTTCCCTTTAGACTTCCTCCCCGCGCCACTCTTGCTGCTCTCTCCGGTATCTTCAGTCTTCTTCTTCGCGGATTCTTCAAGATCTCTCGTCTTCGATTTCTCGATCAACGCGAGGTGTTCCCGTGTAAACCACGTCCGGTTCCCTGGTCCAGGGAATGCGTTAGCAGAAGGTGGTCGGTTAGGTTCGCGTTGCTGGCCGTATCCCCACGGATTCGGTGGTGGAGGGGGTGGGGGGGGCGCCCATCCGTAGTACGGTGGGTATTCAGGTAGCGGATGAGGTTGAGGTCCTGGCATAGTCGTGATAGGGGAAGAATTATGAGATTGCCCCACCATTGCAGGTGGGGTATTCTGATAATCCATCCAGTATCTACGATACCCGGACCAGCGTCCTCTCCCCCGGCCCCTACCCCTAGCGTGCATGCAGGAAGATCACGCAGCTGGCGCCGCGACGTATGCCCTTCCTAAAGACGAAGAGTCCGAAGTCCGCCTTGTGGTATGGCGTCACGCGTCCCGATCCTTACAACTCCAGTCTTGATCATAGTCCAGAGTAACTCGGACGTCCGGAATAGAAGATAGAAGGTACGTAAATAGAAGATACGTAAATAGAAAATAATTATGATATTAGAAAGAGTATGCTCATAAGCAACTTTCTCACCGATCGCAAGCACGACCGGACGTGAAGAAGCTATCGCGCCAAGTAAGCGTGCCCAAGTGTAATTGCAAGGTCGTTCACTTGGCTCATACGAGAGTTGAAAACTCAAAATACAACGTAGTCTGAGGTTTAATATCGCAACAGAACCACATTGTAGTTGCACGCACCGTGCAACAGACCTTCTCCTCACTGCTCAGTCTGTACGGAGCAAGGCTCCAATCCATCTTTTTTATACTACTTCTACTCACCATTTATCTAGTCCATTTGCTCCTTCAAAGGTTACCCCGCTCGCAAAACATTTTCGTCTCTGTTGAGCGGCTACAAAAACGACAAAGGAGTTTGCATTGCTGCATCAAGAAAAACAAAACAAGTACGCAATCCAGCGAAAAGATACGTACGGCTTCGTGTGGAGACACCGAAAGGGAATCTGTCGCGCGAGGCCGGCCGAAAGGAACCAGGGTCCAAAAAGGGCTACATACATGCAAAAAATTGAGTAGGCTTAGGACCAAGTTGTCGAACTGAGAAACCAGTCTAGAGCACGGCATAAGACTACTGCAGCGCGGTACTCAACAATTTGTCTTGTACACAATCTGAGTCCGTATTCCAGATCGTCACATCTCGACCGTGATAAAAAATGGATCTGTCGAGATCGTTGCGCATGCTTCGGTTCATCAGGATCGCCTCCAGAGCATAAGCGTACGAGTCGCATCTATCGTATTCTTCTTTTGCTGCCGCCTGCCCTTATGTGAAAGCCAAAAGTGAATGTAAGAGAACCACTGCTGCCTGCCAACATCGATTGAACTGAGCAGACATGTGTAGACCTTGGAGAACTGTTGTTGCCTTTGTATCTCTTCACCCTCAGAGAGAGGGTGCCGGATAGGAACCGCTGTTGCCTGCCAGCATCGATTGCCCTGCAGAGCAGGGGATTAACTGAGCAGACCTGTGTAGACCTTGGAGAACTGCTGTTGCCTTTGTATCTCTTCACCCTCAGAGGGAGGGCGCCAGATAGGAAAATAGGGACTGATACTGACTGGCTGCTTGCTCCAACCCTAGCCTGCCGACTGCAAATGCTGACTGCTTTTGTTAAGTGTGGAGTTCCGGGATTGACTGAGCAGGGTCTTATGAGAAGGCCCTTCCTTCTGCTAAGGATCCCCTCCTCCATACCACTGCTCCCCTACTATAGCTAGAGCTGGTGGTGGAAAGAGGTCGGGGAAGTCCGAGGCAGGGTGCCAAGGAATGTCCTGATGGATATCTGTCCATTCTTGAAAGAGAAGCTGGTAGTTCCTGCCACTTTGTCCCACAATTCTCCCCCCCCCCTACTCCTTCCCCTTACCCCTCCCATCGAATATTTGCAATGGGCTTCCCTTGGGTCTCCCCCAGCCAGTCCTCGCTGAATTGTTGGATGTGTTTCTTGATTTCTGTTTTAGCATGTAGGGTTACTAATTTTTCTTTTACTTTTTCCCATTGAATAGTAATTTCCGCTTGCACATACAGTCTAATTTCTTCCTGTAGGATTTGGCCATCCAGTCTCACTGCCTCCATTTCATAAACACAACGTCTCCTCCATAGCGTCCAGAGCACTGCCCGCCTCCCGATTTTAAACATGTTTTCTTCGAAGGATGTAGCATGTTCCGGGTGCCATGTTTCACACAGAAGTGCCTTCCAATCCCATGGCCAAGTGATTGTGGCGCCCATCTGTCTCCAAGCCCTTTCCCACCATCTCCATAGCCACACTGACCCCGGACACTGTAGGAAGATATGCTCAATTGTTTCTGGTCGGCATCTTGATGGGAAGGTCGATGAGCAAAGTTTGCACCACGGCAGGGCTGACCCTCTTTGTTCCAAAGTTGTTCTATCAATCAACCAATCGTTTGTGGGTAGGCAGCGGTGATTAATTTGTCATTGCAGTGACGTCACTTTCGCCGGGGAGGCCCTGCTTAGTCTAAACCATCTTACTGAGCGGAGGGCCTCTTTTCCCACATTTAGATGCCGCATCCACCTATCTTCTACTATGGTTTTTAAATTTCTTTTCGGGCGCAGCAGCCGGTAGGCTGATTTGACTGACAGTGTATGTAATTGTCACCGCCCTTGTTTTCCTTTGATCCGTGCTCCTTCAAGTTTCTTTCCAATCAGCAGCGACCTCTCCAGATACTGACCATCTTTTTTACTTTTTTTTTTTTTTTTTTTTTTTTTTTTTTTTTTTTAATTACCCTAGCCAGTGATAGCGGTGCTGGTAAGAGCAGACACCGCTAGCACCTGGGGAGCAGCTCCATCTATTGGTGGGGAGCATCACCTGCTGGAAAACGGGTCCAGCGTCCCCTGTACAAAATACAATCTGAGAAGTTCCGAGTATGAGAATTCTAGAAGAGTCTCGCTAGCATTGATTACCCCGGGATCAAGGGGATTGACTGAGCAAGCTGTTGGGATGGGGAGTAGACCTCTTCACGCTGCAACAGGCGCCTGATATCTACTCCAACAAACTAGTTGGCCATCTTTTTTACTTTTTGTTAACCACCACTACCTTTCAGGCTGGGATGCTAAGGGGCTCGTTAGACATTCCTTGTGGCGTCCTCGGGGCCGAAGGAAGTTTCCTTCGGGGTTTTGAAGGAAATTTACGCTGTCGTTCCACCTACCCTTCGGGTGGTCTCCCAAGGATGATTCCTTTTGGCCCCCGACGGCCATTTTCATAATATTATAGTTGGTCATGGGGGGCAATGCCTTGGTCCATTCGGTAATGTCCATCTCGCGACGGTGTGGTTCAACTGCCGAAGGGGGGCAAATTTGAAAGGCGATGGTGACGGAAAAAAAAAACAAACCTTACAAAGCAATGGACCTCCCCGTTTGAAAATCAAATTTCAAATTTGGTGGTGGACGTCACGACGGCGATGCGGGGCAGGTGGCGTCCATACTGGCGACGGTGGAAACGGGCATTTGCCGCGGCGCAGTGGAGTTGTCATAATTCGTCACGAATTTGTGAGGGCCTCACGAAGGTCCAACGTCATCGCCTCCTCCTGCCACCGCGGGTATGTGTGGAGTCAAGCACATGAGGGGAACATCGTCGGCGACTTGGCGCTGAGGTTACTGTGGTCGTGGCGAGTTCGTAGGCTGTTGTACTTTTGTGGTTCATGAGCATTGCAACACACATACCAATGGAGGGCGGCGGCGATGACGGACGTGCGAAGTTCACGACTATCAAGAAGAATAGCTGGGTGAGGTACAAGTGGTTTAAACCACCAGTCTATGCCTCACATCGGCCACGGGCCATGTAAGAGGCAGAAACGCAACATCGACCATTGATTTCTTTGACCGAAGGCGCGCCGACACATAGTTTTTTGGATGGTCGACGAGTTTCTTTTCAGCAAGGCTAGGGCCTTTTACTGGCGGCTTAAGAGACTTGCTCAGATCTATTCGTCACTCCGGATGACCATCAAATTGGAAGGTGCTAGACTAGATGGTCCAGAATTTACCGACACAATTAAACAACAAATCCAATCAGATATTACTTTTTTTAACTAAGGGTCTGATCCGACTTTGGGTTTTTAACTAAAAGTGTTAAAAGTTCATAAGAACGGAGGGCTTGGCCGCTTGGCCCGTGAAAGTCTTTTTGCAAACCATAAAGACTCAGGATCCAACACCATAATAAGAGACTACCTTCATGATTCGACCAACTCGACGGTTTCGGCACTTTTCCATATGTTGTGGCAAAATGTTATGGCCTGGCGGAGGACGGGAATGTATTTGGATGGGTTTTGGTTCCCATTTGTCAAAACAGAAAGGAAAAAAATATGCCCCAACTTTTTTTTTGGAGGGTAGGGATCTGTCGCTTTCGCAAAGTGGTGGCGGTCACGCAGGTGCTGCCACGTCCAAGGGCCTCGAGATAAACTCCGTTGTCGGAGCAGAAACCCTTACAAGGGTGTCTGGTCGGTGTTTTGAATGACATTTGTGGAAAGTTTTGACTTGATGAGATCGACGAGTTTGCCGGAAGTTTGTTTAGACTTGTTGACCGACAACTGAGAGGCCAAAACGTTTCTTAAAACGTAAAACCGTGTGACGACATCCAGAAACAATAGTGGTGATCGACAGTGCAACCGGTCGCACTTTGTATTTTTTGGGGAATCCAGTGGAAGACGCGGTCAATGCAATACTGAGTTTCAAAGCCTGCTCCACTTAAAATAATGACGCGTAGCAACTAAGCCGCGCAATTCATAGCCTAAGCAGCTGATAAGGACTATCGCCAGGGTGCGCGGCCGTCGGCTGCGATATATCAAGGAAAGGCCGACCCTATGGCTAAAGTAGGTTGGTGGGGTTTGCCAATTCACAGACAGGCAAAACGGCCGAGTATGAGCTCTTCTTTTAGAAGAGTTGCTCATTCTATACCCATGGAAGGAGCTAGCCCAATAAGTTACAATGTCTGATTCTCACCTTAGAGACTGCGGGATCGAATCCAGAGGTCGGTGGGGCTTGCCAAACCACAGGCAGTCAAAAGAATACCCATGGTAGGAGTAAGCCCAATAAGTTACAGTGTCTGATCCTCACCTTGGAGAATGCGGGATCGAATCCAGAGGTCGGTGGGATTTGCCAAACCACAGGCAGGCAAAACAGTCGAGTCTGACCTCTTCTTTTAGAAGAGCTTCTCTTTCAGTACCCGTGGAAGGAGTTAGCCCAATAGGTTACAGTTTCTGATTCTCACCTTGGAGACTGTGGGATCAAATCCAGACCGCCCAACTGGGCTAGATTCATTTCGGAGCAGGCCACGCGCGAAAGACACTAAGCGCGGTTTATGTGTCCGAAATTGGATTCAACAGGGGTTTCCCGTTGAACGGTTCAACTCCCGTTGAACCCCTGTTACAACTCCGCGCTAAACCGCGTTAGAACAGGGTTCAACTAGACCCGCGAACATTTTTTTCGTTGGCAAAAAATAATCCAAAAAACAAAAAACAATATAGGGGTGTAGATTTTTTTGCGCTCTACATCCCCATATATTTATTTATTTATTTAGCATTTAAATTATTTTTAAAAAATCAAAAACCTCACCAGACTCAAAACACATCGATTGTTTTTTCTTTTTTCTACATGTATTACCCGAAAAAGTAAGGAGATCTTGGTTCCCCTCCTCCTCTCCTTCAACCACCAGTGCCTCGCCCATCTATCAAGTCCGAGGCTCGAACTACAGGTAGCCCGATCATTCCCGAGCCTCGGACTTTATTGCCGAGCCTC
>BFEA01000651.1:591158-612533 GCA_003427395.1 Chara braunii
GAGAGAGAGAGAGAGAGAGAGAGAGAGAGAGAGAGAGAGAGAGAGAGAGAGAGAGAGAGAGAGAGAGAGAGAGAGAGGATTGGGTAGACAACAGAGTAGTATACAAACGGAGAACGACCTTGTGACAGGGAAATGCACACAAGTGTCCACTTGCACAGCCTGACGCGAAGAACCTTCTCAATTTAAATCATCCCTCGGCTGTGCGTGTGTGCGCGCGCGTGCGGTGAGTACAGTAAAAAATGCCACCCCTTTATGATTGTTAGAGGGGTGTACGACGTACCAGCGCATCGATCAATTTAACTTCGTTTTGAACAGTTTAGAACAGAGGGGAGAAAGGAGGAAAAGTAAACAATACCCGGGGTTGAGAATCCGCGGGAAAACCATCATCGACCTTGAGCAGGGATATATATGGGGGGAGCCTCAGCAACATGGAAAACAGACCTGTATTTAAGGGGAAAAAAGAAGAAAAACCGACCTGATCCCTCAGGTAGCGGGTTTCGATGAAGAACACTGAGTTGCAGTCAAATTGGAAAAAAAAAAAAAAAAAAAAGACGTGAGGAAAATAGGAAGAAAAGGGCAAGGAACTGAAGACGACGATGTAACTCACAGGTTTCGCAATCCGCAAAGCAGTCGAAGAGGGCGGTGTGCCATGGCTTCGTGGTTGCCATCTTCCCGGTTCGTCGTTACCCTGCTACACAATCTTTTTCCACCTCCTCCACCTCCTCCTCCTCCTTGGGTTCCCTTCTTTTGCAGAACAGTCGTCTCTTCCTTCTCCCCTTTGTTCTTTCAGCGAAGTGCTGGAAAAGCCACACTTCTCCCACGTCTTCTCTTTGCTATACAACTCCCTCCTCCTACTCCTCCTCCTCCTCCTCCTGCTGCTGCTGCTGTAGTACCTCCTTTGTCGCCTTCTTCATTCCCTTCTGCTGCTTATCGTGCAGCTCAACGATAATATCATCGAGCATATGAGTCGGCCATCACGCATATTTCTCGACTTACGCGTGCCATCCTTACTTGCTCAGGGGCCATGCTAATGATCTATCTGCTGTGTATCGTTCCAATTTTAATTCGATGTCCCAATGGGCCCACCACGGCGATCACGCATTCTGATCAGGACCAGCTCTCCCTTCATCCTTTCAGGAGGCCTGCCCCTTCCTGACCAGAGGGCTGTTCCTTCCTCACATGTTATTATTAATATTGTTATTATTATTATTATTATGATTATGGTTATGATTATTATTTTATTATTATTATTATTATTTATTTATTTAATTTTCAACTCAACCTTCAAATTTCATTTCCAATTCAACTACCAATCTCACATGATTTTTTTTGAACGGCTGTTTGATTACTTGCTTATTCTAATTTATTCCTTGCTCTCCTAGTTCATATAAATATATATATTTATATTTTTTTTTTGCTATTTCATTTTTTTGTCCTTGAGCGTGGCCAGATTTTACCATAGGCGATACTACACTTGATTTTAACCAAAATGCCGATAATTGTATGGATTTTGAGTGTTTTATTTTTTATTTCTTTTCTCTTTTTTTTTTCTTTTTTTTTTGTCGTCAGATTAGAGAATTATGGTACTGGATACCATTCCCATGCTTTGAACGGCTGTTCTTTTTTTTTTTTTTTTTTTTTTTTTTTCGGCATTTTCACTGTTCACCGGCGGCCCCAACCGTGCACCCTAAACGCTAGGGCAAAGGGGCAAACCTGCCGTTACCTCTCTCCACCGAGAGAGGTGACCTCCCTTCACCCAAAAAGCGGTAGAAAGCTATGCTTGCAGGGTCCCCTTTATAGCCTTGTTAGGAGTAGCGGTTGGTAGGTAGGTAGTGAAGTGAAAGAAAGATACGTTCCATGATAACATGGCAGAACGACAGTTAAAAGAATAATATGCGAGGGGAGAGAAAACATATGTGTCTGTCCCCTCCCCCGATGAGCACAAGGCAGCTTTTTCAAAAAACAAAAAACAAAAAAAAAGATCACGTGATTTTTCCGATATGCTCCCCTGCGTCTCGCGCCGTTGATTTTTATTCGATTAGTGCTTCCGCTGTGAGTCGAACTGGCGCTTTCGTGGAAGGAGCGGATCGACAAGTGCTGTTTTGCGTTTTGAGTCTTTTTTTTTCCCTTATTTTTCTTTATTCGAACGTCGTCGTACACGTTTCGCGGCTGAGAAGGGGTCCGATCACAATCACTGCTGGGGCGAGGTCCCAGTGGCAAAGAGGATTGGATTGAAGATCTGAATCTGGACGTGTTCGTGGAAAGGTGCGGAATGTCGAGATTGAACTGCTTTTCTGTATTTATGCCTGAAACACGTCCAGATTCAGGATATTCATCCAATCCCCTTTGCCAGGGGGACCTCGCCCCTGGTTGACTAGAGCTGGGGAGGGCTTGACTTTTGCACGCTGTGGGGGTTTAATTCTCCCCTTCCCTTCTGGGAATTCCGAAGCAGTTAAACCCACCAGTACCTGGCCCAGCGATCGAGTCCGAGCCTCGGCCGACCGGTGCCCCTTGCACATACTTCATTCTAGTTGCGTAGGGATAGCTGTCTCGGCGGGAGCAGTGGCTGGGCAAGGCTTGATTTTTGCTTGGTGTGGGGTTAATTCTCCCCTTCTGTAGAAGAAAGCAATGCCCCTTGCACATAAGTACCTTTTTTTTTTTTTTTTCCGTTTTTGTTTTTTTAACAAAAAACACAAGCTCCATCTATTGGTGGGGAGCAACACCTGCTGGAAAACGGGTCTACAGTCTTCCCCGGAATATACAACGTACGGTCAATATAGCTGAATTTGGTGTATATTTCGGTCTAAATTCAGCTATAATGACCGTACGTTGTATTTGGGGGAAGACTGTAGCATCCTTTCATTCTTGTTGCATAGGGACAGCTGTCTGGGCGGGAGGAGCGGCTGAGGCTCTTCCAGCCCTGATGGGAAGAGGCGTGTGTTCGGGCTGTATGAGCCTTGAGCACTGGGGCCCTGTCTCTCAAAAAAAAAGAAAAAAGAAAAAAAGGTAGTACGCCAATCCACTGAGGTGGAGGGGAGCCTTGTGACGCCCAACCTCACGCCCAGCGCGACTTCCTGATCGGAGTAGGATGTGGGCCTGGAAGTGCGAAAAGGGGTGTGCCAAGGATTTTTGGGAAAGTGGGGGTGGAGTCCCAGGTCAGAACTGAGATCTCCTGTGGCAGAGTTTTTCGGGGGCACGAGTGCAATTTGGCGAAGAGGGCAGACCGCCTCTGGTCATAAGGCGGATGGCATGCGCGGGTCACTCAAGGCCGGGCGAGCCATTGGTTCCGAGGACGGCGGTTCGCGGGAAGGTCCCTTCGGGGTGGGTGGGGTTCCGACTAGTCAGGCCGTCGAAAGTTCCCACGTGGCGCCGGTCGTCGCGCGTTTGGGTTTGGCCTCCGGAATTCCGAGGTCCTCTGATCTCAGCATCGTCGGCAATTTCCGCAGGGTGTACTGGGCCAGTAGGGGGCTATGGCCTTCCACGGGACAACGCTGAGTTGGTGATACGGAAGAAGAAGGCGGAAGGGAGGGAATCTGGTGGAGATAACGACAAAGCCAGGGTGGGTGAAATAGTAGTGGGTGTGGTCCTGAGTGGGGAAATCAGAGCACCGGGGGTCGCTAGTGGTGGTGCAGTGAAACTCCCTAGGACATAGTCGGTTCTCGGTTAGGCAAGGGTATCTCTGTCGGAGGATTTCGTCTATCCAAGGGGTGAAGTAGTCCGGGTCGTACAACAACGACTCCGAGCTCTCTGAGCGTGTCATTATGTCATTGCAGAGCTACGAGATGCCTAAGGGCGGGTCTGTGCCGATTGCGATCACCGCGTGCGAGCACATGCAGGCTTGTGCGAATCGAGTCGCGCTTACGCGTGTTCGCCCGGGATGATTGCTCCGTTGCAGACCCCGGATGGTCGTATCCAACCAGACAGTATTCCTGCAACCGATGGTTCTTTTTGGAATTGACAAATCGACACACGGAGGCACGTGTAAATGCGCAGATCAAAGTCATGTTTACACGCGTCCTCGCGCGACGTTCGCTGGGCCAGACATCCGATTGTCTAATCACTCCGTAATTTTCGAGCATGCAAGATGCAACACCCACAACAACTTGATCAAAAGACGAGTAAAGACGAGAACAGGATTACCGATTGCGCAAAATTCCTATCCTACTCACGAGTGCATCAAATGCAGTAAACAAAGGCAAAGGCAAAAGATAGTACTGACCAGACCAACATCATCCATAACTGACCTCTTCTCGCCACCAAGACTATCCCCGACCCCATAGGGTGTCCAGGCGGTCCCCTACAATTCGCCACTGGCTCACCTTCCTCCCACGACAAACCCCAGATCTCTCTACAAGGCCTCACACTCCTGCCGTTGCAGGTTACAGGGTAACACCCCAGCTCCGACCAGCGTCGTTCCGGCATCAGCAAACTGAGGGCACAAAACAGAGCAACGCTGCCCATGTCAGTCCAGGTGCAACCATCTCTGAAATCGAATATCCTAATGAAGAAGAAGACCAGATGTTGCTCTAGCTTTCAAAACCCCGGAAAACTTAATATACCATAATTTGTCCAAGAAGCTTCCAAAAGTCACCGTGCGTTGGGCGCATCGGTCCCACAGGGGGACCCTCCCGGCCGCATCACGCAGGATTTTGCAGGACTTCGTCGTAGAGCATGGTTTGCCGCTCCGGCCGAGTGCGCCAGCCATACCTCTCGCGAGCCCCTACGACAGGACAAGGTCACGCGAGGCACTGCTTACCTTCACCCGCGGGAGCTGTTACCATCTCTTGGGTGGGCGTATCCCAGCCGAGCTACCGAACCACGTGCGAAAGTTTTTCGTATGCAATCGCAGAGGTGGCCCGACCAAGGGCGTTTCTCGTTCGCTGTAGCATAGGGGGTACGCGCGGTCAACGCCCCTCAATCGGACCCGCATGCGAATCAACGCATTGGGGGGCTGAGGTCCCAAGCACGACTCGACGTGACGCATCCTACATACCACGCGTTACACCACAACACTCACACACACGGAAGGATACAAAACAAACAACACAACAACACAACAACACAACAACACTCTTAGTCCCTTCAGTGTCCAACCCATAACCTTTTAAAATGGAAGTCGGTTAGGCGTCGCGCGTGAGACTTAAGATAAAATCACGCAGGCGTAGGGCTTTCTCATATCGACTAGCCATGCAAGCATACACAAGCAGTTGTTACGACGGAGTATTGTGTAGTACCCAAATCATGCGACCCTCGATGATCTCGTGGGTCACATTTCGACACTCTAGTGTCGGCTGACACGCGCCTTGAGGGGTTAATCTCTTGACGCTAGACAACCGTCAAGGCGACTGATCACCACACCCTCTTCTGCACCCTGTTGAGAGTGGGTGGTACACAGGTTCATATATGTGGTGGCAATCGTCTCTTATTGCCCTGGAGACCAGCTCCACCATCCAGGGCGTGGAGAGAACTCAAGGGGTTTGACTTTGACGGCTGCCATAGACTATAACGTCCAACTAAAATTCTAAAAAACAAAAAGGATGAAAGGGGAATCTCTCTTTTCTCTCAAACTACAATTTGTTTAACCCTTGTACACGGTCACAATAGGTCGCGCGAACATCCAACGCGTATGTATGTACATATATATTGAAGGTTATAAATATGTGACAATCACTTCTCACAATCACAGTGGGACTCCTCTCAGCCATATATACTTAAGTAATCGTAGGCAGTCAAATCCAAAGTCCGAATCACCAAACATATCTGCAATCACATCAAAGATTCAACCAAAAGTTCATACACTACATGGGGTCAACTTCAATCATTGTTTGCGCTCACACCCCTTGCTTTAGCCATAGAAGCCTCACTCTTTGTGCAACTCTCAAAATAAAATACTCAGCAATGTCAGCATCTTTATTAAATGACCATTCAAATTAAGTCCAGGTAAAAACATAACGAAACAAATCAAACCACAGGGCTAAAGCCTTTAGGTTGAGTGGCAAGAGTGGACTGAAGTTGAGTCGAAAACCAACGAATCGCCAACCGACCTGTTATCAGTGATAACAGAAAATGATGGTCTGTAGGATCATGCTGAACAAGTCAAGCCTTCAATCGAATTCGCAGGCCTACATCACAGTATAGTCCAAAGAAAGTCACTACTACGTTTGAGCCAAAAGGAGAACGTGCTCCATCTCATAGCCCAACTCCTCTACTAACGTTCACCTTACCTCCCTCAAAGTCATCCATAACTCTGACATTGTCTTACCAAAGTTTTCCCTAACAAAAAATAATATAACTCTCCGGATTTCACAAAATTTTGGCAGCACTTCCCGTAAGAAAAGTGTCTTTTTAGAATTTCTAAGAGTTCAAAAATGACTAGCTCCTTTTAAATTTGTAAAAATTTCGGGAACGCTTCCCATAGGAACAGGAGACTGCCAAAATTTATACAAAGCTGAAAAATGCAAAGACAAAATACAACCATACTTAGGACCAACTTCTGACACTTACCTGATAGTTGAGACCAGAGATAGTCTTGCACGATCCCTTCTTAAAGATGACATCGTGAGCTAACACTGATCCTAACTCTTAGTAGGGTCAGTCCTATCTTATCCCAAACTTCCCTCCCATCATCCATCTCGTTTACTTATGACTCCAACACTCGGCGACCATCTAACTAGCTAAGCTATCAAAAAGACACCCTAAGCAAGAGCTCACAAGCGTGCAAAAACAAACATCCCTCTCGATCCCACATCAATTTGATTCAAGAAGTTCGTTAGATCTCTAAGTTTTTTTAACTATCAGTAACCCCCCTTTCCTATAACATAGGATCCGACCGCCCCAACTTAGGGGTACGCCAGACCTGCCTAAGTAATACAAATAAAGTACGCACAACTAGACTACCCCAACTCAGGGGTATGCCTAGCTTACATGACAAAAACGTATGTCTCGACTGCCCCAACTTAGTGATATGCCTGGCCCAATATAAATTGTGCACATAGAGCATATGACCAGACCGCCCTAACTTAAAGGTACGTCTGACTTCCGCTTAACTGACGACATGAGGCATATGACTAGACTGCCCTAACTTAAGGGTATGCCTAGTCAGCCTTAAACGAAGTTTACGTAGGGCATAGGATTAGACTGCCCCAACTTAGGGGTATGTCTAACCTGCTTGAACAAACACAAACGACGAATGGTCAGACCGCCCTAACTTAAGTGTACGTCCAACCTACATAACATGAATAACAGAGGGCATATCGCTAGACCGCCCCAACTTAGGGGTACGCATAGTTAGCCTAAACAACTTAAGTTACATAAGGCAATGCGACCAGACCGCCATAACTTAAGGGTACGCCTAATCTGCTTAAACAAATTACAAACGATGTATGACTAAGCCGCCCCAACTTAGGGGTACGCTTAGCCTCCGTGACAACATTTCAAACAAACATAAATATTTTGCACATACTTTACAACTTTTTTTCTTCTTACGCAGATGGTCAGACCTACCCAACTTAGGGAGACATCCGACCCTGCCTTGTGTTTAAAAGGGAAAAAAAAAAAAAATTGTACTAATTGTCTGCCTCTTTTGTATTATCTCGAGCATAGGGCCGAACCGCCCTAACTTAAGGGTACACTCAGTCTGCCCGGGTTACCTTCACTTTATATTCTTCATCCGTCTCTCTTCTCTTTTTGTTCTACCTGACTTACTGACTGGCTTTCCCAACTTAGGGTGCCCGCCGGTCTGCCAGATAATATAAGTTCATATAATATATGTATTAAATTTTATACTTTGGTTTACCTTTTAAGTTCATAGCTTACGGCTAGGCCGCCCCAACTTAGGGGTACGCCTAGTCTCATGTCGTTGTCCCCCTCAGAAGAAAACACACACAGAACTGGGTCTACGCAACTTAGAATATCTCAGTCCTGCTTCAGTAACCCAAAAGAAAACATTAGGATTCTGAGCCTTCCCAACTTAGGGTGCTCGTCCTCCTATTCAGAAACCCAGAAAAGAAACAACAACTGGACCGTCCAACTTAGGATAGGCCCAATCGTTAAAAGGTCATGCAATCACCCCGGGCCAGCAAACATAAATAAAACACATCACTGAACCCACTCAACTTAGAGGGATTCAGCCTCGGGTTGACCCGGTCAAACGCATGCAAAATACCTTCCTCCCGCCTTCCCCCTTTTTCCCTTTTCTTAATTCAAACAAATTAAATATCCGACTTTCACATATAATTATTTCCTTTCAGATCGCAGTGGTTCAATAAATAAAATACAAACAATATAAAGTCAAAAATAGTATTGATCATAGTCCCAGTCGGACAAAGGTAGTAGGTTTAGGGGAATACGGGATCACACGAGTAGCGAGATTATACATGAGTGTTCCCTGCCTCCAGAACCCCGCTTGGGCTCCGGCAGAGCTCCCGCAATCGGTGGGCGGACCTCCCACAAGGTCTTGCTACGGTCCTACGGGTTGCAACCCCGCCTGCCGCCTTCCTCTCCGTAACCTTAGACTAGACTTGGAGTAAGAAGGATTGAAGAAGGTGTTTCAAATGCTCGAGATACAAGAGAGGGACAAACTCAACTGAGTCAACTCGCAGGAGAGGACCTTGAGATCTTCAATCGCCTGAGGGCCCCGCAATGATGGTCAAAAGTGCAATGCAGAAGGATGGTCAACCCGCAACCAAACGCAGAACTGCAACACTTTTGTCATATGTCCAAGTCGTAAAGATGGTTCCGCCGTATAAAACCGAAGCCACCATGTCTCATCCTTAGACCAAACTGTCACCTCATAGTCCCTTCTCTCCAACAATTTGCCCAACTCAGTGGACGCAATCACTACGTACGCCCGTGCCCCAAAATGACTCCCCATACTAGCAAATACAACCCTCCGTTGCGGGTAAAGAAATCAGTAGCCACAGCCGCAAAGCACCGCAAAACACAATAGTGCACACCAGCGGAGGCAACCAACTAACTATATGCAGTAGCGAAAATAATGAAAGAAGGACTATAGTAGAGGTATAGTAAGCAAGCGTCAAGTGGTCAATAAGCACACAACAAAAGTGCGCTGCCAGTGCACAACAACAAACTTGGCAATGCGCAAAGCATTTCACAGCACAAAACTTAGCAGTGTGCACAACAATGTGCATGGCAGGCCCTAACACAGTGGGGTGTCGCTTGCACACTCAAAACAACGCCTCCCAGCAACCAGCACAGTGAGAAAGCAGCCTCGCTGTGTAGTAGCAACCTAAGGATATGCTGGCGTCGCTCATGTAGACTGTCGCCGTAGCTAGGTACGTGCCTCGTCCTTTTCTCTTTTTTCCCTCTGTATATATTCTGACAGTCTGACTCTGCTCAGAGGACGAGGTTGAGCGCCCAAACCAGAATCATAGCTCAACCGGGAGGTCCGATAGCACCACGATTACCTCTCCTAGCTGCGCAAAATGAGACCGAATCTTCCCGTAGAAAAGAGAAAGAGTCATCTCATACCCCTCTATGTAGTCCGGCACCGCAGCTCGAAGTTCGATTCATCCCACATCGCCACTTCTGCCTCTGTAGTTTGTTTCAACAGCAAGATGCGAGCGGATCCTGCTCTCTCTCTCTAAGGCAACCCGACTCCATGCCCACGACCATACTTACTGAAAACTTATCAAATGAGGATGAATCTTGTGCTAGAACGTGGACGGATCCATCTCCACTGCAGAGCCCCCTTTCCTCTTTCTTCCTCAATTCCTCCTTCGCTGTTGCCCGTTTGGTCGTTAAGGTAAGTTCTCTTTCACACTCTCCCCTTCTCATGCTCGTTCGTACCGCGTTTTCTGACTACTGTCCCAAACCTGTAAATTGAGAAACTCTATGAATCTTCCAGTGAAATTATGGGAAGATACACTTTAAGCCTAATGCAGAAGTCTACGTAATGTAAGTAATTCTCTCTATCCCTTCTCTTTTGATCCTTATTATCACCTTCATTCCCCTTCGTCTCTCTTTTTTTGTAATGCACATGGTCGCAATCCCGACTAGATCTGTGGTACAAAATGCACCAAGAATCAACCATAGCCAGGGGCAACGTGTGACGGAATCGGTATGTTCTCCGTCATAGGGAGCTAGCAATTGGCCCTATCAAGGGCGACCACAATGTGCCCTCACTCCGCTACTCAACGAATCGACAAAACGTGAACGAGCCTCCCTTGAAAGGAGCTTCCCTCGAAATTTCCTCATCGGCTTACCGTGCAACCTTCACCCTCTGTTATGACCGCCCTGCCAGGTTAATCTCCTCTTTCCTTCTCCGTCGAATGTACCCGGCGCAAATTTGCGCCTGGGTCCATTCCTCCCACCTTTTACCTCCGATGCTACGCGGTCCTCAGCGCCTTAGCGCTCTACGGTCCAACTACCTTCGGAGACGCCTCGCACATTGCCAATTACTCCGTTGTCCGGCCGGCCCATCCGCCTCAATACCTGACCCGACAGCGACTTGCACCCGGCTTCACTCGTGTTCTACGCAACCTCTGACTATCATAGCACCAAAACTAACACTCTAACACAAAAACTAACACGACCAATTGACTCGCCCGGGGTCAAAACCTCGGGATAAAACCCGTACCTCGCTCGTTCCCAAGTGGGAAATAGACAAAGCCGATTTTCTCCCAGTTTAGATAGTGCATGCCGCGCGCAGACTCTACAACCTGTACCGAACAAACCGTTGCTCGAATGCAAGAACTGGCGTGCCCAATCTCTCTGTAATGCCTCGAACCCCCCATTTCACATCTTTACTCACCCGTTTTCATCAAGGGACGGGCGAGTTACACCATTTTTACTTATTCCATGACCGTTTTCTCGGCACCTCCGCGCACCTCATTTTCTTTCTACCCCTTAATCTACTAATTTACTACTAAAACTAATGCCAAATTCCGGTTCGCCTGGCTCCAAAACCTCAACTTCGGCTCTTCCCTCGCCTGATTCTGTCAAGAATCGGACGAGGTATTCATTCTCCCTTCCCCCAAGCTTCTTTTCCATCGTGTTCTCCTTTCTTACCTACAGATGTATCTGGCACGAAATCGCGCCCAGGTGCATCTGCCATCATACCAGCCTGTTCAACGAATATGGGTTGCATGCAGCTATTGCCGCGGGCTTCAATCAGCGCCCCCTCTTCTTATCCCGCTCTACTTCACACAATGGCTCACCATCTCTCCAATGCCCACCGGCATGCTAACACTCAAACCTCTCGCCCCAGACGGACGACACATTCCCTGGTTGTGCCCTGCTCCTCACTTCTTCTGCTGTGAGCGCAACTTCTTGACAGCCGCCGATCCCACAGCGGTCGGGAAGCGCTCAGAGCAGCTCGACTGTCTCAAAGGAAGCTCCAGAGAACGCAAGCCACTAGACGGTTCGATTCGCCCTTATACCCAAGTTCGACGAACGATTTGCACGACAGTACTGCTGTGAGCCTCCCCACAGTGCCCTTGGCCCACTATGCTCAGCCTTGTTCACTGTCCTTTCGGGTCCCAACCGGACACGCTCACAATCAAACCTCACACAGCAGATAGTGGGACAGGGCGGTATGCCCCCAGTTGTGGCGTCCCAGCCAAACACCCCACCTGACGATGTCTTTCGCTTGGATCGGACAGGCGACAAGGACCTGCGTCCTGGACTGAGGAACAAGGGCGGCCCCTTCTTACGAAATAAAATAATAATAATAATAATAAATAAATAAAAAAAGACCGGTAGTTGAATTTTCACTTGTGCCGTAAAGCTCCCACTCGAACTTGCCTGACCAACTGTAGTGGAGCTCGAACTTAGGTCTGGGTTTCAACAGTTGGGGGTTGTACTAACTGTGCTAGCCAGCGGGTCTCAGTGTTGGTTCCAAACCTATGACACCAGCTCATTAGCGTGCCCGCGTTCAGTTTCCACAACAGATCCGAGTCGAGGTTGGCGGAAGACGCACCTGCAAACGGTTCTCGCCACTCAGGTTTCCTCCACTTCGTGGGCTAACCCAATGAGTTTGCATGTATGTTGAACTCCTCAGCCCACGGTTTCAACAGTTCATGGGCGTATCAATTGAGCTACACCCGTTGGTCCCCACACACAACTCCTGTACCAACATTGTCCCCGCGTGCCAGAAACGGGACCGACAACTAAAAATAACTAGAGAAAGATAAAAATAAAAGTAAAAATAAAAACATGAGCATCGCGAACTCGCGCTTTGGGGAAGGGAGACCGTTGATGCCCTTCTCAGTTATGTCGACCGGGCTCATGGATGGGCCCGGCAACAAAACCAAGGGGGATAGCCCCGTCGGGCCCTCAACCCTTCGGTATCTTCAATCACTCCACCGTTCCATCGCCGTATGTTGCCGCCCTCGATCCCCATACCTCCGCCTTGAAAGTTCATTGTCATAACTATTAGTGCTATGCCCAAGGCTGGCATTGGCACTAGAAGAAGCCCATATAAATGGGTATTGCTACACATACGGATCCGCTACTCCAAGATCACTCCTTCGGCCTGTCAACTAAGTCAACGGCCATCAACCTTCCGCGTCCACCACGCGGAGATCCCTACTCGCGTTCTATTCTCTCTCGCATGCTCCAATTACCGCCCAAAAGCAACATTCAGTCTGATGTCGTCTTCCGTATGTGCGTACACGCACCATGGTTACTTCAACATAAAGAAAACCTTCCTAGTTTTAATCAAAATTTTCAAAAATATTTTTTTTTACCGGCGGGAACGCCGACTTTATAACATCAAAATAAGAACCATCACGTGCGCCTCAAAATTGTACGCCCACATACTCTCTACTTTTAGTCAACCATTCAGTCAGCATGAAAAAAATGCAACCGTGACTCGTACAGTGTAATCAAATTTCGAACAAAACTTGTTTTCTGTCACTTGCAAAAACCGGGGCGGATACCTTTGTAAGGGTATTCGCGCTGACAGCGCGAAGAAACTTCCCCCTGCTCGCAAACCCTATTCCATGCTGCCACTGCCGAGGAAAAACACCTCGGCCCCAACCTGGAACAGACCCCCTCCTTCCCCCCCATCCGCAAAGGCATCAAATTCCCTCCTAGAGGATACATTCGCCCTCCCCTTATCCCTATCTGCCCCCGCCGGGGTTGAAGGCGACCAACTCTCCCACCCCGGCCCCAGACAAGGATAAACCACAAATCTGCCCCACCCCCGACAGGGCAGCCACCTCCCACGTTGCAACGCCCCTGTAAAGTAAGGCTCCCCAATACCAACCCCCACCCTTCCCCCAATAATCCAAACCGTGACCAGAGAAGCCCTATCCCGACTGAAGCACACCCAACAGACGAAGCGGCCATTTAGCCTAGAGAAAAATCTCATGAGGTGGAACCACTCAAGAGAGTGAACATGAAAGAAGGAAAATCATGATGAAAGTGCCAGAAAAGAAAATACTAATTGTTGACAAGAACGGTGCCTTAAGACAAAGGGTTATAAGGAGAGTATTGGCGAGCGAACTCACTTGCAGATGATATCGGTAATGACCCCCTAGTGAGAGATTGGATTAATGATGATTTTTATAAGGATGATAGTAATGATGATGATAATGATATCGATGATACTGCCAGAGATGTGGTAATGACGATGATGGTATTGAGGACTTATGATTGGATGGGTGACAGAGAACAATACCCTAAGATTGAAGATTTTAAGGATGATATTGGCGAGCAGACTCGCCTGCAGATGATATCGGTGACATCCCACTAATAAGGACTCAGGAGTGCAGTTAAGGGAATTATTTTATAAGGATGATGGTGATGAGATTGATAATCATGATGATGGTGATGCTACAAATGGTGGTAATGACGAGCAACACTGTGATGATGACGCTTGGTAATGACAAAGCCCACACAGAATGTAATGATGATTAGAATGACGAGCAAACCTAATGGTGATGAAAAAACGACTAATCACACCCTTTCCTTAAGTGATGATAAGAGATAATATCCTAATGATGACAACTAACGTCATGATGATGCTAGCAAACCTTGATGATGATGATGACGAGCATCAACTTGATAACGAACAGCGCGCCTGATAGCCTCATTATGATGGCGATAACTGTGCCTTGATTATACGTGATGACAAGTCCAAGCTGTGCCCCTGATGTCGAGCAATACCCCTGACAGGAAGCCGTGGGGTGATGTCGAATCGCGACTTGGTAGTGATGGTGATGGCAAGGATGATGGCGAGCAGTATGGCAATGACAGATCGTTACTGAAATCACTCACACTTCAGGATACCTAGGGCTAACTCCACTGTGCTCCACAGACATCGACATAGCCAACGCCTCTCAGGCCAAATGCCACGTGCAGCAACGCAGCGGCAATGGAATGAAACGTGGAACTCCCAGAAACTGAACGTCACTGGGAGTCAGACCAACTGCCACATCAGCTTGTGACATGGTGTGGTCAAGCGCCTGCAGTCTCCTGCGCATGCGCTAAGCGCCAGGGCTTCAAAAAGAAGGGCCACCATCGCCGTCGCGCGCCGTTGCCTTGAGTACGTAGCGTCGGCCGGGGGCGCACTCCGTCCGGCTATTAAACTCCCATATTCTCATTTCTTTCAAAGTGTCGACCTCCATCTGATGCATCTGTTTGAGATCCTTGTACTCAACACGTACAGTAGGAGTCTTCGCAGGAGTTTGCCGAGGGTGGATGGTAGCTTGTGCACTTGGCGTTGATAACGCCACACAACCATGTTTAGAGTCAGGCCGTATCGCCTCTTGTCTCTACGCTTCGGCTTCCGCATGTGCATCGTCCCTGGCAATTCGAAGAACCTCCATTTCTTTCTCCAAAGTCTCCAACCGTCATTTTGCAGATAGCGCTTCTTCAAGTTGAATTTCATTCGCTCCTATTCAGCAAGTAACTTAGCAAGCACATCATCATTCCCACATTTAGTCGCATCCATATGAACAGCAGTCGCACGAGCTGTTTCCACTTTTCGTGAAGCATCAACTTCCTCCAACTTTTTCCAGGAGAGTGCCATACACACACTGTCTAATTTACTGTTCATTGACTCCATCAATTGTCTATGAAAGTCCTCAATTTCTTCTCTATCCTTCGCTCTTCGTTCCTCATCTTCTCGTTCCTTCTTCATCTTCTTTTCTTCAGGTTGCTTGTTCTTCTCACATTCTACTTATACATCATTCCTGATCTTTTTTTTTTTTTGTTGAAATCACCCCCTCCGGTGATAGTGGCGCTGATAAGAGCAGACACCACTACCACTTGGGGAGAGGCCCTGATCTTCATATCCGCAACCGTCACTTTCAGAAACTCGAGCCGCTGCCTTACTTGGTACTGTCGTTACCCTTCTGGTAACTACCTGCCACATTGGTAACACCAACGGCCGCTGACGCAGAACTAGAGGGCAAAGTAAGTAACGGAGGTGGTCGAGCAGGGACAATGGCAGAGTTTGAGTGAGCAATGGGGTAAGAGGGTTTGGGATCCAAGTACGAACAATAGTACCCTAGAGCTGCGCTAGTGTTAGCGCCCTAATGCCGGCCGCACCCGGCTTGACCAGCGTGCTGGAGAGGTAATCCCCCTCCAGGCCGTTGGGCCTGTGCACGCGCCTGACACATGGCCGTGGCTTTCAGCTTGCCACGTGCCACCTGTCGTTTGGTGGCGTGGATGCCCCGCGATGCGTGAACAGGGGAAGCGCCAGCCGTGATTGATTGGAGGTTACTGCACAATAGCGGTGCAGTTCTTTGAGCGAGCCATGGCTACCATGGAGGAGATTTTGGAGAGGGAGCTACATCTTGGAGCGAACGAATGGCTGATTACCTTGGAGAACGGACGCAGATGGCTACAGGAGATTGTGAGGGACATGTCTTTGTGGCTGCAAGTGGAGCCAGAGGTCGGAGGGGGTGCGATTTTTCTGGCTGGTTGGCTGAAGGATAGAAGTGAGGACATGCTGGAGATCATCTGGGAGCTGGAGGAGGGGCCGGATCCTCGGCTTGACGTCTGCATCGATTGGAGGAGGGCAGATGGCATCATGTCTGTCTGCAAAACCCTCTTCAATGAGGGTCGCGATCTGTGTGCTCTTCTGGAAGACCGGGTGGAGGGCGATATTCATGGTGAGGAGGCGCACGTGGCAACAGAGGTAACAACGTTAACATCAAGACCAACAACAACATCAGTAACAACAACAACAACAACAACAACAACAACAACAACAACAACAACGACAACAACATCGACACCGGCGATATTGGAGGCCGCGAAGACAACGAGGATCACGACGCCAATACCGATCATATCAACGACATCATCTATGGCGGCGCCTGCAGTGTTGGAGGCGGCTAACAACAACAACAACAGCATCAACAACAACAACAATAACAACGACAACAACAATAATGACAATAACAACGACAACATCAACAATACCATTGACAACAACAACGGCGACAATAACAACAACAACAACGGCTTCTGCGTGGTGTCTCTCCCTGTTGTTCTGCATTTCTTCGCTACACAGCGGGTGGGAGTGGGATAAACGACGACCCTCCACTGATTGGGATTGCCCGGCCTCCAATCCCCAATCATGATGATGTGTAGGGGTAGGTTGTTTAGGGTATTGTGCATGGGTGTGTTTTGGCTGTTGGGTTGCTTGATGGAGATGGTCTCACTTAGGGTTTTGGTCATGTACGCAGGAGGTCAATCCTTCCCTTCTCCGGGGAAGTAATCAATGCCTTCTGCTCTATGGGGAGATAAACAAACTTAACGAACACCCTCACATATCATTGGATGCATAGTATGGCATCCTTTCATATCATTGTACAAGGGATGCTGGACCCGATTTCCAGCTGACGCCATACTTAAAACACGAAGCCACTCGTTCACGTAGTGTAATTCCTACGGAGGTTACTTCGTGAGTTGAAGAAGTGTGCATATCAGCAAACAACTTCGTCAGTAATCACCACATGAGATCAACCAGGGAGCAAGAGAGTGGAATGGAAAGAAGGAGAGGAAAGGAAGGAGAAAGAGTAAGACAAAGGAATAATACGCAAATAGCTCCCAAACGCGACATTCGTAAAAATGTAACATGAAAAGCACAACTGTATGACCCGACTAGTTTCAGCTGACCCGCCAATCAGCTATCATCAGGGGTCTTGGTCGTCATCGTCGCAAGTACAACAATGGTTGACCACAGCGTATATATCCTAGTCAAGTGACAGAAAATAACTTCAGAAGTGTCCAGAAGACCGACTATACTACCAATAAAAAAAGCTAACGGGGAACGGGATGGAGCCTTCGACTTAAACGAGAGCCTTAGGTCCTACAGTCAGAAAAAAGAAAAAACCCAGATCGAAGGCTAATTTCCTACACTCAGATCAAGAGATCAAGTCTCCAAAGAAACGTTATACCAATGAGACCTGGGACAGACCAAGGATCGAATCTCCAGAAAGACTTGTATAGATACCACCAGGCCCTGAAACAGTCCAGGGATCGAAACCTTCAAAAAAGACTGACGTACATATCATCAGACCCTGAAACAGACCAGGGCTCGAGCCTCCGAAAAAGAGACTGGCATAGATATCATCAAACCCTGAAAACAGACTAAGGATCCAGCCTCCGAAAAACTTGCGTAGATACCGTCAGTGATTAAGTATTCCCCCTGATATTGAATACCTCAAGGCCATCGCCCTTTTTTTTTTTTTTTCCCACTACTGAACAAATGTGCAAAATGAGGATGAATCTTCTGGTAGAACATAGGTAGATACACTGCTAGTAGTTTAGAGCTTGAAATTCAGTTTGTTTTTCTTTTTTTTTCTCCTGCGATCAAAGAATCTCGGCTCTTTACCCGGGACTCCCTGTCCATCCATTCAGATCTTGGGTCCGATCCCCACTGGTCTCATGTAGCTTCCTCTGAAGCTTAGCGCCTGCCACCGAGAGATAGCCCATTGGTTCCCCCGAGCGGCATTGAGCAGTGACTGCTGATGGTCGTAGGGGGAGAGGACCGGAGGAGAGGTACAGCGCTGACTGCTGATGTTCGCAGGGGGAGGGGACCAGAGGGGAGGTACAGCGACTGGCCCATCGAAGACCTCGATCCTGATGCTACCGGCTGACCCCTTGCCGGTATCGCCCACCTGCAGGTCAGGTGCAGCCCCTGCAGGTTCCCTCGTTGGAGACTTGGACACGGGCTGGCTGCTACGGGGTTCCCCCAACTTCCCCGTAATACTATAATGATGAATAAAAAAGGCCTGAAAGGCAGTCCTGTCCAGATTTGACAAGTACTTGCCATTGCCTTTCACAGCTGTAGATCCATTGCAAGTGAAAATTAAATGTCAACCTCATTCTTTGGAGGTCAGAGGCTCGGCAAAAAGAAAATGTTTGGGCCTTATGGGCCAGCTTGTACAAAGAAAACAAAAAAACTCCCTATCAGAGGCGCGGAGCAATCACATGCCTTCAGTGTGTTTTATTTGTTTTTCTTTTTCACTTTTATCCTTTTTTTTCTTTTTTTTATAAATAATTTGGACCATTTCTCGATTTATGCGTGTCATCCTTGCGCAGGGGCCATGCTAAACTTCTCTGTATCGAGAATAGGCTTATGTTGACTTGTTGATTTTGTTGCCCTGTAGAAACTAGCTGTTGTTATTAAACCTGTCGTATGTTGAATCAGTACTAGGGTTGGATGATCAGGGTTTGCAGCTATTTGCTAGTATTTTTTTCATGGATCTTAGGGTTTGCAGTCACACAGTGGTCCTATCTTAGGGCTTGACCGGTGATGTCTCGCCCTTCGATGGGGCCAACTACCTCTTGTGAGGGACGCCAGGCCCGTTTCCTGGCTTATTGAAATATACGGGACGCCGGGCCCGGTTCCCGGCTGCCTTTCTTCAAAAAAAAAAAAAAAAAAAAAAAAAAAAAAAAATCTTCTCTGTATCGTTCCAATTTTAACGGATGTCCAGAAGGACCTTTTATTCTTTTTGTGAGTGGAAACGATGGCTTTCTTTGTACTCCCTCTGCTCGGCAGAGGTCCAGCAGACAGTTTTCACAGAGGACGGTACCAGTACTGCCCTCTTTGTTTTGTTTTGTTTTTTCGTTTTGACAAACGGGCTCAGTGCCCAAGGCTGAATTATACACTGCCGAAAACTGCACCCGGCATCCCTTACAGAAAAAGGGGGCAGCCCCGTCAGAATGATCCAGGCACTCCAGATCCGCCCGCCGTGCAACAAGAGAAAGCAATTCAAAAAAATATGAGCGCCATACAAAAAATAATGAAACCACGAAAGAGAAAAGCAACCATCCAAAGCGGGATAATTGGTAGAAAGCGCCCATCCCAAAACCTTTTCGGTTTTGGGGGCCCGAAACTCGGCCGTTTCGTACTACCGGCGCAACGACTTCCATGTGGGGTACTACAGGCCCACACGTCGCTCCACGGGCCCTACCGGATCACTATGTGACACCCGTGGCCTAGGCCGCGGGCAATTCGGCTGCTGCAGCCGAAAAAGTCGGCTGCAGCCACGGCCGCTAGGCCTAGTTTGCGGCCCGATTCTTTGGATGTTGAGCTGGCTGCTATAAGATACAAATGTACACTCTGAAAATTCCTGTGTGGTTCTTTTTTTTTTTTTTTTTTTTTTTTTTTGAAGCCCAGGGTGTTGTAGAGGTCGGTTTCTGGACCCACGACAGGTACCTATCTACAGTCAGCAACTAATTTATGAGACCCAGACCATCCTATCTTGGAGGATCCCCCTCAGACAGCCCCTACTGCAGGTTCCCCAACCGTTTCCTCCACCAGAGTCTGTCTACTAACACCCCTCCTACCGGGATCCCTTAAACCACCGGTACCTCGCTCAGCTATTGAATCGGAGCCTCCCAGCACGCTGCGCGCCAAGTCCTGCCGAACCGCCATTGCAATTTTCTTTTTCGTTTTGCCTGCGGCCTCCAGCCAATGCGGTCCGGCAGGCCGAAGCCCAAATGGCGCGGCGCGTATACGGGAAGCGCCGCGGCCGATAGCTGGGCCAGGTACTGGTGGTTTAAGACGATCCCCTACTGTAGGTTCCCCACCAATATCCTCCAGCAGAGCTTGTCCCAAGCCAACCCTCCCCCCAAACGGGACCCCATCCCACCTAAGGTCCTTGGCCCCCCAAAAGCAGAGCCTAAGGTAACCAACACACATGGGCAGTCTAACCACAAACCCATACCTGCATCCTCATTAGACTGCTAACTGTATCAGGCAAACCTCTCATAGGCCAGGACCCAACATACAACACCATGGACAGTCCCCTGGGTGGTGCGCAGGCAGTGTCTGTAATAGCTTACCATGCGTCAGCCCAAGGGGTGTGTGTCCAGCCGTGCGTCATTCTAACGCCCTGCCCGTGTCCATGTGGGCGGCTGCGGATTTGAACCCGCAACCTCATACCACAATGCGCATTTCCAACCGGTGCTCTAACCACTGAGCTACATCAACTGGACTTGGCCGAGAACTGGCAAAGGATTCTCGAAGAAACAATGAGATTTCCACTGCTCACACTCCATTGCTCACACCTTGGTACTCTCACCATGGAAAACAGATTTGGCCACATTTTTGCTCACATGTGTAGAGTGATCCTCTCCTGTGGCCTGACCCACATCAGGCCACAGAGGAGGACCACCAGTTCCATTTTGAATCGCTGCTCTTACTGCTATGGTAAGAGGGGTAACATCAGTAGAGACACAAAAACGAGTTATAATTGCACAGTGGGGCAAGATACAGTTTGCAATTGCACTTGGGGCACCCCACCTGGCCAGAAAGGTGGGTTGTAAACATTGCCCGAACTGCAATTCGGAACTGTATCTTGGCCCGTAGTGCAATCATAACTCATTTTTGTGATGCCCACGTAGTTCCCGTTTTCAGTAGGGGTATTCTGAACCCTTCTCTCTCTTTTTTTTTTTTTCATTTTGCTTTTCTCATTTTTCTGTTTTTTTCTTCTTTTTTTTTTAACGCAGGCGCGCAGTGCCCAAGGCTCGTATTAACAACTTGAATACAAAGCAGACACACGCCTCTTCCCATTAGGGCTGGAAGAGCCTCCGCCACTGCTTGCAGAGAGACAGCTTCCCTGTACAACTAGAATGAAGATTGAGTGCTGGGCATTGATTGCTTCCCCAGAAAGGAAGGATTAAACCACCAGTACCTCGCTCAGCTATCGGCCGCGGGCCTTCCCGTAGGGGTCGGCCAAGGGAAGGCCCGGTCGTAGCGCTAAGGCCGGGCCCCGGTTCTGTAGGGATGACACTACTACAGAAAACAATAAAAGAAAGAAAACAATAAAAGAAAGAAGGGAAAAAAAAAAGAAATACACACACGAAAAAAAAACGAAATACACAGAAGGAAAGTCGGACAGGAGGGAGAGAGAGAGAGAGAGAGAGAGAGAGAGAGAGAGAGAGAGA
>BFEA01000651.1:627793-638708 GCA_003427395.1 Chara braunii
GAGTTTCGCACTCAGTACCGCCACTGCCCCGACTATCGCGACATCCACGCGACCCTTCGGAGTGGCAAGACCGTCCCGAACTACTCTCTCGGGGACAACGGTCTTGTGTACTGGCACGGTTCACAGGGCACCAGAGAGCTCGTATTTGTGTTCCCTCCACTGGACAGCTACGTGTCCGAACAGTAGCAGAGTTTCATGACCAGACAGCTGCCGGTCATATGGGCTTCCACAAGACGTTGGCTCGTGTGAGCCGCCTGTACGTCTGGCCGAAGCGCAATGACTTTGTGAAGGACTACGTCGCAGAGTGTCCCACCTGTCAGGAGGTGAACAGTGCAAACCACCTACCTTATGGTTTGCTCCRGCCTCTTCCTATCCCTGAGGGTCGTTGGCAGTCCCTCTCGATGGACTTTATCGGTCCTCTTCGACCTCCGACCCCCCGCGGTCATGATGCTATCCTGGTCGTCGTCGACCGCTTCACGAAGCGTGCACGCTTTGTTCCGTGCCGCTATGCCATCAGTGCACGTGAGGTCGCCGACATCGTATTTGACCGAGTTGTGCGTGACCACGGCTTACCTCTGAGCATCATATCTGACCGTGACCCGCGCTTTACCAGCCGATTCTGGCGACGGCTCCACGAGGTGTACGGCACTCAGCTCCGCTTCTCCTCGTCTTACCATCCTCAGACTGATGGTCAGACCGAGATCACGAATAAGACTCTCGGGGATATTCTCCGAAAGATTGTTCGTGACGACCAGCAGTGGGATCTCCATCTTGCCCACGCGGAGATAGCCTACAACCACGCCGTCTCGCCARCCACGGGGATGTCGCCTTACTATTGCGACCTCGGCTATCACCCGCSTGTTCCCGCGGACTTCCTTCGATCGTCCCAGATGCACCCCGACACGAGTTGTCCCGCGCTGGATGATTGGGTTGCACACATGACGTCGATTATGAAGACCGCACATGAGCACATAGCCGCTTCCCAGACTCGCATGGCAGCACGTGCGAACCAATCGAGGATGGATCACCCATTCAAGGTCGGTGATGATGTGCTTATCGACGTCCGCCACTTACAGCTCGAGGCGGACACGCTTCGCAAGTTTCGACATCGCTTCTTTGGCCCATGCCGTATCCTCCAGGCCGTCGGTTCTGATACGGCATCTAGCCCGGTCAGCTTTCGTGTGAAGCTGCCCGACTACCTACGCCAGGCTCGTGTGCATGATGTCTACCACGTCTCGTTACTGCGTCCTTACCACAGACCGTCTGAGCGTTTCGCTGGACGACCATACGAGCGCCCTCCACCCATCATGGTGGACGGCCACAAGGAGTTCCTCGTTTCAGACATCATTGGTCGCCAAGTCACCGACGACAACCCTCCCCACGTCGAGTATCTCGTACGTTGGAAGGGTTACCCTGATGAGGAGGCTACCTGGGAGCCCCTCGAGCACTTGCAGCACGCTCGCATGTTGGTGCGTGCCTATGACCGTGCTCGTCATGCTGGGTTCACTGCTCCTCCTCAGCCCACTGACCCTCCTCCTTCTCCACCGGCTGAGGAGACCGCTGAAGTTGAGCCTGCTCCATCTGAGGCAGACCTTCAGCAGCAGCCGGATGCTTCTGAGCGTCCACAGCGCACTCGTCGTCGTCCTGCTCGATACGACGATTGACTCTGACTTACCTTCCCACGTCTTTGACTTCTCAGTACTCCATCCACATCAGTTTTGCTACTTCAGCTCGTCGACGCTGCGGCCCTTCCTAGACGACATTCTGGACTTCTCATCGTGGACGTCATCGACAGCTTCATGGACTTCATCACGATCAGCTCTGCCTATTTCAGACGTCGCCACTCTCTTACCACTCTACCCTATACAGTACCCTGCTTGTGTCGCATGATGGTCTCCCGTTAGCCGGGTTCCTCTTAGTTGAGCTTTCCCTTGGTATACGCATAGGCATCGGGACCGTAGCGTTGCCCTGGCTTCCCATCTTACGGATCTAGCTCCGACTTCCCTCACTTTAGGAGTCATTTGCATCTCGCTCCCCCCTTCTTCCTCCATCTCCATCTCTGTCACTAGCGGAGCACCACACCTGGTGGGTCCGCTACATACCCTGACCAACATCCCTTTCTGTTGAAAATCCCCTACTACCTTCCTTCCTTCGAATCTAGCTTCCCCCCCTTCGGATCACTATGTAGCCATTGGAGTCACTCCTTCCCTCAAAAGACAAAGTCCTAACACACTGCTATAAGCAGCCACCCCCTTGCCATCTCTCCCCACCCGCCAGTACTGATCCGACCCTAAATCAGTCTGGCTAAGAGACAATAATCCCCCAATACCGCCTCCCCCCTCCAAGAATAACACCTCTCACCTTATGCAACCCTCAGAGGGGGGAGGTTCCAACCCTCAAGGAAGACCCCACAGATATACACAGCAAGCCACAATTTACCCCTCAAACCAGGAAGTTCGAACAATCCGGATTCAAATTTACCGCACGGTGTTATGATTAGCAACCATAGGATTAAGGCTAATTACTGAGTACAACTAATTAGCACAAAAACCAGAAAACTCTATCGAGATTGAGATAAGAGATTGGGAATAAGAGAAATCATAGGAAGTTTAAATCATGAGTTCTTAGCATCTAATTCAGGAGATCAATCGAAGATACGTTTTGAAATATTTTGTCCAAGTAGGAAATTGATTATGATGTCCTCACAGACTTTCGACTCTGATTTCCAGAACCCAAGTTCAAGAAATTACTCAGACCGTAAATAAGAAATCTTTAAACAGAAGCAACAAATCGACAATCAATTGAGAACAAAAATTGCTCAGACAGTAATTATGACATACTAAGCCGAAACAGACAGTAAATCAGAAAGTACTAAGCATCCAAAAACGACTATCTATTGCGTAAAAAATGGGACAATCAGTAGAAAAATACAAACTACCGATCAAGATTTAAAAAAAAATTGAATTACCATCCATGAATTTTTCTATGAGATTCTTATATCAGAAAAATAACGGCAAATTTAGTGGAGATCCCGTTGTTGCGTGAAGTCACCTTGGAGAAGCAGAAGTCTCGATTCGTACAAACCATCACGTAGCGCTCTACTCCCCCGACCCCATGAACCAGCTACCCCGCAGCTGCAGAGTCTAAACTCAGTCTCTGCCTCTTCCTGCAGGAGGAGCATGTTCTCCAACACATAGCCCGTGCTAAAAGCCCTTTGGCACGCCGCACTGACTAGAAGAGATTTAGCGGAACGCAATCACATCCTTGTCACTGCTCATGCGATCGCGTTGTGAGTGTCCACGTCAAACCTGTTAACGCCACCTCATAGAAAGTTCAGCCCCTACCCCGTGGAACGGAGACCACCAAATCAAGAGGAAGAGGAGACAGAGTAGAAAGGGTAGTGTAGGAGATCCCCCACCTGCAATCAACAACCCGCCACCACCTCCCACTCCTATCTCGCCTCCACCAAGACCCCAGCGCATGCCATCGCTCGCCAGCACCGTTTCATATCCATCCTGCTACATCGCGCCGCTCCGTGCTCGCCTCGCCCCTCCATGCTGCGTCGTGCCTGCTACGTCGCGCCGCTCCATGCTCACCTCGTCACTCCGTGCTGCATCGTGCCGAACGGGGCGCCTCGCTCCCGGCCGCACTGCGCCCCCTTTCTGTTCTAAATCAGTACGGTCGGTCAGCCAGTCGTTTGTTGGCAGACAACGCTGGGCGATTTGTCACTCTAAGAAAATGATTTTCATGGGTTTTGCCTTTTGAACCATTTGATTGGGGACAGGAGAGAGCGATCCACATTTAGGTGTCCGGCCCATCTGTCATTGACTATGTCTTTTAGCCATCTCTTGGGTCTGAGCATTTTGTAGGCTGATTTGGCCGACAACTGGCGTAGGCTGATGGGGCCTGCTTTGGGGCCTCCCCTCTGCTGGGGGAGTTCCCAAGACCATTCTGCTAGGTCCAGGGACATGTCCTGGATTGATGTGAAGGGTTGAAACACCACCCTCTGTCCTTTCTCCTCTAAGACTTTCACTCGATAAACGGATGCTGTCTTTCCATTCGAGGGGGGCTCTGCTACCTTGGAGAGTGTCAATTCTAGTGATTGTGTAGTGTTCAACCAGAACAGCCTGGGGTGAAACCATATGTATCTACTCCTTGTTGGCTACCCAGTCACCTTCCTTTAAGGATGGGCCTCGTCTAAGAATTTGGTACCATGCCAGCGGGATAGCTTCAATCAGGTCTTCCAAATGTTTCTCTACGTGGTGGCAGTATCGTAGGATTCCCTACATCTGGTCTCCTGTTTTCCAATCTCTTTTGTCTTTATCCCAGAGGTCCCCGACGCTGAGCACCCCTCTCTTAACCCAACTTTTCCGAGGCAAAGCTGAGCTGGTCATGATACAACCACTTAAGTTAGTCACCCAACGATTTCCAAACAGGGGTTGTCGGTAGACTTCCTCCCAGTCGGGGTGAGTTCTGTCTGGGAGCGTTAGTCTGCGCCAGGTATCTAATAGGGATGGCCAGAAGTTATCCAGACTCTGGTTGCCTCCGTCTAGCCCTTCCCTTGCACGGGGGAATTTGCGCGGGATTGTGCAGAATCGGTCCTCCAGCCATATCAGCGGGTGAGTGGATTGGGGGGCTTCTGGGGCCAGTCGGGCTAAATGTTATAGAGCTAATACACACCATGGACACTGGGGGGCGAAAATGAGCTTTTCAATCCATTTTAGTCGTAGTGCTTGCACTTGCATGGCCGAGTCAATTATTCCTAAGCCACCCCCTGCCTTAGGTTGGATAATGGAATCCCACGCCACGTGGCTGATTACGTTATTTTGCTCACCGTCTCCCCTCCATAGGAAAGCAGCCGCCTTTTTCTTTAAACTTTTTAAAGTTGTTTTGCTTAGTGGCCACAACAGCGATTTGTACCATAGTGATGCGAAGACCACGTTGTTAATTACTAGTGCGCGGCCGAAGAGGGATGTGTGCTTATTTTTCCAGTTGTCTAGTTTTTGCCGTGCCAGGATTGTTCACTGTTGTTGTCCTAGTGAACAAACAACGCCTTGAGGCCCACAAATCTTCAACAACCCAAAACAACGCCTCGAGGCCCACAAATCTTTAACAACCCAAAAAAGGACCAACCCTCCCCCCACCACTCCTATACTTCTTTCCACCTCTACTCACCTACTCTAACTCTCACCTGTGCCCTCTGTACCAATCCTATCCTAATTAACGACCTAATTGTGCTAGCTTTGTTTTCTTTCTTTCTGCGAGCAGCCTTTTCCTTTCTTTTGTTTATTGGATTGTATCTGCACCCGTTTTGAGGATAGGTGGGCAGCATTGGTTGACGAGACGTCTCCATCTGGGCCCATAATACGGCCAGATACAGACGTCGGGAGGTAGTTGTTGGGGCAAGCAGTCCCCATGCCATCATCACGGCCGTTACAAAGCGGAGAAAAAAAGAAGGAGAAAAGAAAAAAGCTACCACAACTACCTCCAAGGGCATACTCACACAGACACTTTGCTCAATGTATGTGGCTGCACTGAAGTCCAAGGCGGGCAGGAACAGTCCCAGCGTGATTTTTTCTTTCTTTTTCCTATCTCAGACTCCGCCCTGCCTTGTTGGCAGGGCTGTTACTCTCAGAGCATTTGTCCATTGCAGTACGTAGCTTTTCTTTTGTTTCAAGATTGATGAGGGATTCAGACTAGGGGTAAGATGTTAGACTTCCCCTCGGTTGAGGGCAATCAATGCTGCTCATCGAATTAATGATGTGTGCCTGCGTGTTGATTCAGGTGTTCACTCATGTTTATAGTAGGATGGACACGTGGCACGGTTACATAACTCTTGTTTACAAAATGCCCCTTCCTAAAATGTTGAGGGACGCTGGACCCACTTTCCAGCAGGTGTTGCTCCCCACCGATAGATGGAGCCTCCCCGAGTATGCTAGTGGTGTCTGCTCTTATCAGCCCCCCTAGCACTCACTCGGGTTGTTTCTTGTAAAAAAAAAAAAAAAAAAAAAGAAAAAAGATTCAGCACATCAGTTTGGACGACGCCGGTACGGGTACCACCCTCAACTTTCCAAGGGCCTCACCGGACGGCACAAGAAACGAAACGAAACGACCATCGAACTTGCGGGACTTCGCGAGCCACTAAAATCATAGGTTCATTTCATTTATGGCCTCACCGCCGCACAGCACATTCGAACTGCCTCGCAGGAGCGACCTGACGAGATCTGGCATGCGCTAAGGTCCACCCCTGAGCACGGTAGCGAGTTCTGGCATGCGCTAAAGGATCAAAATTTTGGATGCTCCGTTTGGACGGACTTCCCAGACTCGCAGCAATTCACAGCACCTCCACCGGCCATCGAGAGGACCTGCGAGTTCTCGCGAGTTGCAGGCGGGCACGGAAGGGGCATGTGCGCAGGCTCGCGAACTCCAACTCTGACAGCATTCGCGACTTTCTCCTGACAGGTTTCGTGTGGTCACTGTGCGGCGAGATGTTCACAAAACGAAGTAGTTTTTTTTTTCGTTTCATGTACCTTCTTGCGAGCCCCCAAGTGTGGTACCAGTAGTCTTCGGGCTCGGAAGTCCTGTAGATTTTTAGTGTCGGGTGTACTGATCAGAACAGATAGTACACTTGATCTTAGAGGCTCGCCACACAGGCTGTCGAAAACCAGGTTTTTTACAATTTTGCATCGCCACACGGACTTTCGAAGAATTGCGGCTCAAAAAATTTTGACAGGTGTCAGAATGATACTTTCGACAGCGGCCCTCCAGCAATCATTTCCTCCAGCCTGCAGGTGACGGAAATTCGACAGTGGCCTGCCGACCTTTCAAAAATTGCATTCGACTTTGCATTGTCAGGGACTGTTCGGTGACACCCGTGCCCTGTCGAAAGGCGAAGTCCGCCTGGCCATGACCAAAAACCTTGCCCCTCGACAGCCTGTGTGGCGAAGGGGGGGTAAACTTTTTTTTTTTTTTTTTTTTTTTTTTTTTAACAACTCCCACTGGTGTTAGTGGTACTGATAGAGAAGACACCACTGGCACTTGGGGAGGCTCCGTCTATTGGTGGGGAGCATCACCTGCTGGAAAACGGGTCCAGCGTCCCTTATACAGACTGAGATTGGAATACATCTGACACACAATTGTTGGGATTTTCCTGCCAGCATTGATTACCCTGGGATCCAGGGGATTGACTGAGCAGGATATTGGAGGGGGGGGATACACTTTCGCAACAAGTCTGACCCTGCCTCTCGACCGCCGACTTTCAATTTTTTTCACCTGTCGAAACTCTTCGAGTTTCGACAGCCTGTGGCGAGCCTCTTAGCCAAAAGGGCTACCGTCAGTCATCGTCCATACTGCATCTTGCCCTGTCACAGGCAGCAGGAACAAAACCTCCGCTAGTTGGACTTGGCCCCGGGACTGCTGGAAATCGGGTGCAGCTCCACTATACAAGGGCTAAAACGTTTGATTGATTTACCCCGTAGTGGCGATTGACTGTCAGCAGTCGTGTCTGAGGATGATGATTCTGTGCCGTGTACCTTAACAGCAGTTACATGGAGGCTTCACCACTTTCCCTGCCCATTTCCTGTTCTTCCCCTTTTTTGGGGGGGGGTAACTACCTAGGGCGCAGTCACGATTTCAGTTTTAAATCCACTTCAGGCATCCCTCGCACACAATACATCCCCACCCAACCCTAAAGCTGGGTTGTATTTATGCACGGTTTTCCTCGGTTTGGCACAGCATTCAGGAAATCGTGACTGAAACGTTTTTTTTTTTTTTTTTTTTTTTTTTTTTAAAGGGTACCCAAGGTGAGCTGCCCCGCTAGCGGGGTTACACTTTTCAAACTGAAACCATGACAGCACCCTAGTTATCCCCCTTTTTTTTCTTTTTCTTTTTTAAGGGGAAATTGCATTTATACCCCACTTAAAGATGGGAATCCCTGCTATACCCAGTCCCGGCACGAACTTGCATCTATACCTGGAGGCCGTTCAACTTTGCATAGTACCCAACTTTTCGCCTGACAGTGTGCGAAATTCTAGGTGTACCCAATCCCGCAGGCCCTCGGATTCGGACCGGACCACAAAATTATGCTCACGCACACAAAGTAGCAGGGAAAGGAATGCTTAGCACAAAAGGGCTTAGGGCTTATGGGGCTGAGGCTCTGAGGGGATATTAGCCGGTAGCAGGGGTTCAGCGTACTGGAAACTGCAGTATTGCAACTGGCCTAGTAACCGGCATAGCATTCCGCAGCAGAGGTCTAGTAAGGTACTGGAACCTGCAGATTCTCAGATAGCTGCCAGGCTGCTACCAAAAAGGGATGAAAAGGGCAGTCAGTTTGGTCAAGTGCCCAGCAGCAGGGCTGAAGAGGCCTTCGTTTGTCAATCCCTCTCGTGCTTATCTTCTCACCTGCTCTTCAGGGTAATCAATGCTGGCACACCCTGGCACATCCTGGCTGGACCCATTTTCCAACAGGTGTTACTCCCCACCAATAGATTGGAGCAACCAGGTAGTCCACTGGGAGGGGGTGCTCCTATCACCTCTCAAGCGGAGGGGCCGTTTTCTTTTTTCAAAGAAAAAAAGAAGGGGAAACTACGTGGGAGTCACAAAAAGGAGTTATAAATTATAATTGCACTATGGGCGGAGATACAGTTTCGAATTGCACTTTGGGCAATGTATACAACACAGCTTTCTGGCCAGGTAGGGTGAACAAACTGCAATTGCAAACTATATCTTGCCCCATAGTGCAATTATAACTCGTTTTTGTGACTCTACTGAAGTTACCCCGGAAAATTGTGGTTATTACTTATAACCAACTACCGGAATGCACAATTTATGGACATACCCAGGCAAATTTATGGGCATAACCCGTACCTGACATGGAGCAGCTAAATTATTCGTATACCCTGCTACCAGATGGCTGAAAGTATGCTCATACCCACCGGCTGCTGGGTATGAGCATACTTTCAGCCATCTGGTAGCAGGGTATATGAATAATTTAGCCGCTCCATGTCAGGTACGGGTTATGCCCATAAATTGGCCTGGGTATGTCCATAAATTGGTGCATTCCGGAGTTGGTTATAAGTTATAACCACAATTTTCCAATACCAACCTGGGCATGCGAACAATTTTCGCAGGCAGTTTTCTGGGTATAAATAAAAGTTGGCGCTGGGACTGGGTATAGCCGGTATTCCCATCTTTAAGTGCGGTACGGATGCAAATTTCCCTTTTTTTAATAGAGATAAGAGCAACAGCCTGGAGATATCGAAAAGAAAAAAATGTAAGAAAGAAAGAAAGCAAAAAAGGTAAGAAAGAAAGATATCATCATTGAGCTTAGTACCTGCCCCAAGTAATTAATGCAGAAGTATGTTATTCTGTTCATCTCCGGATTTGAACTTCGGCCTGTATTTCAACAGTTCATGGGTGTACGAACTGAGTTAGGCCCATCGGTTTCCTGTTCCCTTTGCTGTAACCCAGCCCAACATTCTGCCCATTTCTCTGTCGTCGTACATTTGCTTGACCAGATGTCATCATTGAACTGATAGGCCCCAGGTAATTCAAAATCATTTTATTATGTTCATCTGATTGGATCTAGATTCCAACTTCGGCATGTATTTCAACAGTTGGGGTGTACCAACCAAGCCAACCGCATTGGTGATGAAAACGATGGGGAAACTACGCGGGAGTCACAAAAATGAGTTATAATTGCAGTATGGGCCAAGGTACAGTTTCGAATTGCAGTTCGGGCAATGTATACAACCCAGCTTTCTGTCCAGGTAGGGTGCCCGAAGTGCAATTGCAATCTGTATCTTGCCCCATAGTGCAATTATAACTCGTTTTTGTGACTCTACTGAAGTTATTTTTATTTTTTAATTTTTAATTTTAATTTTTTAATTTTTAATTTTATTTTTATTTTTACACCAAACACACACAGCCCCTTTTATTCTGGGGGGCGCCAGACCGGTCACGGTTGCTTACCACCAGCAAGCATAACATGTCTTGCAAAGAACACCCCGAAGCGGAGATGAGAGATGTCGAGTGCGAACAACCGGGAGACTCCCCTTGGTACCCAGGCATCCCCCACAAACCCGAGCTACCCAACACCCTCCTCCCTCTTGCTCTTATGAGGCCCGAGCCCTCCCTTTTCAATCACCCCCCTTTCATCACCCCCTCCCGTCATAAGATATCCCTATGTGTCTATGTTCTCCTTCCCTTCGTCAAATCTCCCGTATACTCATTTGACTAGTCTCCAAATCTCCTATTGTGCTTATTTTATTCTCCATATGCCATACCTTCTTGCCCATTGACCTCCCTTTCTGTATAGCCATGATCCCCCTATTAAGTTTTAACCCTCCCATACTTTTTTTTTTCTTCTCCTTTTATAAAGCCCAGGTTGTTGTAGAGGTGGGATACTGGACCGATGGCTGTCACCCACAGTACTCGGCCACTCGATTGTCCAGCTGAACCCCTATGAAGACCACACCCACCCTTCCTCTCATCATTTTGCCCTGGCGCATCACCACCCCCCCCACCCGGGACCATCACCCATCACCATCTTGATGGGGTGAGCTGACCAGACAGCGGTTGCAGGCACGCGGGCTAAGCAGAGACACCTACCCCCTGCACAGCCCTGGTTGAAGCAGACGCCGTGCAAGCCTGATTGCACGGACTTCGGGAGCTAGGTATGAACATGCTACTACAGGTCTTCATGAGGGTGCACAGTGGCTCCCATCTAGCACTGTGACGCCCAACCTCACGCCCAGCTCGACTTCCTGATCGGAGTGGGGTGTGGGCCTGGAAGTGCGAAAAGGGGTGTGCCAAGGAGTTTTGGGGGAAGTGGGGGAGTCTTAAGGATATGAATGTAATTGGGCGAACGAGGGGTGCGCACGCAAGGGTCTCACAGTCCCATGGGACCAGGACACTG
>BFEA01000651.1:647705-669716 GCA_003427395.1 Chara braunii
CCGAGCATGCAAGCCGCGGCTTACAAAATTTCAGCAAAAGAAAGAGAGGGAGGGCGGGAGAGACGAAGCGCAAGAAGAAAGATACAGTTACAATGACGCCTGCCTAAAATTACAGTTACACCGACGATTATAGGCGTCGATCAATCAGAGTTCCGTTGCAGCCGCGCGAAGAAGCGCGTGAACAAAAAGCGCCGCGCGGCTGGAAAAATCCTAATTACTAAATTCCTAAATTCCTATCTAATGCAAAAAAGCAGAAGGCACAAATTCCAGAAGGAAAGTTCGAAATTCCGAGAGCCATCGGGGCTCGACAAAAAATCAAAAAGGTTTCAAAAGAAAATTAAAAAGAGCGCAGCAATTTCCCGCGCGATGTTCGCACCCAAAAGATCGAAACCGAACCGAAAGAGACGACGTCAACATTTATTAGTTCGCGCGCGCGAATGGCGACGCGCCAGACATCCATCCGACCACTCACTCAACCGGCCGTCCCAGGACACACCCAGCCCCAAGGAAGCGACGAAAAAGACGAAGAAGCAAGGGTACTGATGCAATTTTCCACCGATCGCGATTTCCTGTATTTGGCCCAATCTTCCCAGCTTAGGATCCCTCGTTGCAACCGCGCAGAAACTTGCGCGTTGCAGAAAGTGGTTTGTCACTGCACTGTGCATTTGTGTGGTGATGACAGAGAACTGGGAATCCTCCATTCCCTCGTGTGTCCCTGAGCCCGTTCCGGCCCCGCAGTAAGGTGCAGTATCTTCTGACACCCCCGACATCCCGTACTAAGGAGCTGCTATGTCAGCCTCAACCCTATGCTACGTACTGTTATACCGCGTCAAACGCGGGGACACAACCATTCGGGCAGCATGCTTTATGTTCTAGACAATAAGCTTGGCAAAGGTCTTATGAAGTGGGGGATGGGCAGCCTTCTGGATGGTAGTGTCCAAAGCCAACACTCTCCCACACACCACACGCAACCTAGTCACATGCGCACTGACACCCTTGTTGGCTGAAGACCTTACTGATACTGACTGGGAGGATCCAGCTCACTATCTCAGTTGGATGGCACCAAGAGTGCCACAGGCGGCCTTGGGGATTGAACCCACAACCTCCTGAATGCCACTTACGTGCCTAACCAATTGAGCTAGGACGCTGGATGGAGCCCAGTTTTTTTTTTTTTTTTTTTTTTTTTTTTTTAACCGGCCCAGGTTGCTAGTGATAATGATAAGAGCATCCATCACTAGCAGCCCGGCTACGGGCTCCATTCTATTGGTGGGGAGCTGCACCTGCTGAAAACCAAGTCCAGCGTCCCTGATACAAATGAATTATAATCATGGTTCAAAGAGAGAAGTGACAAAAAGAGGACAGTCACCTCTTCAACCAACATCTGGCTGCCAGATATTCCTTGTTTGTGACGGATCCTTCAGGATTAAGACGAAGGGTTGAGGGGGAGGAGATGACGATGGAGCTGGACAGGACAGCGCAGCTCCAACACGGACTCAACACGCACGTACTCGAAAAGTGCAGAATGAAGAATGATCTGAAAAATAGACAATAGTTGGGGTTTACCCCCAGCGGACTGACTGGACTGGACTGGACTGACCTGGTACCGACAGTGGTACCGGGCAGGACTGGACTAGACTGGAACAGCACACGACCTGTGGGATCAGGCCACGGCCTGGTCCCACAGGCCGAACTGGCAAATAGCCAAATAGGGTCAGGGCAGATGAAGGCCCGCTGCATGATCCTCAGACTTGTAATTGATCGCAAGAGTCATAAACACGCTATCCGCAAAAGCAGTGGAACTCTGCAATAAAGAAAGTTGAGAAATCTAGGATGTGGAGGAAGCTTCATTCGGAGTCCATGCGATGCAGCCTAAGCTGTATAATGTCAAATGAAAAGCAAATGTTTGGTATACACATCCTAACTAACAACAGAAAATGAAATGTAGCATGATACAATCCTAAAGTCCTAGAGGCAATGACCTCAGTGCTGAAAGGAAAAGGAGCAATGTGTCACAAGTAATATCATGTCGCTGAACCAATAAGAGTGGGATGGTCTCCGAGGGGGTAAATGCAGCCTAAGAATTGAAACTCCGAAGAGCAGTCACACACGAAGGTGGGACAAGTCATCAGGCTCAAGGTGGGAGAGTGGTAGCGAAACAAAACCAAAGACCCTAACAGATAGACCATCAAGGCGGGTAATGCTCAACAGAAGGGTGACACCATGCAGGGTCGACCATGAGAAGGGGAGCCTGGAATAGGGTGGAGATATGCCTAACTGAAGGCATGCAAGAGCCAACATTAGGGTGATGAGGGCAGTGGGTGAGGGAAACATGCACACAACTCACCAACTGGGGGAGGAAGCTATATCTGGGAGCAGGGAAGCCAAGATAACGCTACGGTCCCAATGCTTGTGCGATACCAAGGGAGAGTCCAACTCAGATAGACCTAGCTAAGTGAGAACCATCATGCGACAGATGCAAGGGGATATACAGGGTAGGGTGGTGACATGAAGTAGTCACGTCCAAAGTGGCTCAAGCCGATAAGGTAGCTGAAGTCGTCGAGTGGTCGATGACGTCGATGAAGTAGGAGTTGAGTCCATGTCGAAGCAGAGCCTCAAAACGTCGACATCCTGAAGAAGTTGATGATGGAATACCTTATGGTGTGAGTCAGTCGGGAGATAGTAGGTGATCAGAGTGTCAATCATCGAGACGCCGAGGGCGTCGACGAGTGCACTGTGGACGCACAGAGGTGTCCGTCTGCTGCTGAAGAACTGCCTTAGAGGGAGCGGGCTCGTCCTCAGCAATTTCCTCAGCCTGACGAGGAGGAAGAGGGTCAGTCGGCTGAGTAGGAGCAGATGTCTCAGCACGACGAGCACGATCATATGCACGCACTAACATCCGAGGGTGCTCCAAGTACTCGAGGGGCTCCCAAGTAGCCTCCTCATCAGGATAGTCCTTCCAACGCACAAGGTACTCGATGCGTGGAGGGGTATCGTCGATAACTCGGCAAGATACGATATCGGAAACGACGAACTCCTCGTGACCGTCCACCATGATGGGTGAAGGGCGCTCATAAGAGCGTCCGGCGAAGCACTCGGACGGTCTGCGATAAGGACGCAGCAAGAAGACGTGGTAAACATCGTGTACGCGAGCCTGTCGAAGACAATCAAGTAGCTTCACACGGAAGCTGATCGGACTAGCGGCAGTATCAGAACCGACGACTTGAAGGATGCGACATGAACCGAAGAAACGACGCCTGAACATGTGAAGCGTATCCGCTTCGAGCTGCAAGTGGCGTGCGTCGACGAGCACATCGTCACCGACTTTGAATATGTGATCCATTCGTGATTAGTTTGCTCGTGCGGCCATGCGAGTCAGGGAATCGGCGACTCTCGTGTGTGTGCTTCATAGTCGACGCCATGTGGGCGATCCAGTCCTCAAGTGCAGGACAACGAGTGTCTGGGCGCAACTGCGATGGTTGTAGGAAGTTCGCGGGTATGTGAGGGTGGTAGTCGAGGTGGCAATAGAATGGCAACATCCCCGTGGCTGGCGAAACAGCGTGGTTGTACGCAATCTCCGCGTGGGCTAAGTGTAAGTACCAGTGTTGGTCATCCCAAACAAACTTTCGGAGGATATTACCGAGAGTTCTATTGGTGACCTCAGTTTGACCATCCATCTGAGGGCGGTAAGATGATGAGAAGCGGGGATGGGATCCGTACATCTCATGTAGGCACCACCAGAATGTGCTAGTAAAGCGCGGGGCATGGTCGAAGATGATGCTCTGAGGTAAGTCGTGATCTCTCATGACTCCGACGAAGACGATGTCGGCGACCTCACGAGCGCTAATGCAATAGCGGCACAGGACAAAACGTGCACACTTCATGAAGTGATCAACGACAACCAAGATGGCATCATGACCGCGCTCAGTGGGTGGGCGGAGGGGACCAATGAAATTCATCGAGATGGACTGCCAACGACCCTCGGGTATGGGTAAGGGTTGAAGTAACTCATACGGAAGGTGGTTCGCATTGTTCACCTCCTGGCAGGTAGGACACTCCTTAACGTAGGCTTTGACGAAGTCCTTGGACTTTGGCCAGACGTATAGGCGGCAAACCCGAACCAACGTCTTGTGGAAGCCCATATGACCAGTAGCTGTCTGGTCATGGAACTCGGGTACAGCCTGGACACGGAGTTGTCCGGTGGAGGAAACGCAGATACGTGGTTCTAGCTGACCAGATCTACCATGCCAGTACACGAGATCGTTCTCACTGAGGGAGTATGAGGGAACAGTCTTGCCACTCCGCAGTGTCGCATGAATGACAAGTTAATCCGGGCAATGGCGGTACTGAGCGCGATATGCGTCGATCACCAACTGATCAATAGTGGTGATGGAGATGACAGCAAGATGGATGGGTTCCTGATTGTGATCAGGAGGGCGGGACAGGCATCGGCGACACGGTTCGTTTCACCCTTGATGGGCTGAGTGGTGAAACTGAACTTGGATAAGTCATGCCACCAACGTTCCTCTCGAGGAGAAAGTTTGGGCTTCGTGAGGAAAGCCTGGACAACTGAGTTGTCTGTGCGCACCGTGAAGGGCGCCCCGTGCAGGTAGTGACGCCAATGTCGGGTAGCATAAACTACTGCGAGAACCTCACGTTCATCGACAGTTTAGTTTATTTCGACATGCAATAGTTGACGAGAGTAGAAGGCGATCGGGCAATCCCCGACACGAGCCTCGACAGTCCCGTCCTTCGCGATGGTCAGGGAGTAAGTAACGGGAGGACTGTCAGTGCACGAAAGTCGTGGGAGGGTATGCGTGTCAGCAGGAGGGGGGGTAAAGGAGGAACATGAGGATAAGGTGAATTGGGAGGAGAGGAAAACACCTGAGAAAGTACAGCTCCTACTGCAAAATCTGACGCATCAGTGGTGATGATGAAGGGGCGATCAAAACAGGAAGGCGAAGAACCGACGCACAAGTCACCGCCTTCTTGAGGGCGCAAAAGGCGTCCTCGCAGAGGGGTGTCCAAAACCAGGGCGGGTTCTTCCGGAGGAGGGTAGAGGTAAGGACGTAGGAATACCTAGCGTATCCGTGGATAAAATTAATATAGTAACTAGTGAGACCTAGGAAACTGCAAAGCTGCTTGACAGATGTGGGGACGGGCTACTCTGCAATAGCAGTGATCTTCACATCGTCCATGTGGAGACCCTGGTCAGACACATGGTGGTCTAGGAAGTTCACTTTGCGCTGGGCGAAGCGGCACTTACTAAGCTTGGCATAGAAGCCATGCTTGAGTGAGCACTGTAGGACATCGCGGAGGTGCCTGATATGGTCTTCCAAGGTACGACTGTAGACCAAGATGTCGTCCAGGTATACGAGAACGTATTCTTCAAGGATGTCCCTGAAGATGTCATTCATCGCCGTCTGGAAGGTGGCGGGTGCATTGGTGAGGCCGAATGGCATCACCATGAACTCGTGGTGGCCGAAGCGAGACCGAAAGGCGGTCTTCGGCTGGTCTTCTATATCTACGCAGATGTGGTGGTAATCGTGAACGGCGGGCTCTAAGTCAACCATGAACCGCATGAGTTCCTCAACTACTGCGTCGGCACGAGACGTATGGGTGGACTCGGCAGTGAATGGCGACGGGACCTGAAACGTCGAGGGGGTATCCGCAGGCTGATGGGTGGATGTGGAAATAGGAGCCACGAAGATGGAAGAAGGGTCAGGGGGATTGAGCTCCAATGAGATGAGCTCAACCTCTGGACAGAGTGAATCGTAGAGAAGAAGATCCATGACGTTCACAAAGTAGAACGTGACGTCCTTCTGTCGTATGAAGTGAGCAAACTAACGAGGAGAGGTGAAGGCGATATCTGGGTGGGACCCAGAGGGACGAGGGTCCTGGGAGGTAGGTCTGGAGGGGTGTCGCCCGTGGTTCTAATGAAAGAGACTCGATGAGTTTGACCACACTTCATTTTGAGAACAAGTGTTTCAATCGCCCATTCGACCTTTGTGCCGCGAAACCGGCGAAACCAGGGAGTGCCAAGGATAAAGTTATACCCAGTCTCCAGCACGTCGAAGTATGTGGAGGAATGGTAGTGCCGAGGCGCCTGGGGTACTATCCGATGGTTGGAGGGTGAGGGAGAAGTGGAGGTCGGGGACCGTCTGATAAAAAAAACCCTGCGTTTTGTTATCTCCGAGGGTAATGGATATAGGAGAGTGAAACCCAGAGGTATCTAGGCGATCTTCCTCAACCACGTGAGGGTGAACGAAGTCTCCTTATGAGCCAGAGTCCTATAAAGCGCGGTACACCCTCGTAGATGTCCCAGGCGAATAGGGATGATGGGGAGGGTGCAATCAGGGTCAGAGAGTAGAGCGAGAAGACGACGCAGGATGTTTACATGTCTCGTGAGTCGCTCCTGGCGAGCCTGAAGGATGCTCAAATCCAGGAGAGATGACACAACGTCATCGCGAGTCGCCAACTGGGCACTACAACGAGTTGTGCGAATGGCCCGACGCGTCGGAAGTCTCGGAGGGGAAGGACTAGATGCGGCAGTATGCTGTGGGGCAGATGGAACCTCGACAGACAGTGGGGCAGAGGGAACTGCGTCTGTCGTGTCTTGAGGATCCTCTGGTGGGGTAGCCAAAGGGGCAAATTGCGACTCGGTGGTCGGGAAGCCGGCTACATGCGAGGCGTCAGCGGTACACTGCACCGTGGCTAGTTGGGTGGGGCTGGCCGGGCGAGGCCGGGGGGGACTGAGATCGACGCTGATGAGAAATGTCGGCATAGTGCCAATCGAGGGGGGCCTGGTATGGACACCGTGAGGAGGTGTGTCCATCTTGGCAGCAATGAAGGTGGCCACGACGGGCCTCGAGGGTGGCGCACTCCTTAGGAGACAGAGCTCCGCGAAGAGGAACAAAACCCTACGGGAGGTCTATCTGAGGAACCGTGATCGTACGAGCGTCAGCCTGTGCAACCCGATTGCGCGCACGACCATGGCGGACATGGCCATCTGCAGGCACTAGGCCACCGGGAGATTGTCGTCATCCAAGTAATACTGGATGGCGTCTCAGAGCTCGATGTCCTCGGGGGAGTCCCCAAGGGTAGGATCAAGCTCGGTCGAGGCATCCTCGCCGTACTCTAGAGAACTGTAGTGCAGAGAGAATGGCGCTCCAGGTCGAGATGGTCGGTGAAAGCGGCCGACGAAGGAGGATCGACCGCGCGTGGTGCCGCGTGACTGGGTGGCGGCTGTGGTGGATCATGAAGAAGATGGGGCGTCAGTTAAGCGACTCCATATCTTCTGGTACTGTCGAGCAGCCTTGTAGGCCTGCTCTGAGGAGGCGAAGCTCTGTCATCAGAGCTCGATGCGGTAGTCAGTCGGAACACACTATGATATGGCGCTCAAGATCGGTTGGTGCGAAGGACCTATGCCACTGCGTCTGAGTGACCCGATCTAAGGCGTCGGTCGCATCGTGGAGAGTGTCGTAGCGGTCATGGAGAAACACGGTGAAATCTGCGAGAGTGGGAGTCTCCCTTGAGCGAGTACGATAGGTATAATAGTTCTCCCATGCGGAGAATGCGCTGCCTCACAATTTCGTTGTGAGCGTGGAGCACCACAACGCCTGACTAGTGTTAGTCAATGTCAGCGCACGTGTGGCAACATGCAACCAATGCGACACACGCATTGTACCATCGAAGTTGGGGATGTCCGACAGACGCACAAGGGTGGGACCGCTGTGCTAACGGCGAGGGGAGAAGGGTTGATGGGTCTGCATTGCGGTGACAAATGTCGAGGCCGGTGCAGAGGTAGAAGTGGTGGCAGGTTGAGAGCCGGGGCTGCTGGTGGAAGGTCCAACCGACGTGGACGCAACGGCCACAGCCAACTGTGATGGAGTAGCGAGGTAGGAGGGTAGAGGTGGGGAAGTCGGTCGAGGGAAACGAGCTGGCAAGACAGAGATGGGAGGGGCGGTATAGGAAGAAGAAGCGTGAGCAGCCTGCGAAAGGTGAGGTTGTCTCAGGGAGAGAATCTCAGCCTGGAGCTGCGCCACTGTGGCCTGTAGGGTAGCCACTCGTTGGGTGTGCGAAGTCGGAGGATGAGGAGGCGGAGAAAGTACCCTAGCGCGAGGAGGCACTCGTGGTTAATAGGTGGTGTCAGTTTCGGCGAATTTTTCACCGAAACTGCCATATTTCCCTGAATTTTTGGTTTTTTTGTTCTGTTTTTTTGTCTGATATGTATGTGCTTTAAGGTATATCTGTACTTTGTTTCAGCGTATTTGGACGAGTAACGAAAGAGTTGGCAAAAACACCGGATTCGAGAAACGTTTTGGCGAACTTCGAGAGCTACTTCGAATAGGGTTTTATAGTCCTGCTGAATTTTGTTTTTTCATTTTTTTTGCCTGTTTGGTTTTTTTATGTTTGTATTATGAGCTTGCATAGTTTGTTTGCAAAAGTTTCGATGACATTGCTTGTAGTGATGCGGCGAAAACCCCCGAATTTTGGGTCTTCCATTAATCGCGTGTCGGAGGAGGGAGAACTCCGGGCCGTAGTGTCGCGACCGGTGCATGAAGCTGGGAAGCAACACCGGGGTGGGTAGATGAAACTGTCTGGCCAGATATCGGTATCTGGGCGACAGCACATGCGGCAGTGGCCGATGCGGCACGGGCGGTGAGGGCCAATGGATGTGCCACAACAAACAATATGGTCTGAGCGGTAGCAGCACTCACCATTGCGGAGGGGGAGTGCTAGGCCTGGCCCGGGGAGGAGGACGAACCACCATGTCTTTGTCCCTAGAGTCGTGGAGAGCAGGACTCTTGAGTCGGTAGGGGATGAGGTTTGGGAGTGTGGAGGAGAGCGATGAGGAGAACCTTTGAGGTGGCGAACTTCAAGGGCTAGCGCATTGACTTGCCTTTCTAGGGTCGCAAGCGCATCGAGTCGCGCTTGCAGAGGTGCAAGGAGAGACGCAAAAGCAGAGCGAGGTCTGTGGGGTCCACAAAGTGCTAACCCTGGACCGTCGGGTGGGTGGGTGCTTGAGAGACGGAGGGCGCCACGACGATCTCCTCGGCTATAGTCCCGTCTGTGGGTAGTGGACGCATGGGGGTAGACATGGCTGAAGGTGGAGAAAAAGGTGGGGAAGGCGATGGGTTATGGCGTGGGGATAGGGGACCACCGGTGAGAGGGAGGGGGTCGCGGAAGCGGACTGGGTAATCATGAGTCGGCTCACTCCGTGACCAGCGGGTCGTGCGTGAGATGGTGGCACGGATCCGTTCGAAGGGAGAGGAGCCGTTCAGGTCCAGGGTGCCCGACGAGAGGAGGCGGAAGAGTAGGGGGGTTAGGAGAACCCTAAACCCTAGAAAAACCCTAAGAAAACCCTAACCGGGGTTTGGGTGGTTAGGGTAGGGTAACGGCGACCTAATCAAGAAAAGAAGATAGTAACCATGAAGGGGAGGAGGATGATTGAAGAGCTGCGTAAATCGGAGAAGATCAGGACTGAGACGAGGGTGCGCGACTTGGCGAAACTGCAACGAGGCTCGAAGTTGAAGAAGCTGGGGCGGAAGAACCGGCTCAATGACAAAACTCATGGCGAAGGCGGAGGGGAGGTAGAGTCAGACGAAAGAAGGGGAGCAAGTTCTTCGTCTGCGCTGGGGGAAGAGGAGGAAGACGGATTAGGGTTCTTAGTAGGAGGGAGGGAACGGAGGTAGGAGGTATGGCGGACAATGGGAAAAGATCTATGGCTGGCGCTGGCCTTAGGCGCGATGTGCACCGTATTGGCTCCATTAGGACCGAGTTCCACTACGCACAAACAGCCAGAGAATTTGAGAGCGAGTTTCCGGTCACGTGCACATTTGCGTACATGCACTAGGTCCCCTAGTTTATATTGGTGTTGCGGGTATGCGTTCCCGTTCCGGGCCTCATAGCTACAACCTCTCTGCCGTGGCCAGTTCGGTCATTTTCTGTCTATTCCGGGCTAGCTTAGGGATAACCCTTTCCATTAAATCCACATACTGCTTAGTCTTGGCTTTAAGGGCCGCACGCATGTCCCTGCCCCCTTTTTCGGCAATTTTTTAGATACCCTGATTATCGACACATGGAATGCTATTGGTCCGAAGTTCAAAGGGGGTGAATCCAGTGGACTCATGAGGGGTCGCTCGATGGATCCCGATGATTTGGTAGACAATCTCGGGCCAAAGACCCGTGCCATTAGCCACTAAATTCTTGCGGAGAGCAGTCTTAATCATGCGGTTCGCATTCTCGGCCAACCCGTTCGACAGGGAAACATGGGGAGCGGTGTGTCGGAGAGTAATGCCACGACGCATCAGTAATTCCTCTACTTCACCTTTGAATTTAGACCCATTATCGGTTAGGATTTCTTCTGTATCTAAAATCTAGATGGGTATTGAGGAAGCGGTCAATGTACATAACTATCTCTGAGGCCTTACGGGTCTTACGGGGGTAGACTTCGATATATTTCAAGAAATGGTCGATCAACAGAATGGAATATTCACTACGGTTGACGCCAGGTGGCACATCAATATCTGTCGTGTTCATACTGACTCGCTGGAAAGGGCGTTCTACTTCTGTCGGGACTATCGTGTTCAGCCCCCGAATGGATGCACGGTCGGTCGCACAGACTAGACAATTAGCAACCACGTTCTTTACATCATCCCGACGGATATTAGACCAGAACCATCAATTCTGATCAATAGTCGCTTCAGTGACACGTATTGCGAAATGAGTGGCATGTTCCTCGTGCGCCGATCTAGTCCAGTCATACCTCTGAAATGGGTGGGGAACCGTCAACCATAATCCCGATCCATCTGTTTTGCGCTTTTCCAAATGACCATTGATCCATCGATAATCTCGGGACCTCTCGGTGGCTCGCCGCCTGTCATGCTTAGTGAGATGGTCCAATGGTTGGCCAACTAGTAATTTAGCTAATAATATTTTGTCCGTCCATACTTCCGCCCGTCGGTATTTTTCGTCGTATTCAGGGCCATCAGTTCGGGCGGCCTCGAATCGAACCTCCGTATGAAGTTTATCGGTTCTACACAGGGGGCATCTCCATTCTTTATTGCTCGTTCGGTATCGAATACACGCGCCATGCGCGCGATTGACACACGTGGCACATTCTACCCAGTCAGTGAATCCAGACTCAAAGGGATAGCAGTCTACCCCATAAACCCCAGCAATACACGTGCAAAAATAGCAGAATTGTCTGGGAGATTGGCGAGAAAGTCCGAATGAGCAAGGGGAGAGGAATTGGTGGGAGAGGTAGGAGAAGACGGGGTTGCCATGGTTCCGAGAGAGAGAGAGAGAGAAAAGAGGGAGAAAGAGAGAAAGAGACGGGATTGGATGTACGTATCCACTTAGCCCTTCGGCAGGATCTCCACTTGTCCGTACTGAGGCTCATTCTTCGGCTCTGGGTCGTGCCACAGGATCACCTCCTCACTCTTGGGTACCTTGTCGGGGCGATGCAGTCGTATCAATCCGTCCGCGTTGTCGTGCCTCTCATGCTTTCGATATCGAATGTCAAAATTCATAATCTGCAATGTGGTAGCCCATCGCCCGATCATACCCGAGTAATCCTTGGATTTCTTCAATGCCAACAACGGTTCTTAGTCGGTCACCAAAGTAAATTTCCGGCCTTATAAGTACGCTCGGAAGTGACTGATCCCCCACAAGGCAACGTAGCATTCCCCCGTCAGGTCGTCGCGGCAGAGTAGTTGCGCTTACAGGCAGGCACCGATTTGGACGCGTATTCCACCACGTGTTCGAGGCCGTTGGGTCCCACCTAGGCCAAGATCGCTGAGATCGCCTCTGGCTGCCAATCGGTGATGAGAACAAAGGGTTTTTTCGGGTCCGGTCTTATCAGGACCGGAGCCAAAATCAAGGCCGCCTTGAGTTCTCGGAAAGTCTGAGTGCACTGCGGGGTCCAGATCAACGACTGATCTTTTTTCAGCAAGTTCATGAGTGGTCCCGTGATCGTCGCGAACCCCTTGATAAACCCTCGATAGTACGATGTCAATCCCAAAAAGGCGCGTACATGTGTTACGGACGTCGGTACTGGCGCGTCTTTCACGACTGCTACCTTCTGAGGCTCCGGCTGCAACCCTTGGTCCGTAACCACGTGGTCGAGGAAGGAGATCTCGGTGAGAAAAAACTGACACTTTTCAACAGCCACCTTGAATCCAGCGTCCCTTAGTGCGTGCCAGGTCCACTCGATGTGTTGTACGTGCCCTTCGTAGGAACTCAAATAAACAAGGATATTATCCATATAGACAGTTACACAATAATTGATTATGCTCTGCGCCAGCCGTGTTTTTCGCACGAAGTTCTGGAAAGCCATGTTCATCGGGCGCTGAAACGTGGCTGGGGCGTTGCAAATCCCCATCGGGCATCGAACCCATTGTCAAGTCCCTTCGAGAAGAATGAAAGTCGTTTTCGGGCGATCCTCTTTTCGAACAAGAAGATGATGGAATCCATGGCGAACATCAAACATGGTGAAAAATTGAACACTGCCAATAACATTCAACAACTCATCGATCCGGGGAAGGGGATACACATCCTTAATCGTGACGTCATTCAACTTTCGGTAGTCGATGCATATGCGAATTCCTCCTGCCTTTTTTGGCACAATCACCACCGGAAACGACCATGGTCCGATGGCGGGTTCGATCCATCCATTAGCTTCAAACTCCTTTATCCTCTGAAACGCGGCCGATCTTTGGGCCGACGAATACTCATAGGGAGTGCAGCTAATCGGTGGATGATCCCCCGTAAGGATCACATGCTCAATTACTTTGGATAATCCAATATCGTTATCATGCACACTCAGAACCCCAGCATACCCATGCAAGACATCAATCAAGAACTAGCATTTCGTTAAAACTGACATTTTTCACTATTTTCACGAAATTGGGCACCCAAGAACAAACTGAGCTTTTTAGTGTGTTTTTGTGCCCACGACATCGGACCATTGATGGTCCGGCGTCCTGAGGACTCCGGACCATCTGATGTATCTCATCGTAAAGTACCGTCAAAATACATCCGAGGGTCAAAAAAAAAAGAAAAAAAATTGAGGCATATCAGATGGTCCGACGTCCTGTGGACGCCGGACCATCAATGGTGTAATGTGGTCGGCGCAAAAAAATGTAAGAAAATACTGTGTTTTTTTGGAAGTTCAATTTCGTGAAAATAGTAAAAAATGTCAATTTTAACGAAATGTCTGTTCAAGGATCTTCGGATCTCTCGGGGGACATGACTGGGTATTGTGATCACGGGGTGATCAGAGATGTCAAGTGGCGTATCAATCCAATCTGTCATCCAAGATCGTCTGTCGTCCATGCTGAAAAATATGGAGCTACTGGTCCGGACTGAGAAGACGGTAGCAATCATCTGTGATTCGGCAGGACTAATCATTTCAGTTTCCTTAATTTCGGCATCGGTTTCAGAGTCAGTGGTGTTTTTTGCTACTTCCAATCCTGTTAACTCGGTCATTTCGTGCATAAGATCTGGAACACCATCGATCGGAGCTTCAATTTCTTGCTTAATTAGGGCGACCATAGCACCTTCCATGAGCAACGATCTGGGTGGAGAGACGGAAAGATCCAAGTACTGATTCATTTGCTGATATCTAGCTCGGAGTGAAAGCGCGCCCTCGTACAAGGTGCGAGGGGGTTCCAAGAAATCAGCCACATCTGAAATCTGCAAGATCGATTCCCCCAAACATGGCGTGGCGGGAATCCGCGTTTCTATTGGTGTGAGAAGAGATGCCGATAGGGTATGGCTAGGTTTGCTGGTTTCTGAGCTCATATCAAATATTCGTGTTGTTGCTGGGATCATTCGATATTCCTCTTTAGTTTCGTGACCGAACATTTCAACTAACTATTCCCATTCGCTTTCGCTAGGCATGTAATTCATTTCTTCCTCATAATCGCATTCGTCGTACTCATCATCACCAGCAAGGTGTTGCTCCTCATCATTGTTTGGGGGAGAATCTTCCGGGCTCAGGACCTGGACCATTCCTATCCGGACAATGCTAGGATTCTTTCTCGGGGATCGAGTGGAAACCCGTGGCGGAAGCGTTTGAGGCTTTCCTCCAGTGTGTGTGAGGACAAGTTGTTTAGAGTCGAAGTGTATTCGCGCACCTACAGCCATCGCCCAGGGCAATCCCAACAGTACCGAATAAGAATGCACATCGATGATTAGTGCGTTAACCAGAACATGCACTCGACCTACCTTTACAACTACATTCTCAATGATTCCTACTATGTTCATGGCTTCTTCATCGGCCGAGACATAGTTGTCCTTCCCAGGTAGCGGAAGGATCGAGTTTAGTCGGCCCGTTTTTCTGACAGTGTCTAGGGATATGGCTACGACCGATGATCCGGTATCGATGATAGCATTGAATGGTTTACCCCAGATTTCGCAGTCACACTCGGCACTTTTCCATAAAACCGACCAAACACGCACAAAGTGATCTTTTTCTGCGTAAGAGATAGCAGCGACCCGCACCATTTCAGGTGCGTCAGGGTCATTCGTAAGGGGGAAGGTTGTCTCAGCCTCGTCATCCTTCTTCTTCTTTAGCATTCGTTGAACGCGTTGATACGTAAAGCGTTTTTGATTCTTCTGACATTGTTGCAGGAGTTTATCATTTGCTACCTCTGATATGGTTAGCAAGTGTCCTACTGGAACAAAAACTCGGATATCCAACTGCTTGAGTGACTGTAGGACATCGATTTCTCCCGTTCGAAACTGCTGTCCAGGTTCAAATACTCGCTCGACCAATTCGAGCTCATTTTGCCTGGTCGGATAACTCCGATCAGTCCTGCCAAATGAAGATACTTCGCAGGATCAACGACATCGGCTGCTTCAGAAGATGATCCCGAAGTGGACGCGATGGAGTCGGTCGAAGACGGTTGTTCGGTAAAGAAGGAGAAGGATTCTCTATCCTTTGTTGCTTCCAACAATGCGGCCACCCGGCCTTGATTCAAGGCCACAAGTGCGGCTGCTGGCGGGGATTGGTTACGCTTTGGCTGGGGGCATTCACGTGCAAAGTGTCCAGGATGATTACAGTTGTAACATTCAATCCTCCCTATTGGATTGACCGCATGAGGGGGGGCAGGGGGCGCGGGTCCAGATACAGGAGGAGCGGTCAGCAGAGGGTATGAAGCAGGAACGGGGCGGGGCAGATTAGAATTAACTTTTATTAGTTTCGTCATGATCTGTTCCAGCTGATCCATATGAGAAGCCTGCATCAGATTATTCATCCACTCATACTGTTTAGCCGTAGCGGTATGAATCATCGCGGCCAGATCCATATTAGTAATAGGCACTCATGCAGCATCTTGGAGTATTACGGTATTCACGGGTGCCATCTTTGTAGAAAGAAGAGGCTTCGAGGGAGGCAGGGAATGATAGGGAGAGAGATCTGGAGTGGGTCCGTCCTGATAGTCGTGATCAGGGCGTGGTAAAATCGTTCTACCGCTCTAAGCCATGAGCGGCGCTTAGCGGCCACATCTTGGATCGTGTCAGAGATGTCTTCATCCCCCTGACTGATATACTTGCGTGTATCCAGCATATCCAGTCCAAGTGCTTTAGCTATGATAACAGGTAGTTGGTTCGTCTTCGGAGGAACTTTTTTCTTCAGCTTCACTTTCTGCACTGGATTGCGGAGATGATCGATGGACAAGTCTCGAGCAGTGTTTTCTTCCCGCCCTGGTTTGTCTAATGCGGTTTGAAACCGATCCACAAAGTCGGGTAGCAGCTCTCCGGGTTCCTGCGGTCGGGTTTTTAGTACGAACCACGCAGCATCTTCGCTGACTTCATCGAACCTCGCTAGGAACGCCCTCTGTAACGTGTCCCAATCTACCCATCTATGCCTTCTAAACCAATCGTGAGCAGTGTTTCGAAGTAGCAAAGTAATGACGCGAGGAAGATCCTCGACACCATACCCCTGAGCTTGTACGGCTTCGAGCCATGCCTCAAGATGAACATAGTTGGGATAGAACGGGAAGGTAGCGGGGATGCTTACCATCACCCGGGGAGGTGCTCCATTAGCATCGGCCATGGGCATTGCTGGTCGAGCTTCGGCGAACCTTTGTCAAGTGACGGGAGGACTAAGACGGTTAGGTCGTTTAATTGATCTTCCTCTCGCCAGCTCGTCTTACTATTGTCAGAAGCGACATGTGTCGACTCCGATACCAACCTCACGCCCTGTGCTGTCTTCCGTTCGGAGTGTTTAAAATTGCGGAAGGGGCCCCGGAAAGGCAGCAAGATGGGGTGTGCCAAGGATTTTTGGAAAATTGAGTGAGGGGACACAGAGAGAACCGAAGGGGGCAGATCCGTCACCGTGTGGGTTTGAGGGCGCGCGCAGGACTCACGGCGCGGGGAAATTCAATCCAAAAAGTATCGTTGAACTTCCCATCGAGCCGTCGCTTTTTGTTTCGTGTGGAAGGGGGCGGGCACGTACTTGGTATCCCGTTTCCGGGTCAAGTCCCGACATCGCTCATTACACAACTCTGAATCTGACGTGGAAGGCCTTAACCGAGTGGCTCTTTCCTTATGCTCATCTTCATCTCGTACTCGGTAGTGAAAGCCCTTCGATTGGTAACGTTGGAAGCGGTGACAATCGCTGCACAGAGTGTTAGGCCAATGGGGTGCTACTGCCGACCACGGGATGACGATTAGCTCATAAGGCGGAAGGTGTGTGCCTGCAATAACAAAACCAGCACCGACAAATCCAGAGCATCGAGTTTCAGGAGGGAAGTAGTATCTTCCGCCGATCTTGGCGACGGCTTCTCGTATCTCCCACTCGCATACACGTGTCCTCTTCTCTTCTTATATGGGAAGGGGAGTGGCGGGGATGCGAGAGGCCGGCGCCCAGTCGGCTTGGGACAATCGGTCCACATGGCAATAGCGAAATCCTATCTAGCATGCCTCCCACATGTCAGTCACAACGATCCTATGATCTAGTCGGAGACAAGTCCACCAGGCAATTGTCTCATCATCCAAGCATTCTCATTCATCTCCCACATACATTCATCAGAGAAGGTGCGGAAATGACAGCCACACATCACTCAGTTCTTCGTGTGCTCTGCAACCCTGCCCTGTGACTAATTAAGCGTCAGCCAAAACAACCATATCATTCCTCGGTTACAACAGATCGACAAGCATCCATAATTGTTCATGTCATAGAGGGAGATAGAGGAGGGGGGGGGGGGAGGAAAGACATGGAGCAGACAAGATAGATGAAAATTACACCAAGATCTGATGACGAAAAAGAGTTTCCGGCTTAACTATCATCGAACTGAACTCACACCAGAGAAAAGATTCGAGACAAGGAGGCGCATCCGCCGTGAAGTTCAACGGTTACTATGGCCCCGGGCCATTCATCCATTCAACTCTGATCACTATCCCCGTGCCTGCACTGACGATCCCAACCGTCACGTGCCACTTCCCACCACTGCGACCATCATCCCGCCGACTTAGTCTCTGCACGGCTTGCCCGGATCCCACAGTCCATCGTGGGGATCAGGCGCACCATCGGCCAGACTACAGTCAGCCCATCGGGACTTTTCGACTCGCACTCCACACGTACCATCTAGCCACTGCTTCCCGGAAGTTGGCAGGCGAGTTGAGAGAGGGCTTTGCGGGCGCGCTTGCGGAATTTATAGTTGCGGGAAGGGAGGTAGATACGAGGGAGGATGAAGATTCGGGCCGGGAAGGGTGAGTGAGGACTTGTGGATAATCGCTCGGCAAAAGCCATGTTGATCCTTCTGAGTCTGATCGTAGCCAATCAGAGTCGTCGCATAATAGGAGCTTCCTCTTACACGGCGCTTCTCCTTGGCTAAACGGGGTGAATAGAGAGGACCGACCGGGTTCGTGGGCATAGGACTTAGAGTGGGAGGAAAAAGGGTGCGCAGGATAGCACGAAACGGATCCAAGATTCAGATGATTAAGAAAGAGAAAAGGCGAGTGGGGAGAGACAGAGAGAAAGAGAGAGAGGGAAAAACGGTTACAGACGGAGAGTGAGCGCGAGCGAGAAAGGGGCGTCGAAGATGGCGAGGGGAGCAGAAAGGGGGAAGCTCGCTTGCATGGCGCCGATCACAAATGCAAAAAGAGGCACCAAAACAGTTACAGATTCCTGAGTCCTATGCTAATTCAAAAATTGAAATCACCATATCCGCGCGAAAAGTGGGCGCGGGAAAAAGACAGTCCTACGTCCATTCGGATTCCCATCAAATTCCCAGAGTTTTCCACGACGTGGTCGAGAACATTCATGCACGAAAAGGACACGTCGGGTTCCGTTCATTTCGGAATTTGTAACTGCCGAGCCAAATTCCTAGCGCGCTCGCTAAAGCGCGCGTTATTCCCATGCATTTCCCAAATTATGAAAAACGGAATTTCAAGAACCAATGAGACTGAAAACATGGGTCTCAGCAAAGCACCTTTAATCAAAAAGAAAACAAGGAGGGGCCTTGTAGGCCTGAGCAGAATTCGAAAAGAAAAAGAGAGAGAAGGGGTCCGGAAGATGGCGCAGGTTCAAAAGGTGGTACGTCACATCCTCCCTTCCTTCCCTTCCTGCTCATCTCCGCTTCTTCCTTCCTCCCTTTGTTCCCGTGCTCGGTTTTCTCTTGAGCGTGGCCTCCCTCCTTCCCTCTTTCTATTCCGCAACTCCCCCTCCATATGCATGGCAACTTCTTTTGGTTTGGGCCTCGACCTGGCCTCTGACCTTTTTGACTCCTTGGTGGACTCGTGCTCATGTCACATCTTGCTGCACGGTTATCGCTTGTGCTGCTTTATCTTGTAAAACGTTCCTCTTGTGCGGGACAGTGAAGGGATGCCTCTCGTACCTGTGTTGTGGAGTGCTGCTCATCTAAAAATAGCTTGACCGGTTATCCCTGTAGCTTATCCAGGTATTACTTGTATGATGTATCTTATGAGGTTCTGATTATGATCTTACCCCGTTGTTTTCCTCCTGACCTCTTTTTGCGCGCCGCTGTACTACTCCCTTTCCCACCCATTCACGCTGCTTCTCCTCTGTTTAACGACATACTCACACTATAAATTGCTGCCTGTAAGAAGCTCGGGCCTAATCCAGGCTTCCATGAAGGTGCCGCTCGGGGAACGACAGTTGTAGTGATAAGCAAGGGCCAACTTGCTCTCGTTCCCACAAGAAAAATTGTGTTGGAGCCAGCGTGTAAACTCTTGCTCAAATTTGTGCATCATCCTCTACGCGTTTCAATGAGCCGCACTCCTCGTGTCCTCAGGAGGCAAACCACATGCTCTGCCGTATGGTGTCCACCAGCTCGTTGAGCTATGAGGGCTGGTATGACCTCGGGCTAGGACTTTCCGGCACTGCAAACTCAACAACAAGGTTGTAGATTTTCCTGTTATCCTACCCCCTAATGCGTATCAGCCGCGGGGGGTTGGCCGATGGCGAGCTGCACGCCGGGAGGATGCGCAAGTTTTGCTGCATACCGACGGATGAAGGTTACGGCCGGGTGGGATTTGTGCAGGGGGTTGTTTCTACTGAATTGTTACATATCATAGACTAACGAGGGGAAAGCAGGGCAGCCCTGCAATGGAGCACGGCCCTTGAGGCAGCCCTGCAATGGAGCACGGCCCTTGATGCAAGAGAATACCTTGCAACGGTGGTCGTCCAAATTCGGGTGCAGAAAACGACAATTTTTTGAGTCTTTTTTTTTTTTTTTTCCCCCCCCCCTTTCAAACGCGTCAATGAATGTGCTCGTTTGAGCAGTAGATATGTCCGCGTGGTTATGAATGCTCTGTTTAAATGTACGTGGACAAGTGGCGATTGGCCTTGCTACCTTTCATTTCATTTCTTTGTCCGTGCAGGTGCTGTTCTGCTTATCACTAAGGCATGGACGTGTAGCGATTGGCCTCGCTTTTTCAAATTCTTCTTCTTCTTCTTCTTCTTCTTTTTCTTTCTTTCTTTTTTCTTTTTGGTTTTCTTTTTCAGTTGTTGTTTTTCATTCTTTTTGTCCGCAGTGTGTACTGTTTTGTCGTCGGTCTTGAACACCCTGCAGTCTGGCAGATCACTTTTGTTTTTTCCAAGAGAAAACTAGGGCCCAGTCAGGGTTTGAGTTTGTAATTGCACTTGAGGCAAAAGGGCTGGTAATGGTGAATGTATATGACCTACGTTTCGGGTCCGGTGGGGTCGTGTGGGGGTATGTTGTATTTGCGGGATTGCCTGAAGTGCAATCACAAACTGTTTCGTTACCCTTTTTTCCAAACACCCGCACTTGCTCTCAGGCCTCTCAGGGCCTCGCCACACTACTCCCGACTTGGCCATTTTCGGGAGTGCAGCGTCGGCACAAGCTCCCGAGTTCAACCTGTCAGATTGAATTCGGGAGCTGTCAGAATGGGTGCTCTGGAGAGCACTACGGAACTCACCTCCTGCAAAGCTGCCTTTTCGAGAGACATAGGGCCTCGCTCGAAATGTGCAAAAAGAGAGTGATCTTCTGCTAGAATATGGAAAGATGCATCGCCATGATTTTTGTCTGTGGTGCATGTCCAGAGTAGTGCAGCGAGGGCCATCCTTGTCTCGTCCGAGTTTCATCCCAGATTCAGGAGTGGAGCTGGAAGGGACAAACGACTTCTACCAGACTGGCTTACACTGATCCTGTCCACATGTGGCAAATGGCATTTTCAGACTTTGAGTGCGGCCAGGCAGAGAGCGTAGTGTGGCAAAGGCACTCCCGAGCGGGTTTTCACTTCCGAGGCCCCTCCTTAGCTCCTCCGAGTTTGAGGCTCGCCACACAGGCTGTCGAAAACCCGGTTTTGGACAATTTTGCATTGCCACACAGACTTTCGAAGAATTGCCGCTCAAAAAACTTTCGACAGGTGTCAGGATGGTCATGGTACTTTCGACAGCGGCCCTCCAGCAATCGTTTCCTCCAGAGTCCAGCCTGCAGCAATCCTTTCCTCAAGAGCCCAACCAATTCAATTACCTGTCAAATCTGGACAGGACGGAAATTCGACAGTGGCCCGCTCCGACCTTTCGAAAATTGCTTTCGAATTTGCGTTGTCAGGGACTGTCCCGTGACACCCGTCCGCCTGGCCATCCCTTGCCCCTTTTTAAAAAAAAAAAAAAAAAAAAGAAAACTTGCCCCTCGAACCTCGCCCCTCGAACCTTGCCGCTCGACAGCCTGTGTGGCGAAGGGGGGCTAAGCTGTGGACCCCGACTTTCGATTTTTTTCTGACACGTGTCGAAGCACAGCCTGTGTGGCGAGCCTCTGGGCATCGTCACAGCACTCTCGAAATCTGCAAAATGAGAATGAACTTCCCGCTAGAACATGGCCAGATGCACCCGCCACATTTTTGTCCTCACATTTCGAGTTCGAGAGTGGTGTGGCGAGCCTCTTTCATCCCAGATTCGGGAGTGGAGCTGGAAGCGACAAACGACGCGCCACGCTCCGCTGCAGTACGAAGGCAACGCTGGAAGGGTCGAGTAGGCAAGCCTACCCCTATGACCCCTCCGCAGCCCTATCGTGTGGCCCGATGGACGACGGTCAGATATTAAACTGATCAGAACACATACTACGCTTAGCCAAAAGGCCGAGAAAGGTTGGACAAGCGACTTCTGCCAGACTGCTTCACACTGATCGTGTCCACATGTGGCAAATGACATTTTCGGACTTGGAGCGCGGCCGGGCCGAGAGTGTAGTGTGGCGAAAGGCACTCCCGAGGGGGTGGGGGTTTTCACTTCCGGGAGCACTCCCGAAAACTTTCCCTAATCGGGAGTGGTGTGGCGAGGCCCTCACTCAGGTATGTTCTCTCTCTCTCTCTCTCTCTCTCTCTCTCTCTCTCTCTCTCTCCGAAGTTCACTAAAAAAAGGGAAAATGCACGCGTTTGACCGTGCGCGCGCCGTGCGTGTGTGTGTGTGAGAGAGAGAGAGAGAGTGTTTTGTGTGTGTGTGTGTGTGTGTGTGTGTGTGTGTGAGAGAGAGAGAGAGAGAGAGAGAGAGAGAGAGAGAGAGAGAGAGAGAGAGAGAGA
>BFEA01000651.1:671356-696163 GCA_003427395.1 Chara braunii
AGAGAGAGAGAGAGAGAGAGAGAGAGAGAGAGAGAGAGAGAGAGAGAGAGAGAGAGAGAGAGAGAGAGAGAGAGAGAGAGAGAGAGAGATTGCTCCTTCCCCCCCCCCCTTCTGTGAAATGACTTGAAGGTGTAGAATAAGTGGGAGCCTTACGGCACACGTGAAATACCTCTACTTTTGGCTGCTTCTGCACCTACTGCAGCAGATCCAGATCCAGCATCTGCTGCTGCCGCTGCAGCAGCACCTGCAGCGATTGCAGCTGCACCTTCAGCCGTGGGAAGTGCTGCAGCTGCAGCAACTGCTGCATGTGGGGAAGGGCACCCCCCTTTCGACTTTTTTTTTATGTTTGTGCGGGCGTAGCCCGCACGCCCACACCGCAGGCGCTACGCTAGTTACTCAGTTATCAAGTTATTAAATGTTATCTTATCCAGCGTAGTTGTCGGTTTTTTCCTTTTTTACCACAGTCTGTTTATCCTACCTTGGGGGAAAATTCACAAGGATGTCCTTCAGGGCATCCGTTGAAGACTGCCGGTAGGAACGATACACACTGTTTACACAGACAGAAGATTAGGATGGCCCCTGCGCGAGGATGACACGCAGAAATCGAAAAAAAAAATCTCAAGGAGAACGACGGTGAACGCCTTAGATGAGGAAGCAGAAATTCGACGGTGCTGATTTTGATGGCAGAGTAGTCTGAGAAAATGGGTGGGCGAAAAAAAAATGGGGGCCATAATGGCCGTTGATGGAGTGCTTCTGAAGGATGATGGGCTGAGAATTAATTAGGAACGTTGATTCGAATCCTGGAAAGTGTCATCGGACTTGGAGATTTACTCGAGGAGCCTTTCAAACCAGTTCATGGGTTCATTCACCCAATTGGTAGAGAGTTGAGGCTCGGTTTTAGGCTCGGATGTGAGGTTCGGTTTTAGGCTCGGATGTGAGGTTCGGTTTTAGGCTCGGATGTGATGCGGTTGTTCAGTATTAGTGCCCAGTTGCGTAGCAACATAAGAGCATCCCCATGCGATAGCCCCCCCCTACGATCTCTTACCCTTCTCTCTCTCTCTCTCTCTCTCTCTCTCTCTTCATGGGTTTATTCACCCAATTGGTAGAGAGTTGAGGTTCGGTTTTAGGCTCGGATGTGAGATTCGGTTTTAGGCTCGGATGTGATGCGGTTGTTCAGTATTAGTGCCCAGTTGTGTAGCAACATAAGAGCATCCCCGTGAGATACCCCCCCCTACGATCGCTCGCGGAGTGTGTATGTGGCGGCCAGACCAGTAGGATGTCATCATCATCAAGATCAGCATAGTAGCATGTCATCATCATCAAGATCAGCATAGTCATCACGATATACACGCCACTCACGACAACGCCGTTTTGGTGAGTGTCCTCACTAAACCACAAGTACTTCCTTGAGTCGTGCCCGTTAACGCTTCACGATTTTAGGAATGGTACGGACTACTACAGGAGCGCCCAAATTCATTCGACTAGAAACGTTTCTACTCGTTTTTTGTTTCCGTGGCCGATAGCTGGGCCAAGTACTGGTGTTCTAATGTCAGAAGAACTTTTCGCCGTGGTGAGTGGGCTGTGGTGAGTACTCAGCACGGGTTTCCTTTTCCCCGCCTGCAGCGACGGGGCTGTGGAGGAACCTCTCGGCCTCTTACCAAAAATGGTGAGTGTTGGAGTCAGGGCGTTGCCCTGTAACCCAGCAGAAAGTGGGGGTGTGAGACCTGGAAGAGAGCGGCAGAAGTGTACGGCAGTTTTGGAGAACGTTGGAAGGGTGTGTGTGGGTTTTCAAAGCTTTTGGAAAAATCGTAGGACCTCTGTGGCCTATTCTCTTGCTTCTGGAACAATGGTAAGAGTTAATAAGGTGAGTGGGAGAAGATGGTGGGTTATCACGCGTCCTACCAGTGAGGGGGCTAGCTGATAGGAGGGGAGTATGGCATAGCAGCAGTAGAGATGGTGGCTCCGCTGCAGTAAGTCTTGCCGGAGTGAGGCAAAGTGGATCGATGGGGCTTTTTCCGAGTCGTTTCTGGAATTTCTCATGAAGTTGTCATAGACATGTCTGAAGTAGCTCCAATAGTTCCGAGTTAAAGCCGGGTGATGGTCCCGGTATCTCAATTTTCCAAATTCCATCCTTAGGCCAATTAAGGTTTTCTAGTAGTTCCTTGCCGCAAAAAAAAAAAAAGGGCGACCTTCCACTGTGAAAAGTCCCGTGGTGAGTCCTCTCTCTCTCTCTCTCTCTCTCTCTCTCTCTCTCTCTCTCCCCCTATGCGAGAGAGAGAGAGGGCTTGCTTCACTATGCAAGATCTGACATGCATGTAGCTGGTACCTGCAACCGGATTCTGACTGTATCTGGACCACTGAGCAGCCCACATACATGTCGAATGTTGTGTCGGGAAGTGACCCTAACGACAACGACTGTGTTTTCCTTCGTTTCTCTCTCCCCCCCCTACGCGTGAGAGAGAGGGCTTGCTTCACTATGCAAGATATGACATGCATGTAGCTGGTACCTGCGACCGGATTCTGACTGTATCTGGATTCTGGACCACTGTGCAGCCCACATACATGTCGAATGTTGTGTTGGGAAGTGACCCTAACGACAACGACTGTGTTTTCCTTCGTTTCTCTCTCCCCCCCCGCTACGCGTGAGAGAGAGGGCTTTCTTCACTATGCAAGATATGACATGCCTGTAGCTGGTACCTGCGACCGGATTCTGACTGTATCTGGACCACTGAGCAGCCCACATACATGTCGAATGTTGTGTCGGGAAGTGACCCTGACGACGACTGTGTTCGCCTTCGTTATTGCGCTCATGGCACACCCGCTCGGATGTCTCATGGGGAGAGGGGACACTAATGATTTTTTTTTTTTTAATTAAAATTCCACTTCGCAGAAAGTAACTTGAACTGTTTTTTTTTTTGCCTCCAAATTCAAATTCCATTAATTCATCAAACGCGAGGCCGGGCCCCTCCACATTATACCCGGTTGTATCTGGAAGCATCATCCAGCTTAGCTTCCAGGCATTGCCTGCAGGTCTTTCTTCCCAAACCCAGCAGCCCAGTGGCTGTGTCCTAAACCTACCTACTCTATCACTGAACGATTTCTAGTATTGTACAAACGCCTCTTACTGCAATCAGACTTGTCTTCTTCACGTTCAGCATGCACTTGTTCGCACACACACACACACACTTACTCTAGGATCACCCTGGATGTCCCGCATACACACACACAACACACTAACACACTCTCGACCGCTAACCTACGGGCAGCTATGGCTTCCGTCTTCTTCCTCCTACTAACCGGCGGATGGCCGCGTCTTCCTCCTCTTAGCCCACTTCTCGTTCGGGCACCTGCAGACCTTCGTACACAAGACGCTCCGACAGCGCTTCCGCATGGATCACAGGCAGAATCAATGAATGACTTGACGCTGCCTCTTTATTTGTACTTTGGATTGTCGTTGGTCTGCCCTTGGACGCCGGGCCCGGGGTGCACACAGTCCCACATGGTACTTGCTGACTTGACAAAGTGCACCTTGGGACTGGGTACCGCTGACTGGGATAGGTAGGTCTAGGACTGCTCTTTGCTGACTGTGCTAGGACTGCCCTCTGTTGACTCAGACGCGGACTGACTCCGAGGACCTACGAAGAGGCACTCTACAGCTTCTAGAAGGTCGTAGTATTATTTTTTTCTTGGCCTTTTGGCTAAGATCAAGTGTAGTATCTGTTCTGATCAGTTTAATATCTGATCTGTGGTCCATCGGACCACACAATATTAAATTTTAGAAGGTCGTAGTATTGACCTTTCGGAACTGTAGAAGCTACGACCTATACTAACTCTATAGCCGCTAAGACTCAGATCTACGGTTCAAGCCCCGACGACCGTACTATATACAACAGCTGAACATACGACTTTCAGGACACAGGTCACGGGTTCAAACACACACGTGTCAACGGATACGGTACATGGGTAAAAGGGGAGGTCTAGGCATCGAGGCCTGGGTACGGCATCTGCTACCGTAGTAGGTGAAAACCGTTTCATTACTAGCACGGGAACCTAAATCGGCCCGTGGATACTTCTGATCCAAGACACTATGTCTAACTCTAATCTACCTGATTGTTATGCCAGGTCCTATTTTCGTTCCTTGGGAACCTAACTCTGTTCCTGTGGGAAAAAAATGCTCCTGCCAGCCCCACATCCCGACCAACTACTGCCTTCCTCCTGCGGAAAATAGGACCCGAGCATTCAGGTCTTTCCTAAGCGAACAGTCACTTTGAAACCACTGGCCTATACCCTACTACCTCAGCTACCTGCTTATTTTTGGCCCATGTACTCTGGAACCATCTCAGGCCCTTCAGCTTGTTACTCGCTTTGGAGACTTTCCGCAACCAGTCGCTTTTGATTTGATGGCCTGGTCTGATAGGAATTTCCCGTGGAACACGACAGAATTCCATTCTTCCCATATGACCCAGAAAATGACCTCCCGAATTGTAATCGGGACATATTCCCAGTTTTTGCTGATTTGCGACCATGGGAGAGACGCTCCAAATAACCAGTCCTCATCCCACACGAAACTGTTGCTGCAAATCCTGTCCCAGTGGTCCTTCCACCACAGCCAAATCCTTGTCGATAGTGGACATGTTAGCCAGAGGTGAGTGGTGGATTCAAATGGCCACTTGCACCTCTTGCAGGTGAGATCAACGTCCATCCCTCTACTTTTAAGCCATGCTGCTGAGGGTGTTACCATAATAGATAGCATCCATGGTGGGGTCGCCAGACGCTGTGAGGGAATATGTTGCAGATCTTCCCATGCGAATTCCATCAGTCTGGCTACTTGGGCTGAGTCCTTCCTGTAGTTCTCGTCCACCGCTCTGTAGCCACCACCACTGCGGGGATGTCGTCTGTAGTTGAGTGTATCCGTTCTTTGGTGTATACTCTGACAGCCATTTCTGAGGGCTGCTCCACCTCCTCATTGCTGGATCCAGTTTCAAGTTTCTGACTGGTTTGCCCATAGAACACAGTTCCGAGTCCCCGTCCTCACTGCAAAATTCCCTGACTCTTACCTGAGACAGGGAGCCCAGAGGACTGGACAAAACACCTTCCTGTTCCACTAGGACCAGCTACTGTTTCGCAATGAGTTCCCACTCCTGGAATTCCCTGTGTCCGTCTTGTTCCACCACGCTTCCAGTTTCTATAGGTTGTTACACTCTGATAGTAGGTCAACTCTGTACCAGGTACCAACTGTGTCTGTCTTTTCTGAGTTCAGGAAGTGCTACTAGGAGACTCCTTACTCTGTCCTCCACTTCTGCCAGCCTGAGTTTCTCTTCTATCGTATGGAGAGAGTACCATTTGCCGCAGATCTCATCCCCAAAGTCCCTCACACACAGTACCCCTCTCTAAGCCCAAGCTCTCCCAAACGAGCAACTTCTTGAATCTGCTGAAACGGAAGGCCCTGTGTGTCTAGAATTGTTGGGTTATCGAAAAGAGGTTGTGCCAGCACATCAGTTTTGGTGATTGGGGATATCCAGGACTTGGGCCTGATCTTCCTCCGAGCAGAAAGCACATTCTGCCAAAATAATGATTTAATGTCTCCTAAATAAGGATTCCGTCATGCAGCATACCCACACATCTTCAAGCGCTGCATCTGGGGCAACAAAAGGCAACCGCCGGTAGAGGTAGCAACTACCGTACCCCAGGAGCACGTGGAGATGAGCGCGTGCGCGAAACAGAAACTCCCATTCCACGTGTCTCCATGACAGAGGGTGCTGGCCAGCGCCTAGCTAGCTGCCCAGAGACTTTGTGTTAGAGTCTCTCTAGGCGCTTCCCTCACAGGCTTGGCTGAAGAGTTAAAAGAGAGATGGCCGGCCTGCACCAAGATGAAGAAGAATGAGAAGGGCAGCTACTGTTAGCCGATGTAGAGATCTTTAGATCTAGAGTAGGGGCTCTTATCGATAGTGGGGCCACTAGAAGTTACATCAGTCGTAAGGCGCTGAAGAAGTTGAGGCTAGGTCTAAAAGTCCAAAAGTTGGATGAACCTGTAGTCAGTATCCTCGCGGATAACCGCACCATACCGATCGAGGAGTACGCCAAGGGAGTTCAGGCGTATTTTCACCTAGAAGGAGAGGGAAAGGTAGAGAAGGTTGTCCGTTACCCAACTCTACTTGTAGAAGATGACCTCCCTTTCGAGATTGTACTTGGTATGGATTGGGGAGAGTCGGCCAGAGCCATCTTGCACCTTCGAGAACACGAGTGCAGGCTCCCTAGTCCCTCAGGGGGGGTTAAGAAAGCCCGTCTGTTTTATGTGTCAGGAGTCGACAACTCCGTGGCGGTGCTCCTGTGTCGACCGGAAGAAGGGGCCTGCCAGCACGTGAAATCAGCTCTAAGTTCCACCCCGTATCTGTCACCCACGGGAGAGCTATTTCCCAGCTCATGCAACCTGCAAAATCCACCACTGGGTCAGATATAAAACAAGGTGTGAGCTGGACGACCCAGTAAAATGCAGAAAGAAAGAGAAAATCGTTTTATTCAGTTAATAACGATAGGCGCGAACGCGCTACATCCTTTCCTAGAGCAACCTCCCTCACGTCAGTCCAAGGGATTAGTTTGTGTTGAAACAGATCGTATCAGTGTTCTTCGCTGGGTCTTGCGACCAACGGGGTGCCGTCGATGCTGCTCCCGTCAGCCCCAAGGGATTTTGCTAGAGCTCTCCGAGTCCGAAGTAGCATCGTGGGCCCATTGAGGTCCGATTCTCGATCCGAGTCCAGAGTCTGAATCTAAGGCCTGTTTGGTTGTAGGAAGAGATGACGCCTTGACTCACTTGGTTGGGCATCTGGCCCTGTCCTTAGTCTCGGTCTGGTCTGGTTTGGTCTGGTCTGGTCTGATCTGGTCTGGTTCAGTCCGATCTGGTCTTGCTCTAGTCTGGTCTGGTCCGGTCTGATCTGGCCTGGTCTGGATCATACACATGTGACCTTCAGAAACCAAGCAGCATCATACAAGGAAAATGAGCAATAGCGAACTTCAGAAACCAAGCAGCATCATACACATGTGACCAGATAGTCGTGACCTCAAACCAAAAGCAAAATTGCAACACGAGTCCCAACAAATAAGAGCACAGCAAAAGGCTAAAAGCTCATAAGTGACAATGTTTGGAATAGTCTCATCATCATCAACAAAGAACCAATGTCGACATCCTATATGGCGCTCTGCGTCCGGACTACAAATGGCAGATCCTATCTAGCCTATCTACAATGCCGCTGGTGATGTCAACAACTCCCCGAAGTACGAGCAGATCTCGGCCAATGCCGTTCGCCTCAAGCACCAGGTACGTCTCTCATATCACTCACAACCTTGATCCCCCACTCACAGATGCCACATGCACCCAAGGACCACCATGCGCCCCATCCAGCATACAGTAGCGCAACTCGACTATGGCTGCCTGCTCCCCCAGCTCGCCCGTGAGCGTGTGAGCGCTGGCCAGCGTCTAGCGCAGCATGCAGCCAGTGCGCGAATGCCGAGCGTTGGGGCAGGCACTTTCCTAAATGGAAGTGGCCTGCCTGCTGCATGCGGCCTGCCTGCATTGGGCCTTGGTCCAGAAGCTTCCGGTATGCCCCGTGAGGCGGAGCCCCAGTCCGAACGAATCAGGCCCAGGGCCTGTGGTGGTTACCCGTGCCCAGCTGCCCACAGCCTCTGTTCGGCCCATGTTGCGTATCTGGCCCAGGGCCTGCCTCAGTTACATACGAAAAAGGCAGCCTGGGCATGGGCGCTCTCAACCAACTGGCGCTGCGCAACTGCCTGAATTTCCCCAGTTGCGTGGTGACCCCAAAAATGGGCTTGTAGGCCTTGGTCGAGCCTGCCTTCATTTAAGGCGGTAGACTGTACTGAAAATAGGGCCCAATAGGGCGTATTGAGGCCTTGAGCCTCGCAAAGGATTCCATCATGCAACATACCCACACATCTTTAAGCGCTGCATCTGGGGCAACAAAAGGCAACTGCCGGTAGAGGTAGCAACTACTCGTACCCCAGGAGCACGTGGAGATGAGCGTGTGCGCGAAACAGAAACTCCCATTCCACGTGTCTCCATGACAGAGGGTGCTGGCCAGCGCCTAGCTAGCTGCCCAGAGACTGTTTGTGTTAGAGTCTCTCTAGGCGCTTCCTTCACAGGCTTGGCTGAAGAGTTAAACCACCAGTACCTCCGAGCCTGTTTCTGCACCCTGATTTTCACTGCGCTCCGAGTTTTGCCGAGCCTGGGTCCCACTCCATTTCTTTATGGTACTCTCACGGGAAGAACAAAAAAAAAAAAAAAGAAGAAGAAAAGTTACGGCCATGAAAACTCACAAAACAAGAAAAAGAAACAAAGCTCTGGACGTGATTGCAGCTGTATACATTCTCGGAAGTGTTAGTGTGAGTGTGCCCTCAGTGAGGGCATCTCAGCCCTGTCGCCAGGTTGTCAGATTCCAGAAACTCAAAAAAAAAAAAAAAGACAGGAACACGGATTCGGTCGTGAAAATGGCAAGATACATTCCCGTAAGTGCCAGTGTGATCAGGGTTACAATCCTCTGAGGGAACACAACTCGAGCAGATCACGGATTCAGATTGTCAGATTCCAGAAAAAGAAAACAAGAAAAAAAAAACGAAAACACGGATTCGGCCTTGAAAACGGCTGGATACATCAGGGTGACAATCATTTGAGGAAACACAGCTAGAGCAGATCACGGATTCCGCCCTGCCTCGTTGGCAGGGGGCACATAACAAACAAAAGAGAAATAAAAAAAGGAAAACAACGAGTTCAGAATGTGACCGTCTTCGTTGTAAGATGCATTCAAGACTGTGAGCACGGCCTCCTAGACTACCCTGCCCGACATCACTGCAGTACGAATACCTTTTTTTTTTTCATTTTTCTTTCGTGCACGGGCAAAGGAAAATTACGATTTTTGGGACATCGCCGACCCTGTGTCCGAACCCCGAAAACTTCGGGTACTGGCCAGGACAACGTAATTTCCCAACACTGGCGGAGGTACTGGTGGTTTGAAAGAGAGATGGCCGGCCTGCGCCAAGATGAAGAAGAATGAGAAGGGGCAGCTACTGTTAGCCGATGTAGAGATTTTTAGATCTAGAGTAGGGGCTCTTATCGATAGTGGGGGCACTAGAAGTTACATCAGTCGTAAGGCGCTGAAGAAGTTGAGGCTAGGTCTCAAAGTCCAAAAGTTGGAAGAACCTGTAGTCAGTATCCTCACAGATAACCGCACCATGCCGATCGAGGAGTACGCCAAGGGAGTTCAAGCGTATTTTCGCCGAGAAGGAGAGGGAAAGGTGGAGAAGGTTGTCCGTTACCCGACTCTACTTGTAGAAGATAACCTCCCTTTCGACATTGTACTTGGTATGGATTGGGGAGAGGCGGCCAGAGCCACCGTGCACCTCCGAGAATACGGGTGCAGGCTCCCTAGTCCCTCAAGGGGGATTAAGAAAACCAATCTGTTTTATGTGTCAAGAATCGACAACTCCCTGGTAGTGCTCCTGAGTTGACCGGAAGAAGGGGTCTGCCGGCACGTGAAATCAACTCTTAAGTTCCACCCTCCGTTTGTCACCCACGGGAGAGCCATTTCCCAGCTCCTGCAACCTGCAAAATCCACCACTGGGTCAGATATAAAACAAGGTGTGAGCTGGACCACCCAGTAAAATGCAGAAAGAAAGAGAAAATCGTTTTATTCATGCCAGTCAGATCGTGTAAGTGTTCTTCGCTGGGTCCTTTCCCAGAGCAACCTCCCTCATGCCAGTCAGATCGTGTCAGTGTTCTTCGCTGGGTCTTGCGACCAACGGGGTGTCGTCGGTGCTGCTCCCGTCAGCCCCAAGGGATTTTGCTAGAGCTCTCCAAGTCCGAAGTAGCGTCATGGGCCCATTGAGGTCCGATTCTCGATCCGAGTCCAGGGTCTGAATCTAAGGCCTGTTCGGTTGTAGGAAGAGATGACGCCTTGACTCACTCGGTTGGGCATCTGACCCTGTCCTTAGTCTCGGTCTGGTCTGGTCTGGTTTGGTTTGGTTTGGTCTGGTCTGGTCTAGTCTGGTCTGGTCTGGTCTGGTCTGGTCTGGTCTGGTCTGGTCTGGTCTGGTCTGGTCCTGTCCGATCTGGTCCTGATCTGGTCTGGTCTGGTCCAGTCTGATCTGGCCTGGTCCGGATCAGGTTTGGACTGGTCCGGTCTGGTTTGTTCCGGTCTGAACTAGTCTGGTCTGGTCTGGTCTGTTCCGGTCTGGACTGGTCCGGTCTGGTCTGTTCCGGTCTGATCTAGTCTGGTTTGGTCTGGTCTGGTCTTGGTTGTTTTGAGTCCAGTCTGGTCCGATCTGGTCTGGGTTGTTCTGGGCCCGGTCTCGTTTGGTCTGGTCTGGTCTAGTCTGGTCTGGTCTGGTCTGGTCTAGTCTGGTCTGGTCTGGTCTGGTCTGGTGAATGCGCGCGACCAAGTTTGTCCGCGCCCCCACCAGTGAGCCTGGTTGGCCCGATCAGCCGATGAGGCACACCTCTTTCTGCTGGTGCGCGAGGTTTGTCGTTCCTTCCTAGCCTATTTCCCTTAGCTGTGATTTCGCAGGATGATGGATAGGAACAATGGAAATCTCGTTAATCCGTTCATGCGCGTCACTGAGTCAATGACAAGGCATCGACTGCCTTAGGAGAGTCATAGTTAACCCCGTTGTTCACCCGCGCTCAGTTGAGTCTCTTCACTTTAACATTCGGAGCACTCGACAAAAATCACATTGCGTCAGCACCCGTTGAACCATCCCAAGTTAATCCATTCATGCACATCACTTGTGATTTCGCAGGGTGGTAGATAGGGACAGTAAGAATCTTGTTATCCCATTCATGCGTGTTGCTAATTAGATGAGAAGGCATCGACTTCTTTTCCCGTCGATTCTTCCAAGCCCGTTTCCCTCGGCTGTGGTTTCGCACGGTGGTAAGTAGGGACTGTAGGAACCTTGTTAACCCATTCATGCGCCTCACTAATTGGGTGATGAGGCATCAACCTCTTTCCCGCCGATCCTCCCCTGCCCATTTCGGTAGATAGGGGGCAGTGGGAATCTCGTTAACCCATCAATCCGCGTCGCTAATTAGATGACGGGCCAATGTTTCGGACGCTATCCCGCACTCGCTTGAATCTCTTCACTTTGACAATCAGATCACTGGCATAAATCACATTGCATCCGTCGGAACCATCTCAATGCTTTGTTTTAGTTAGACAAACGGATTCCCCTCGTCTGCGCCATAGAGTCTCGCTCTCTCGCTCTTGCGCGCAGCAGTTTTCTTCTTCTCGTGCAGGCTGGTTCGCCTTCGCGCACAGCTCATTCACAGCGGACCTCATGTTCCCGCGCGCAGTTCTCTCCTTCCCTGCACTACCTGGCTCGCCTTCGCACCTCCTTCCCCTCGAGCGCAGCTCATCCGCTCTTCGTGCAGCAGATCTCACCCCGCGGGCAACCGTTCCCCATGCAACTCTGCTGCAGCTCTTCCCCGTGTGCAGCTCGATTCCCGCGCTCAACTCGTTCCCCGTGCTCAGCTCGTTTCTTTGGGTGTAGTTTCGCAGGATGGTAGAAAGGGACAGTGGGGATCTCGTTGATCCACTCGAGCACGCCACTAATTGGATGATGGGGCGTTGTCCCCTCCGATTCTCCCAAGCTTGTTCCCTTGGCTATGGTTTCGCCGGGTGGTAGATAGCAACTGCAGGAATCTTGTTAATCCGTTCATGTCCGTCACTAATTGGAAGACGACATTGGTCTACTTTCCCCGCCGTTTTTCCGCGCATGGTTGAATCTGTCCACTTCGACATTCAGAGAGCAGGGCTGAAAACTCTTTGCGTCAATGTTCGTCGCTCATCGGGTAGCCTTGTCTCTCTCACCCCATGCTCTGCCTCACGGAACCCCCTCCGCGTTGTCAACCGCCGCATCCCTTTCCTCTTACAGCTGCGCACATCACCCATCGCCTCGATCGCATCCCCAGTCTGCCTTGATCCGTTCGACGCTCATCCAAGTGGAACTTGCGAGCAGCGCCTCAGCCGCGCCGTGATAGCTGCCTCCTCATCGCCGCTATCCTCTCTCTATCACTCCGTCTCTCGATCGATCGATCCTGCAGAGATCTGCACTCCTCTATCTCGTGTGCGCGCTCGTGCGCAGACCTGTGCTCTTCCATCTCGGACGCAACTCGTTTCCATCCGCACGCCGCTAAGATCAGTTCGCTCAACGCTTCCCGCCCGTGTGCAGCTTCGTATCTGCGCGCAGCAGTTCTGCGCACTCACTCCGTACCTCGCAAGTCATTCCACAGAGTCGAACTAGAGTCAAGCTCAACAAGGCTTCTTTCCTCGCCGATTCATCCAAGTCCTTTCCTTTAGCTGTTGATTCGCAAGATGGTAGATAGAAGCTGTGGGAATTCTCGTTAATCCAAACATGGGTGTCACTAATTAGACAACGAGGCATTGGCTGCCTTAGGAGAGTCATCGTTACTCCCGTCGTTTACTTGCGCTCAGTTGTATCTCTTCACTTTAGCACTTAGAGCACTAGGCATGAATCTCATCGCGTCAGCATCTGTTGGGAGGGACCACCCTCTCTCTCTTACACCTCTTCGTGAGTGGGTATGGCCAACTGTCTGATGCAAAGGGTGTGATCTTCACTGACTCGTTGGGCGTGCAAACCCTCGTGACTTTTGGTTCGCTCATTCGGATAACCCCAATTAGTGTTCGTATCGCCCGATCAGTCTCGGCTCAGCAGTAACACGAGTCCTCCAAGCTTCGAGCTTGGGCAAAGTCAAAAGGCTGGTATCCCCTTCGCGAGGTAGTCCAATGGTGATCCAAACTCCAGCCATGACTCAATCTCCAACCCCGATCCAATCTCTTGCGCTCCTCTTAGATGATTCGTATGCATGTCGATCTCACTCAATGCCCTCTCGTCTGCGAGAGGAAGCGTCCTAGATAGGCCCCTTCATGCGCACAGGGATCGTACCCCTTTGAAACGCAATGTACCTGTTCGCAGGCACTCACGCGCATCACTCTCCCCTCTTGGGGACTGGTCCATCTCGAGACTCACACACTCCCGTGCGCTGGTGCGTGCTCGTGCCCCCCGGTCCTCCTTCCTCCACACTCCCTTGGGAAAAAAAGTACCGGTTCGTACGCATGGCCTTCGTGGGCTAGCCCACTGCGGGCTAGCCAGTGCGCCCATTCCCATTGTGCGCCTGTCTCGTGTGCAAGTGAGAAGCCCCCTAAGAACGGGCCCAACTCAACTTAAGTACTTTGCTGGGCCCAACGGTAACAACAGCAACAACTTCCGGTGCCTCCAGCCCACCGGTACCATCAAGGGTCGGGCGCGCTGTTGAGAAACGTACAGCGCCCCGGTACCGAGCCTCCTCCTAAACCTAGGCCCGGGCCTATTTGGGCCCCCAAAAGGTTTTCTTGCGAAGAGGGCCTTTTTGTCGGGTACTGGGCCTTTTGCAGTGCCCTGGTACCAGGGCTCTTTCCGAGCCTAAGCCCGAGCCTGTTCGGGCTCTAGTGGTCCCCACGCGGAAAGTATCAAGGCCTCACCAATTTCCGCGGGCTCGATCTTGGAAATAAACTCACCGCCTGAGAGCCCTTTTCCCAGCTTTAGGCTTTGTGGCCCCGTTTTGGTTCCAACCACGACTTGGATGCCAAGGCCTCAAGTGCGCCCCCGTAACGTTCTCTCTCTTTCCTGATCCCACAGTGAGCCTTGAATGTCATCGCCCTTTAGCCTGCCTGAAGTCTCGTCTTAAGAGCCCCGTGTTATCTTTTGTCAAGCACATCGTCCTGCCCCCGAGCGGTTTTGGTCACCTCGCCCTTGTCCTTTATCCGAAACCTTCAACATTTCCTCTGTTGTCGTCGATTTTAACGTCTTGTCAGCGGTGGCCCTCATGGTGCCCATAAAAGAAAGCTCACTTGGAGTTTGCGGGCCCTCTTCTCCTGACGTCTTGGCCTTAGCACTCACAGCGTGGATCGGGTATTACAGCTCTTTGACGTTGGCCGCAATTGCGTCAGGAAAAATAGCTAGATCTGGCTCTCACTAGGTGTCATCATCAAGGAAGTAAAGGGAGGCGTAAGGCTTGAGCCGCCCGACACCTGCCTTCGCAAGACTCGTAAGGAAGGAGCAACTCGAAGAACAGGTCTTAGTAGCATATGTAAGGCCCGTATCGGATCAGCCAAATAAGCAAAAGGAGAACCATCCTACTATTGCCAATTTGCGCAAGGAGTACGCAGACTTAGTTGAAGTGCCCTCAGGGGTAGTACCAAGGGCTATTTAGCTCCGCATAGAGATAGAGCCTGGCCCGTATCGGATCAGTCTACATAATGTCTCCCAAAGAGTTAGAGGAGCTACGCAAAGTAGTTAGATGAGCTCCTAGAGAAAGGATGGATTAGACCCAGTTCATCTCCTTTTGGCGCACTTGTTCTGTTCGTCCCCAAGAAAGAGGGAGAACTGAGAATGTGTATCGATTAGAGGAGTCATAATGCAAAAACCGTCAACAATTTAGAACCATTGCCCCGTATAGACAATTTGTTGGATTGGGTGCAAGGTTCCAAGTACTTTACTAAGATACCATCAGATAGAGGTACACCTTGATGATCAGTACAAGACGACACTCCAGACTAGATATGAGCATTATGAGTTCATAGTAATGCCCATTGGACTAACCAATGCCCCAGCCACATTTCAGTGTTGTGTGAACGACTTGTTTAGACCATGGCTAGATAAATTCGTTGTAGTATATTTAGACAACGTCTTAGTTTTTAGTAAGTCCCTCCAGGAACATGAGGGCCATCTGAGGCAGATTTTGGAAAAACTGAGGGAAGCGAACGTCAAGATTAATGCAAAAAAGTGTGAGTGGGCCACTGCATAAGTCTTGTACTTGGGCCACGTGTTAGATGGAGATGGCATCAAACCAGAGGACGACAAGATATCAGCGATTAGAGACTGGCCACTCACACTCTGACTGAGTTGCCATCGTTTTTAGGATTGGCCAACTACTACAATAAGTTTGTGGGAAACCTCTCTACTATCACTGCTCCCCTTCGCAGACTCCTTAAGAAGGAAGCGATCTGGAAGTGGGACAAAGACTGTACCTTGGCCTTAAAGAAGTTAAAGAAGGCCTTGGTAGAATATCTTGTTCTCAAGGTAGCTGATCCCTTATTAGCCTTCGTCGTCACGACAGATGCAAGCCAATATGGCATAGGCACTGTGTTACAGAAGAATGACGACGATGGCTATAAACCCGTAGAGTTCATGTCAGCCAGGCTGCCTTCAAAAAAAGTAGCAGCCTCGACGTATGAAAGAGAACTCTACGCTCTCAGGCAGGCCTTAGATCATTGGAGACATTACTTGCTTGGGAAACACTTTAAAGCCTACTCAAATCATGAAACTCTGCGATGGCTAAAGACGCAAGCCAAGATGACACCCAAGTTGACTAGGTGGGCAGGTGGGCAACAAAGATAGACCAGTTTGACTTTGAGCTCAAGCCCGTGAAAGGTAAGTATAACGTGGTAGCTGATGCCCTAAGTAGGAGAGCATATCTGGACATAGGGGTAGATCTACAACAAAAAATAAAAGATGCTCAGGACCTGATCTACAACGATCTCCTACAAAAGGTGAGGGAACCCCCTGAAAATGAGCCAGATTATCGGACCACAAACAGTTACTCTTTGAAAAGGCCAATGTTCTTGATAGATTGTGCGTTCCCAATGGTGAAGAGATCCTTAGTTTGATCCTAGGGGAATGCCATGATACAGAAGGACACTTCGGATGGCAAAAAACATTAGTCAACCTATCGATGTCGTATACATGGCCTGGCATGAAAACTGACTGTATAGAGTATGCCCGCGGTTGTAAAGTCTGCCAGCGCAGCAAGACAACGACAAAAGCACCTCCATGTCTTCTTAGACACACGTGGTTAACCAGGGGTGTTATTTTCGATGAATTTTGCACCGAATTGCACTGAAACTGTCATATTGTGCTGATTTTTTGCTTGTTTTCTTGTTTTTCTTTTTGTGTGATATATATGTGCTTTAGGGTACGTCATGTGTGCAGTTTTGACATGTTTGGATCAATAATGAAAAAGTTTGCATTTTGTTGAATTCGTTGGACGCTTCATTTTGACTCGGACAGTGACTTTGTGTTAGGGTTTCATAGTGTTTTTTTGTTTTTTTTTTTCGTTTTTTTTGGCCTGTTTCCTTTTTTGATCTTTTCACTATGGTCTCATATCGTTTGTTTTAAAATTTTTTGATGAAATTCGCACCGCAATTGCCAACGAAAACGGCGAATATTTGGGCCCCCGTTAACCGTCTCTCTTTGCCTGCAGAGGCAAGAACCGAATTAGTCATAGAGAAGTTCTTTGATTTCTGGGTAAGTGAGCATGGCATACTGTCGATAGTTAGTAATAGAGACACGCTGTTTACCAGCCAGAACTGGCAAGATCTCATGGTTTATGGTTCTAAGCGGTTGATGTCATCCGATCGTCATCCAGAGACAAACGGCCAGATAAAACTGATGAATAAGATCTTGCAGGAGTTACTTAGAATGTATATTAGACCCGATCAAGTGAATTGGGACGAGATGCTTCCCAAAGTAGCTAGTGCCTACAACAACAGCGTACACCTAGCTACTTGCAGAACGCCTAACGAGCTGCATAAGTCCTTTAGACCGCATAGGCCGTTCAAAGGACTGAACCGGGACCAGATCCAGAGGTTACCACCCACTACAAGAGAGTTTGCTCTACAGCATGAAAAATAAGTTCAGAAGGTGATTGCAAACCTTAGAACAGCCCAGCATCGCATGATTGAACAAGCGAATAAGCGACTTAGTCTGAGTCAAGTCAAAGGAATTTGCACCAGAAGAAAACATCTCACATAAGCTCTTGCCCACATATAGAGGGTTCTGGCCTGTCCTAGAAGTTAAGGTGGAGAGGATGGACCATCATATACGATTAGAGATTCCACCTCACCTCCGTACATATCTGGTCTTCCATGCATTGAAGTTGTTACCTTGTGTCACCAATCAAAAGTTTCTTCCGCGAAGATCAATGAATCCGCCAGATATGGATGGCACCTATGACATAGACCGAATACTAGAAGAAGATGTATTCCGAACCGGAGGTAGAGATCATCCCCAGAAGCAGTAGTCAGGTTTGCTTACCAGGAACGTGAGGATGACAGATGGTTCACCAGGATAGAACTTCTAGAATCTGCCCCAAATGTAGTCCATGCTTATGAGAGAGCAAGAAAAGGAAAAGGTCCTGCCTTGGATTAAAGGGTTCTTGGAGGACCTCGAATTTAGGACGGTGGGAGTGAAAGGGTTTCACCCAGTTCGCTCAACAATTGTAGATAGCAGGACTCGATCCCTAGACCTTCACTAGCCCACTGTATATTTGCCCGTTGACCCTGTGCGTTTTGAACCTGCGATCTGTCCCTAAACCCGTGTGCAATTGTTTTGCGCGTGTAGTCTCGGTCGTGTAGATTCGAGCCGTAGACCTATCTCTTTAGCAGTCCTAGAGGTCGTCTGTAGCTCTAGCTGTACTTCCTCTGAAAGTAGCCTAGTTAGTCCTCGAAGAGTCAACTTGACCTTTGACAGTCCTAAGGGGCAGTCCGTCAATATCCGAAAGGTCAAGTGTCCCCAGTCACAGGTATATGCAGTCCCAGTCCAAGTGCAAGTACCAGAGTGGGACTGCACATTCCTAGGGCCTGGGACTGGGCAAGCCAGACCACCAAGCGAAACAGTATAAATAAAGAGGCAGTGCCCAGCCATTCATTTTCATTCGCCTGGGAGCTACGTGGAAGCGCTGCCTGAGTGACTTGTGTGTTATGTTCACAGGTGGTCAGCAGGAAGCCCGGAGGTGGAAGAGGGCGAGCGGCCATAGCCGCTAGTGAGGAGGAAGACAACGGCAGCCATATCCGTCACACTGACGGCCAGTGTGACGAAATCAGCAGTTAGTGTGTGCGTGTGTGTGTATGTGTGCGCAGACATTCAGGGTAGATCCTAGTGCTTGTGTACATGTGTGACTGAGTGTGATTGTGTCTGATGGTGGATACAGTGTTCGGGTGGGAATTTCAGACAGGCGCTCAGACGCCATAGCCGCAAGATGTGACAAGTTGACTTGAGTTGAGTTCCTGTCCGAAGGCCATATCTCTGAGTTTTCTTTGTGGGCGCACTGCGCCATCTCACGCTTGTTGCTGATTCTACTTTGAGGAAGTTGTTTTACCATCGGCACCTGCATGTATGCATGTTGGAAGTGAAATCGGGACAAATCTGATTGCAATCTTTAAAACGAATCCAAAAATTTGAATATGATAGTCAGCCCCACTACCTTTCCTTCACATAACTTTGTTTCCTGCAGCAAAGCAATCTGTATTCTATGCTTACGCAACCGGGATTTCAACCTGGCTCTCTTGGATCTGTGTGTGGCATCTCCCAACCCACAGACATTCCAAGAGACTGCCCGTAGGTTGTCCATTTACCCTTGCTGTGCCTGGCGCCTGCTGGATCCGGTGCATTGCTGCTGAAGACTGTGCGACTGTCGGTGCTGCACCCCTGGTCTGCTCTCTGTGTGGTTCCCTGCCTGACATGGAAGCTTGGGGCCATCTCTGTGCTAGCATGCTTCTCATGTAAATCGAGTCAAGCTTCTTGTTTGTGGGGAGCTTCTCATTCAGGCCCGCAAGAAAGCCTGGCGATATTTCTTGATCGACCTTGATGTCGCTGAGTGGATCCACTCTGTTCTGCATGGACATGGAGATCCGTAAGAGCCTCAATCCGTTCTCTGTAAGAGCTTGGAAGCTGTCGACGGGAATGAAAGCATCCGGAAGTGCAATGTTGTATTTAATTTTCCTGTCGTGCATGTGCACGCAACACCGCTGCGGGGAGATCTCTGGCACAAACCTCAGAGAAATTATTTCCCCAATGCTCGGTTTGACCGCTGTAGGAGTGCTCATTGGTAACAGCTGTTCCTCGAATTGTGAGGTCCCCTGCGTCATCATTGAATTTTGTAATAAATTTAAAGTTTGTTTAGAAAAAACTTTAAAAAACTTCAAAAAATACAAAACGAAAAAAAAAAATTGGCACACGTATACGACCGCGGAAAAAACAACAACTGGGCTCTCATGTGGTCAGTGGGGAAAAAGCCAACAGCCGTCCCAGCCGTCCGCATGTCCCCAGTGGGCCCGTCATGTAAGACCTGGGTTATACTTCAGAGAAAGAAAGAGAGACCTGAAGATATTCTGCCCTGGACTGAATTGTGAAACCTGCACCCAATCTATATCATCTACCTGAATCTGTAAGGGCATTCTCACACTAGGACTTTCCTGGATGTATATGGGCCACTTTTTTGACCCAGCCTGGAAGCACCTGACCGCAGTTACGTCCGTAGAGAAGTGAAATGGGTCCTAGTGTGAGTATGCCCTAATAGTAGGAACACATCTCAAATTCTCAATGGCTAGCACTCAACGAGCCAAGTAGCTTCCTGGAGTTATTAACCAAATTTCATCGTTACCTTTTGATTATTGTAATCTCAGCCCATCCATCCATTCATCCTATCCCAGCCCATCCATCCATTCATCCTATCCCAGCCCATCCATCCATTCATCCTGTCCATTTTATCTCATACAATCACTCATATTGTGTCCCAAACTCCAGGCAAGTTGTTCTTCACTCCTTTCTCCCACAAAACCCTGGTGAGAGCAGCCATCTGCCACTGACAGCTGGCAGTGGGGCAACAGTTGATGGGCAAGCACAATGGAGTTGTTGAAACAGTTGAATGCATGTCTAACATGGAATCTGACATGAAATCTGACATAGGATCTGCCGCATGTTACTGCCAGCAGGGGAGAACGAAAAAGAGGGGGAAAAGGGCACTATCTTCTGCTCGCGCGAACGAAATCAGCAATGGGGGCTTGTTCCAAAAGTTTTCTGAGCATTTGATCAGACATTGAAAATGGTGTGAGCAGAGCTGCGAGCATCTACCACAACCGATTACTATCAACTAGGGAGAGGTAGATGTGGTGAGAGTAGGAGAGCAATTCTGTGCAACCTGAGGGAGGACAACATTGTGCTGCATTGCTTCAGGAAACGGACACACACAGAAAGACTGGTGTTAGAGAATCACAAGATGGTGGCTAGGGCTCATCTTGTCTGGTCCTCTAAGGTGGAGGCCAAGCCAACGACAAATACAGGTATTTTAAGAAGTCGATCGAATACGATGGCCACTGAGGACACGGCTGTTGAACCACCGATGCGGCTTTGCAACAGGGCATTGGATGGCGTCAAGTTTTCGAGCACAATTGGTGATGAATGTGTTATGCCTCAGAATATGCATTATACCCCCCTTACCAGCTTTATCCATGATTCACCCTGGTTTGCCATTGGCAGTGAAACATACGAGGGTATGTTGCCATCAACAGTGCTGCAATCCAGTCCATACTTAAGCCCGCTCTCACCTGGGACTGGGACTTGGCAGGCAGGGAGCCCAGGTCTTTCATATTTGTCTGATATTCCCTCAAGCTTGTCTTTTGATGCTCCGTCACCAGATCCGTGTTCGGGGAGTTTTTCCCCCATTGTGAGCCATCACGGGGATTCCCATGAGTTCTCGCAGCTCACTCCACAACCAAGGCTTGGTTCACATCTGGCTGCAGGATCCTTGCCGGGTCTGGAAGCAACAGCACCAGTGCCTCTGACACAGTCAAGCTACCAGGCAATGAAGGTACCAGCTGTGAATGTATGTGATGAGGACGTCATGCATGCCGCCAATTCGTCTACTGCGGCAGCAGTCACTAACTCTAGTTCTGAGCAGGAGGGGCAGCAATTAGCAGAAGCAGTTATAGCAGATTCATATAATGTTGACGATTCTGTGCCAAGGAGCCTGGATGAGCAGATGCAATCCAGAATCTCGAAGAGGGCTCCTCAGGCGGTAGGCCAGCTAAGTGCCTCAAGTGGCGAGGAGATCGACTCAAGAGGAAGCTCGAATGTGATGGATGTGATGAACAGATTTTGCAGGGACTCGGAGACAGAAATAGCACAGAGCACGGACCTGGTTGAACCAGTAAGGAAGAAGGGGCAGACAGTTTATGATGGGAAAAAGAAGACAGGTACTGGCAGGATGCAATTAAAAAAATCGGCGAAAGAGCATGAAGGAACAGCTCAGGAAATACCACAGGAAAAACAGGGTTTGCGGCTGACACGAAAGCGGAAGTCGATGATGAAGAGAATTGCTTTGACTGGATTAGAGGGTCACGGACAAAAGAAGCGTAGACTGTTGCCTACATTCACAGAAACCAACAGAGAGATTGAAAATGCATCCTCCTCGTCTTTCTCAGAAGTGGTGACAGGTAAATCTGATGAGGAGCTGACCTTGAACCAAGTGCAGGAGCTGTCAACACATCAGCCCATGCCACACTGCAGTGATGAAGAGTTTCCAGTCCATTGCAGAGACCACTGCCGACCATCAGTTGTCAGAGCGGCAATGGTAGATGGCAGTGATAAGGCTGGAGCACTGAGAGACATTGCAATTCAGGACCAGCTTAGTGCGATGCGGCTACAAGATTCCACCTCGTTTGCAACAGCAGCGGGCCAGGGAACCGGAACGGCAGCAGCTTCAGAGAGTTTGTCTCTCCAGGCAAGAGACCCTTCTGGTGGATTAGGGGCGGGAGGGCGGCACCATCTTAATGAATGTGGAGGTGGAGCTGTCGAAAGGGCTTCTGATGCAGATAGACTGGTTCCCAGGGATGGCGACAGTGTTGACCATGTTTCCCTAGGCAATGTTGGACAGATGGTCCAGCGAGATAGGGATTCCAGTCTGTCAGCGCCACCAACAGGACGATGGGGCTGCTCATATGCCATCAATGATTCACAGAGGCTCTATCCTGGTGAGAAGGGGTTTAGGAAGCCTTCAGCTCTAGCTCAACCCCAGTTTCCTTTCAGCCTCATGGCAGCTTCCTCAAGGTTTCTTGCAAATTACTGGTCATCAGACTGTTCCGCAGCAGAACACATTCTGGAAGGGAGCAGCGCACAGGATGATGTTGATGGTGAGCGACCAGGATTGACAAGCAGCCAGCAACGAAGCGAGACATTACCCCAGGAAACCTGTGCTGTCAAAACGGCTTGTGGTGGGATTTTGCATCCAAGAGAGGGGGCAGCAATGAATGATCCCAGGGAAAGTGGGGCCGTTTCACCATTGAGCCCTAGAAGCTGCTTAACCACACTGAGAAATACTGTTGCATGCGATATACCCGTCATTGCCAAGAATCCCCAGGTGCACCCTGCAGATATGCTTGTGCAGAATATTGGCGAATGGCTTCAAAAAGCAAGCATATCAACGGATGGAGGGCTTTCAAAACCTCCAGGATTGCTTACAGATGTTCTGCCACTTGCCAGGTAGGCCCTTAATTAACAAGCTACAGCCACACCGTTCACTTGCTGTTGACTTTTTGTCATAGCCTCCTTCCAGTTCTTCCTTGCAAGAAAACTCCTCCTGTGATGCCATGTCCTTGCAAGAAAAGTCCTGCGATGTAACTGTGACGCCATGAGTGCTTGTAACTTTGCAAGATTCTTTTGTGTCCCTATAACTTCCTGCTTCCAGTTGTTTCGTGCAAGAGAGCTCCTTATGCGATTTTTCCACTTGTGTGTGAAACTCTGCAGGCTCTACACATTTCATATCTACGCTACCTGCACATTGCATACCTACGTGGCATTGTGCGAGTGCTCCGCATCATGCGATTAGGGTGCTGGTGAGGTATCCATGCTCTAGGTCTGGAAGCATGTATATCTCACCACACCCCTCACTGATGACAATTGCTTCAATGGATTTCCACATGCCTGGAATCAATGCCCAGGCAAGCGTCATTTTTTGGATGGATCTTCTTTTGTCCTCGAATTGGATAGCCTGTGCCAGATATCATGCTTGATCAGTGGTGATCATCTGTCTGTAGTTCTGTCATTGTTGGAGTGGCATGATTCACTGATTTTTAATTGGTGTTACAACGAGCACAAGGTTACAAGCAGGGCTATATAAACAGATGGCTGGACTGCGCAATGCAACGAATTTAAACGATCTGCAATCAGACTCGCTTCTTTTCACACTTCACATACATGTAAACAGGTTGCGCAGCAAACTGGCGACAAGCGCCCACTCAAAACTCAGAGATGTGGTAACCAGGAACACAGTTCAGATACAATCTCACTTCAGATGGCTATGGCGCATCAGCGCCTGTACAAATCTCTGTTCTTCACTCACTCAACGCTGCTGTTAACACACAGGATCACCCTGGATATCCCACACGCATCACACTGTAGACTCACGCACTCACACATGCTACACTCTTCTATCAGCTATGGCGGCTATGGCTGCTGCTACCCCTATCGCTATGGCTAAGTTCTCCTTCTCGCCCGCTTCGTCTTCGGGCTCACTGCAGACCACCTCGCACAAGTCGCTGTGGCAGAGCTTCCGCATGGCTTACGCAGGAATGAATGAATGGCTGGGCGCTGCCTCTTGATTTATACTTCTGTAGCTCGTTGGTCTGGCCCTTTCCCATGCCGGTGGTGCACACAGTCCCGTACGGTACTTGCTTGACTGGACTAGGACTGACTGGGACTGGGACCGCTGACTCAGCATGGGTAGACTCCACCACTTGCCCACTTGCCTCAGCCTAAACGTGCGCAGCTTCGAAAGGCCAGTACCAGGACCTTCCGGAAGTTTCAACTCTGGCCTTTTGGATACTGTAGCAGCTACGACCTTGACCTTTCAGGACTGTAGCAGCTACGACCTTGACCTTTCAGAGGTCCTACAGCTACGACTTCTAGAACTCCCTAAGACCACTATGCTACAGGTCTACAGATCGAACCCCTATCATCTACAGACCCTACGACAGTCTACCAACTGTGGGAACAGACACAGGTCGTGGGTTCAACTCCTGGGGTCGACACAGGTAATGTTCTAGGGATCGAGCCCTGGGATCTGCATTCGCTACTGCGAACAGGTGAGTACCGTTTCAGATCAGTTCACTGACCGCTACTATTCACCAAAACGCAGCTGACTTCGACTGTGGCAAAATGAACAGTGATCTGGGCTGGTGCAGGTTCGGAGGGAAAAGGCTGGTGGGCCCAAAAAAATCAATTGAAAGCAAAATCGCGGGAAAAAAAAGGAAAACAAATGAGAAACTGTGCTTGACTGCACTATTAACTCAGACCCCCCTGCCTTGCTGGCAGGATACTAATCTTAGTAAGAAACAAATGCAATGAGCCCAAGTCTCCTTGAGAAGCAATCAACCAAATAGTAATGTCTGGAACCTGCACATTTGAAATAATCGCAATGTCTGAAACCAGCGCATATCATATAGTACACCATGTCCAAGTCTCACGTGATTGAATCTTCAAGCCAGTGAATCATCAAAGAGAGGAGCAAGAAGGGAGAATAGACAATGAGAGGAGGGAGGAGAATTACAATAATAATCAATAATACAACCCAGACAGCGCCTGGAACAAGCTGGCCCTGGATAGCATCAGATCTGTAGCACCGGTACCTTCTCCGAACGATATGTCAGGCCTGTTTTGGGTAATGAATAAAGAATGGGTAATAACTACAGGAAGGAGGAATCGGACGAGGAACAACAGATTGGAGGACTATCGACCGCCTACACCTTACTGGCCGGCACTGCTTCGGGCATGGTGAAACGGTATTCACCAATTCGTGGTAGCTGAGACAGATCCCAGGGCTCGATCCCTAGTTTCCCAACTTACCTGTGTACAATACCTGCGTCAACTCGAAGAGTTGAACCTGCGACCTGTAGAACCGCCAGTGGTAGGTAG
>BFEA01000651.1:720024-731808 GCA_003427395.1 Chara braunii
GTCTATCCCCTTCCTCCTCGTCTGTGCATGTTCTGGGCTGGCGCTGTCTTCCTGTGTGAAGCGCCAGACCCATTCACACTATGAAACGATGATGATGATGTATGTTCAGGGCTGCATTACAACATTGATTGTTCGGATCACTAGTATCTAAGTCTTCCGCTGTGCTATCTTATACTTGTATTGAAAGGTCGGTTCTTGTTCTGGTCTGCACCTATACGGTATGCAACAGAGAGAGAGAGAGAGAGACTTTTTGCGGGGTGCCGACGACCCCCGACCTGTCGGTGCCGACCAGCCGATCGGTCGGCGGGTCCGCTGCCGACCAGTCAAGGGCCGCCGACCGTCGGGGGGTGCAACACTGGGTGAAACCTCATTTTTTCCCTTCACACCTCTGACATGTGATAGTGGCTTGTTGAGCTCGAGATTTTGATCCTCTTCCCAAGTGAGGGAGAGTGTTTGCAGGTCCAGTGAAAGGTTGCAGGGAGAGCAAGGAAAGGTGTTTGTACAGGAGGAGGAGAAAGAGGAGGAGGAGGAGGGAGGGAGCGAAGGAGAATGGGGAAGGGATTTCGGATCAGCAAAGAAACGAAAACATTGAAAGAAGGAAAAAGAGAAGGGGAAGGTAAGGCTGCCGGATTGAGGGATTTGTGGGGCCCGTCAAAGAAACCTGACAAGTTATCCCCATGATCTGTTTGCAGTGTTTCACCTATACTGTTGCATTTCCCCCTCCCACTCCTCCTGGCACCAGTCCCTCCTCTCTGCCTCCCCTCCCTTCTCTTACCTCCTCCCCCTGACATCCTCCCTCTTCCTCTCCCTCGATCCCTGCCCTCCTTCTCCTCCCCTTTTCTGCCCCCCTTCCCTTCCGCCGTCTCCTCCCGCCAGCCCCTCAGCCTCAGACCCCCATCCTTCCCTCACTTGAAGGGCAACATATTGGACAGTTCTGAAGGAGTGGGAAATGAACCTTTGATTGGCCCTGTCTGGTTGCAGGTTTCAACTTGGCCTCGGCATGGCTCCCTGAAGGGTGATAGGGCGGAACATGTGTCAATGGCATGTTTTGTTTGCTGGACTGGAAAGCACGCATATCTATATCTGTGAAAGCAGCATATCCACAAGAGGTAGGCAGAAGGGGGATGGCCGCATTTACTTGTCAGACTACATGCGAAGATGTATTCCCTGTGATACTTGCCTAATACATCTTTGATATGTGGAAACTTAAGAAGTGGTTACGTCACTGTAGTCATTTCTTAGGATGGCAGTTGTACTAAACTGTAGATATTGATGGTTCATTAAATGAAGGCTTACTGCTCAAGGTAGCAGCAATTGCTATTGTTGGTTTGATTTATTTTCGCACAAATTAAGCTCCGCTCTTAATTCTAGTGTAGCTTCCAGGGTTCCCTCCGATTTGCCGTTGCCTGCTGGTGGTAGGTTCTTTCATATGGCAAGGTTCAGCTCAGGTAGTAAGAATCTTAATTCTAGTATGCGCCCATTGAGCTCGGGTCGTAAAGTGAAGTTTTTTGGCAGAGCCTGTCAGGTTGAAAAGGACTGGAGTTATCAGTAGGATGGGGATAATGCCACCGGTTACTTGCAAGTCCAGGTGCAGGGCATGCACCATGCTGTTTGAAAGTCCAGGTGCATCCTGATATGGCTGGTTTTGTTGTTTTCCAAACCTACCTAGCAGGCTGCTAGTGCGCATTTCCGGGGCTTGCATCTCTTTCTGGGTATCAGGGTTGGGCGCTGCCAATGCTACGTTCACACTTGGAAAATATGATCTTGGTCGTAATCATGTTCATATTCATGCTCTCATAGCATGAACATGGCCCCAGTGGGGCCTGGCCATTAGCTTGGAGATCATCCAACCTGAAGGTAGGGTATGATGATTGCGCCACTACCTCCCAACTGGCATGATTTTTCAGCTGACATCCATGAGGCCACACTGCCACGGTGGTCAGTGGATCTGGTGTAGCACTCTCGTTTCTTTTCTCTTTCTGTTTCTTTTTTTTTGTTGTTGTTGTTTTACGCGTCTACCAGGGTTTAGGGTCGTGGTAACGACTGATGAACAGCAGTGTCTAGTTTTCTCATTTCCTCATGCTGAGGGAGAGTCCTTCTTTCATGCCCTTTCTCTTTCTTCTTTTTCTGTTTGCTGCCCCAGTCTCCTTTTAAGGAGGTCCAAGTTCCAACCAATGGGCGTAGCTCAGTTCGTACCCCGATGAACTGTTGAAATACCAGTCAGTATTGTGAAACTGCCAACAGGGGAAATCACTGTCGGTAGACCATTCCCGCACTTCACATGCTCGATCCCAGATTTCCTTGACTCTGTGTCACAAGGGATGAAGTAGACCTGTACATGTTCATTCAATACAATTCTTTTAATGGGCTTGTGTGTTCCTTAAACCACCAGTACCCACCGGTTGGGGCGGCTGTTAACACGGTAGCCGAATCAGCCTGCCCCTTCGGTCCAAATTCATTCGAACCGGGGGGGTACGAAAAATGCGGTAGGTACTGGTGGTTTAACTTCTTTTACTGAGCTATTGATCGACAGTCAATGACAGGTAGTTACTGGGTACGCGCTCGATCGCAGATCTCTTTGCCTCTGTCAGCGGGGGGTGAAGCAGCCCAGTATATCTTCAGTCTTATCGTTGCTAGATGTTGAATATGACTCTTTTCGTTGACTTCGGTGTTCCGGATCTTCTTTTACTCAGCTATTGATTGGCATGTAGGTTCTGGGTACGACATTACCCATTGGAAGTTTCTTAGCTTTGCCGGTCTGACTGCTGTCACTTCTTCCCATGTATGCGTTTTGGTGAGGTAGGCTCCACATCCATCTCCTCATTCAATCTCTTGGCTATGATCTAGTGTTATGTAAAATATTATGTTCATGTTTGGTCATACACTGGGATTCACTTTCAAACGGCTATATTAATTTGAAAAGATCCTTTTGTGAGTAGGTTCTTAATCCGACTGAGTTGGTAATCCAGTCGCAGCAACCTGGTAGTATATATTCCAATAATGTAGTATTTGCCATTTGGCACTATTTGAATGGATTCACGCTGCAAGCCTACCGGTCCCTGTTACAGAGTCCCCAATTATTGCTGTCCGCAGGCCGAACGGGTAGTTAAATCTTAGGGTCTGTAGGTCTAGGCGTCGTAGGTCCGTAGGAACAGTAGCTGTAGGATCACGCCAGTCCCCAAAGGTCCAGTTTTTGCAGCAGCCTCACAAGAAAGGTGAGAACCTTCCCAAAATAGCAACTTGGCAGGGCTGAGGCAAAAGAAAGCCCGTGCCGATTTAAGTAGGCAGGCCCAGCCCACGGAAACAATATATTTTGGGCTACAGTACCAGACGGCAGGCAGTTGTTCATTTCGCAAATTTGTGGACCTGGACGAAGAAGTGCGCTGAAGGGAGAAGATTCCCAGTACCCTGGCTGAAGGAGACAGCCATAGCCAGGAGGGGGAGAAGCACACTTGGCGGCCATCGCCGCCTGATGTTGAGAGAGACACGCTGCAGTAGCATAGATCTAGGACGTAGGCGGAGTAGAGAACAGAAAGGGAGAGCAACGAGGGTGAACAGTGCAGAGAAGGAAGAGAGAGAGAGAGAGAGAGAGAGAGAGAGAGAGAGAGGAGCAGCGGATCGGACAGGGGAAAGTCAGGATCGGAGTTGGAGGTTGTTTCAGCAGTTGCTACTGCCGAATTCCGGATTTTTCAATTGTATATTATTGTATGTGAGTGGAACTTCGAATTTGCACTGTTCATGGCCATATCTCAAGCTCATGTGAGATTTATTTAATTGCTCTCAATTGCATGTTGCTTTGGAAGTGAAATAGTGTAGGATCATTGCATATTGCAAGGAATACGAGTGAGAGCGATATACAGAAACCAAGTTGCAAAATCACGCAGGAGTCCAGATAGTCATGTACCAAGCAGAGAGATCAAATGCACCAAGATTCCATCCAAATAAGAGCAACACAATGAACTCGTGAGCCAACGTTCAAGCCCTCGGGCCACACCAACGCAGTATTCAATGTCGCTCCTCTCTGTCTGGTGCCCAGAGCCCAGCCTACTCTACTTATCCTACCTAGCCTACCTACGTTCATGCAACAGGTTCACTTCGACTTTGAAGACCAATGTACATGCCGTCAACACCAATGCCGACCTCCCACATACACCAGGTACGTACTCTTGTCTCCCTCATCACCCCCTGTCCACCCACTTCTGTGCCTCCTCCCGAAGACCTCCGTCGTCCTCCTCTGCCTACACGCCCTGCAGCCCGGCTATGGTTGCTAGCGCCCCGCTGCCTTGCAGCGCCCCTCACCTCTCAGCGCCCGCGCGTGCCCCAGCCAGCAGATGCGCAAATGCAGACACTTGCCTGTGAGCGCAGTAGCGTGTCCGCATTGCCTGCCTAGGCCAGAATGCCCTTCCCTGGCTGGCTTGCTTCCTATATGGAAGTGGCAGCTGCTGCTGGACTCCCTGGGCCTGGCCGTGGAAGTTTCCAGTAGCTTCTGGTCAGGCCCCAGTGTTTGCACCCAGGCCCATCTCAACAGTGAACCCAGCATTTTCCAGGCTCCGAATGTTTGCTGCATTTGCACTGGCCCACTGGGTAGATATCTATGTGTCCGATTTTGGAATTATTCAACGCACGTTGAATCCCCGTTCAAACGCCCGTTAGACGGGGGGAAACGGGGTCCGCAATGATTTTTTTCCTGGGCTAAACGTAATCAAAAAAAGAAAAAACAAATATGGGATTGTAGATCTTTTCGAGGGCTACAACCCTATATTTTTATTTTTAATTTTTTAGCTCTGAATATATTTAAAAAAAAATAAAAAACATAAGCGCAATGAAAAAAAAAAAAAAAAAAACAAGAAATGACATGAGTTTTTTTTGGGGGGGTTTCACAGAGATTTTCTAAGGGCTAAAACAAAAACAGAAAAAACAAATAAAAAATATCGGGTTGTAGATCTTTCAAAGATGTACAACAACTTTTTTTTTTTTTTTTTTTTTTTTTTACTTCGTGTATTTTAAAAAAAATCAAAACCATAAACAACATATTTTTTGGCCTGCATTGCTTAGGTAATCCTGCTGGCCAGTGCTGGGTAGACTCCCTGATTTGGGCCTGTAGAAGATTGCATGAGCCTGGCGTCCGAGGTCCCGTACGGCAAGGTTCATCCGCTTCCGCTTCAATTAGGGCTGGGAGGTTGGCCCAGCCCTGATGCTTGTCACTGCTGTCTGGTCCAAGTTGCCCTCAATACAGGTAGGGTGATGGTCCTGAGTGCTGGCCACACTGAGGTAGGATAGTAGGGACAGGGGGTGTGCTGGGAGCATTAACGTGGGGATGGGTAGGGTAGGTGGCCTATCCTGTCAGGACAGCCATAAGCGCTTCTACCAGCAATCACCGCAGGTCTGGTCCTTGGCCTCTACAACACCCTGGGCTTTGAAAAAAAAAAAGAAAAAAAAAAGAATAGATATCCTACAAGAACGTGAAATAATACGCCTCCATATGTTTTGTCGTTTGTGCATGTGGTAAGTAGAGGCACTTAGGGCCACTGCACGTATTCCTAAGAAAAGAAAAACAAGAAACAAAAGAAAAACAAAAAAAACAGAGAATTAGTGACCCATAACTGTGTTCAGTGTGATGCACAGACCTGAATTCGAATCCAGAGTATATATTTGGACCACTCAGACAAATTACAAGTCCAATGTCCATCTGTACTCCACGTGGGGTCCTTGCTAATATGTAGGGGCCGTTCGGAAATGAGACTGGATGAATAGATTGGAGCAATTGGTAAAAAAAGAAAAAGGACATGCACACACATGTGCTCACAGTGTTCGAAAGGGAGGGGCATGTTTGGCCACTCCACCCTGTTAATTGGGGTCAAATTTTTTTATTTTTTTTCCCCGATTTTAGTGTTTGGGCGTGTAGGGCCACGTGTCCGAGGCCCAACACGCCAATTCCGTTTTTCAGAATTCAACGGGACACCCCCGTTTTTCCGTTAAACGGGATTCAACGGGGTCCTCGGACCCGTTAAACGGGTTGAACGGCGTTTAATTCCGCCCGTTCTCCATTCATCGGACACATAGGTAGATATGGCGACAATATTGCTTTCTCGCTGGCCTGTGGCCAGTTCATGATGTGTCGGCCTCACAACGTGTGTGCCCAGGGCACAACCACCCGGGCCCTGGGGTCAACTGCCTTGTGCAGCTGCTTCTTCTGGAAGAGCCCAGGGTAAGGCTCAGGTTGCACTTCAACCAACTGTCGTGCAACAACTGTCTGAGACCCGCATTGGAAAATGTTGAGATAAGGGTCTCTCGTGAATAGTCAGGCCCGCCTTCACTTAGGGCGGGTAGTGTCGGGCACGAGGCTTGCTTGGGGGCCACATTCCAGAACATATGCATGTCGCCTGAGGCCCCCTGAGGACAAAGTCCTCACATTCCATCCCCCTTAGCTTCGAAAATCCATTAAGATGCTTCTATGCAGGTGCCTTCCCCTTCAACCGTCTCTCATAGTCTGCCCCAATCTGAGGTGCTGTCTCAATCAGTTCCTCTCTGGTGAACCATCGGTCTTCTTTTGGATCGGTATGATGCCTGAATCTGACTTTGTATTCCCTCTTGGGTTTTGGCGATCTCCCTCTGCTCACAGGCTTAGAAACAAGCATGTCTCTGTGCTCCATAACGTCATCGACGTCCACATGTCCATCCATGGTTGGGGGCAGCATAGATCTCCTTCATGCGAAGTGTTGTGTCTCAGCTAAAGGTGCAAGCTTTGAGGCGTGAAACACAAGATACGTGCGCAGTTGACCAGGGATTTGGATCACATACGAGGGACCATCCTCTGCACTACCCACCATATCCAAGACTTCCCAAGGACCGAAGTACTGAGGCATTAGTTTCCTTGAGATGCCAAATTCGTGACCTAACTCACTAGACTTAACCCAGACACGTTCCCCTGCCTGAAATGTGGATTGTCGTCGTTGTTTGTTCTCAGAAGCAATCATTGCTCCTTGGGATATCTTGATGTGTTCGACAGCTTGCTGGAGCAACTTCTCGTACTTGACACCAAATTCAATGGTTCCAGGAGTTGCGGCAAGTCGGTTTTCAGGCAGGAGGAAGTCTAGAGCAGATCTAGGCTTCCATCCCAGATGCAGCTGATTCGAACTAACACCAGTGGTGTTGTGCACAACATTGTTGTACAGGCTGGCGATGAGAGTTAACTTCTCATCCAAGTCATCCTTGTTGGGCTTTATGTAATGCCTCAGCAGATGCTGCACCACTCGGCTCATCTGTTCATCTTGCCCATTGGCTTCGGGATGATTCCCAGAAGTCATCTGGAGTTGGCTGCCCATCTGTTCAGCAGCCTTCTTCCACATCTCACTGGTGAAACAGGAATCTCTGTCACTAACGATAGTCTTTGGCAGTCCAAAATCGCGCACCTTGTTATCCATAAATAACTTGATGACGTGCTCAGTCCTTGTGGTCTCTGGCATGACAATCAGTCTAGTGTAGTTAGTAAACCTATCAACTATGACGAAGATATGCCTCTTGCCACTCTTGCGGGTCAGAGGCTATCCATGAAATCCATAGAAACACTCTGTCATGGACCAGCAGGAATGGGTAGGGGCTTGAGTAACCCACGCGGAGCTTGAGTCCGCGGCTTGTCCCGCTTACAGACTTGACAAGTTTGAACGTACTGTTTGGCTTCGTCTAGCATACCAGGCCACCAAAATTGTTGTACCAGATATGCACTAGTCTTTTTATAGCCAAAATGTATCATTGCATCATGACATTTTGTTCAACCACCATTACACCCCGCATCCCTGTAGACCACCGTGAGATCATTCCAGATCGTCGACCAGAAAATCTCATATGTTGACTACTTTTCAGATCTAGGTCTAGGTCCACGGGCTGACTATTGACATTACGGTCAATCGACGGTCTGGCCTCTTCCTAGGGCCTGTTTGACCTTGATTTTCAGGCCTCCCCATTCTCACTCGCTTTTGGGGTGTTAAGGGCGCAATCGGAGCCCAACAGCTCAATTATGCATACAAGTTATAGCATTCCATCCGGCCTGATTTCGAGTTACACCGTTGAAATTCCTTTTCAATTTCTTAGAACTCTCTCGTATGTAGAGATGATAGCAAGAGCGGTAAATAAAAGGTTATCTTCTGCTTAACCAGTGAGTTTCAGAAGACGGTTGGTTAGAAAATTGTACCTTGTATTGCTTCAAAGGTCTTCCTCTTCCACCTGTGGAGAAAAACCCACATTCAATTATCCTCTCTACCTTGTACCCGCCATTCATTGAAGGAAAAAATGAGGACAGTCTATTTGGAAATTCATGTCCATCAACGTAGGGTAGCAACTTAGAGGCATGGAAGACTGGGTAAGTTCTTAGATGAGGGGGTATATCAATTCGGTTGGAAGGCCCATCGACATCTCCTGTCACTTTGAGAACAGGGTCTGTAATAGACAAGTAGCAGTTTTTGTAAGACATTTTCCTCGGCCTTTTGTGCTTATTTGCCTGTTCAATCATTTGTCGTTGGACTTTATACTTATGTTCTCTTTCGTCTTGTCAATGTCTTGCTCATAAAGAACTGCAAATTATTGGGTTCTTGGGGGCAGCCTTTGAATTTGATCTTTTATTAAGGAGTCGATTGGTCTCATAGGTTGTCAGCCTTTGCGGAGTGCATTGGGTGTTCGTCCTATTACAGTATGTATACTGTTGTTGTATGCACTAGCAATCTTGGGTAGATTCTTATCCCATTCAACTTGGTCAGGACGCACGTACATGCGTAGAAGTTGTTGGCACAACTTTGTCCATTTGTTCAGTTTAAGCATTGATCGCAGGATGTCGTTTTGATGATATAGTCAACCTGGTGCCATAAACTTCCATCAATTTTTACCATTGCTCCCAAGTGAATATCATATTTCTATCAAACACAATGGTTCTAGGGAATCCATACTCAAAACCTAATTGCATCTGAAACTTTTTAATCACAAGTTATGTTCTTGCTTCAACGCGCAATGGTACAAACATCGCGTACTTAGACAATCGGTCCATGATTACCATTACCTAACTGTTTTCATTTTGACTCTTAATTAGGCTCATGAAGTCGATGGAAATAGACTTACCCGGTCTTTGAGGAATCGGTAGGGTTCTCAATTGTCTCAAGGGACTCTCGTGGGATGGTTTGTTACGCTGGCACACAAGGCAAGTTTTCACCTACGTTAGTGTGTCGTTCTTCATTCCTCGCCAAACAAAGTGTTCGCAGACATTAGCAAAAGTCTTTTTAAACTCCCTCTGCGTCAGGACATTCGCCAAGAATTATACTTTTTGTAGGTTCATTAGATGGAACAATTTTTTTTTCTTTCATTTCAATCAATGAAGAAAAGTATTATGCCAGTCATTCGGTAGTCAAGGAAATGTTCAGGATGAGATTTTACATTATCTATAATAGGTTGTCAGATTGAGTCTGACTTAGTCTGACTTAGTGACATCTCCTTTTCGGATCGTATTCTTGAGTTTGTTTCCTATGTTTAAATAGGTGACAATTGTTCCGAAGAAGTCACTTCTGCGTGAGAAAGCGTCAGCTACTACATTGTACTTACCCTTTATGATTTAGGTATCGATAATAGTCGACCATCTGGCAAGCTTGTCGGTAAGATGAGGTTACTTCTTAAGCCACTTCAGGGTCTTGTGGTTTGAGTAGACTCTGAAGTGTCTACCTAAGAGGTAGTGTCTCCATGTCGGTAGAGCTTGCAACAGTGCAAATAGTTATCTCTCGTAGGTCGAGTTTGCTACTTCTACCAAAGGAAGTCGGCAGGACACGAACTCAATTGGTCGGTAATCCTTTCCATCATTTTGTTGTGGTACAACCCCAATCCCCTACTGACTTGCGTAAGTGGTCATAATAAAAGACAAGGATGAACCTGCAATCTTCAACACAGGATAGTGAGTGAGTGCATACTTTAACTTTCTAAACACAGACTCACTATTTTTATCCCAAAGCCAAATAGTTTATTTCTTCAAGAGCCTCCTCATTCGGCCAACTGTGGAAGAGACATTCCTAACGAACTTCCTATCATACTCGACCAGTCCAAGAAAGGAACGCAAGTCAGCTAGAGTTTTTGGCTTAGGCCAATCTCTTATGACAACAAACTTTTTTTCCTTTGGTTTCGACCCATCTTCATTCACAGCATGTCCTAACTCCTAAGTATAGAACTTCAGACTTTGCGAATTCAGACTTCTTATGATTCAATTTGAAATTTATTTCTTTCAGTTTTTATAGAACCAAACAGAGATATTTTTCATGGTTTTTCAGTGTCTTGTTAGACCAGGATGTCATCGAGGTATACTACTACGAATTGGTTCAACCATTCTCTGAACAACTCATTCATTTACCTTGGGAAGGTAGCACATGCGTTAGTCAACCCAAACGACATCACTACGAACTCATAGTAACCATACTCTGAAGGTTCTCTTGTGTTGATCTTCAGGGCCTACCTCAATCTGGTGCTACTGGTGGTAGTCGGACTTCAAGTCAATTTTGCTGAAGTACCTGCATTCTTGAAGTTGGTCAAGAAGGTTATCAATCTGAGGGAGGGGTTCAAGATTTTTAACAGTGACCGCAGTCAACCCTCGGTAATCAATACAAAGTCGTAACTCACCTTCGGGAACAAACAAAACAGGAGTCTCATAAGAATAAGAGTTAGGTCTGATTCATTTCTTATCAGTTAGGTCTCGGAGTTGTTAGTTCATCATCAAGTTCCTTTTGGGACATTTGAAAATTTTACTTCCGGGAACAATCTCAATGATATTTCTTTCAGTTACCTCCCTTGGTCCCTTCTGCATGTTCTTATATTCGTGAAATACTTTTTCAATAGAAGGAAGGTAGGAGGACGAACATTCACCGTCAGTCTTTACTAGCACGATCATCACCTCCTATGCCAACTTATTCTTTACAACCATGAATCGAAATGCAAGGTCTGGGACTCATACAACAAAAAAACAATGTAGAGTCTAAAATTGATTTGTTGTACAATTTAATCAGTTTCAATTCATTATTATCCTTCTTAATTTTCACATATTTTTTCATATATTTGCTCTATGGGTCTGCTTCCTTATGCTAATTCATTTCCAAGGTCATATAAAATGACAAATGTTTTTCAATCAAGTATGTTATTTCATGCAGGATACGCATACCTTCCTCTGTCCTTAAATAACACTTCACGTTTTCCACTCACTGGGAAATCGTGATGGTACTCTGACCTGCCAACATAGAGACAATAGGCTTTGCTAGATTCCTCACTCGCATACCCAAGTGAATTTTTTTTACAGCGCCTTCGGATATGTAGAATGTAGTCGAGCTCGTAAGACTGATTACGAGCAAGAGTGTGTTGTGCAGGTGACTTACTTCCGACGCTGGAAACCAAGGATTGAGATCAATAAACATTTCTTGATTTTTCTGCTAAACAACACGAAGCGTTACGAATCTCTGACAGAATGGGATTCAAATTCCCTTTCGGGTCTACTTTTGTCAGTCAAAGATTTTGAGCATAAGTCCACTCGTACACATTTGAAACGGTTGATTTCACGGTGTATACGTGATGACTTTGGTTTTAATCCGTCAACAAGTTCGGTTGTTCAATTTTTGTACGATGAAATTGTAAGACTCGAGAAAGTCAGGAAGCTGGTTAATGATAAGTTCGGTGGGTCATGCCTTCCTTCTTGTGTTAAGAAATGTACACGATTTAAGAGATCCGGGTCATTTGGACTAAAAACTCGAGTGTGGCGGATGATTTAAGAAA
>BFEA01000651.1:746690-758854 GCA_003427395.1 Chara braunii
AAAATGACAAAGTTGAACAAACCTATGGCGGTTCTGTATGTCTATGTTTTTTTGCGGCAGATTCATCCTCCATCCTCCACTTTGCACATTGCACAGTACTGTGTCCAGGTTCCTAATCCTGCCTTCCTAACCTTCTCTACAGCAAAGAGAAACATCCCACCGACTCACCGAGGACGGCGAGGAGGGGACAGAGAGAGAGAGTTCGGGTCTCGTCACGCCACTGTCGAGCTGATAAAAAGCACTGTCGAGCCGGAAAAAAAATAAAAAAAAAAAATAAAATTACGAGTGCATTCATCACTGTCGACTCTGTCGAGCCCAAAAAAAATAAAAAAAATAAAATTACGAGTGCATATTCCCACGAAGAGTACCAAAAAGATGCATCAGGTACTCTACCTTCTTCGGCCGGCAAATATGCAATGTATACGGTCATTATTGCTGTATTTAGGCTGAAAAACAAAATTGCCCCGAAGGGCCCAAATACAACGTACAACGTACGGTCATTATAGCTGTCATTATTTAATGACCATAAGTTGTACGTTGTATTTGGGTGAAGAAGGTACGAGTAGCAAGGGATGCATCTCGCCACTTTCTGCAGAGGATGCACTCGTACATTTTTTATTTTTTATTTTTTTACCCCCCCCAAGTTGAACCTCGTCCTTTTTTTTGTTTCGACGGTGGTATGGAGAGGTCCTACATGTGACGCACCCGAAGGCAGAAGAAAATACAAGTGCCGAGCACAACAGACAATGCAGCAACGATCGACATGATCATGAAGCTGAAAGAGGAAAAAGGTGGGTGGAAGTCCCCAGGTTGAAGTGTGAGGTCCCCGGCCTCCGTTCATTTTTTTTCGTAACATACGTTCCAGGCTTCCCCCCCCCCCCCCCAAAAAAAAAAAAAAGAAGAAGAAGAAGAAGAAGTAACGAGGTGGGAAGTCAACCCATCCGAAGAAATGAGATGAGATGGAAGGGAAGACGGAACGGAGGAGGGCAGGGAAAAGAGGGAGTCTGAGTGAAACCGCAAACAGACAAGAGACGCAGAGAGGACAGCTAGCCGGACGGGAGACAGGGGTACTAAGGGGTTCATTCCTCGATCAAGTACGGACTCCCAGGGAGGAAAAGAGAAGGTGAAGACCAGAGTGGTCTCAAACACCCGCATGGACTGTCAGGAGCTTTGAAATCGTTGTCGAAAACAGTAGAAAACAGTCCCAGTAGGACTCCACAACGCGGCAGAGGAAAACTTCCACACTAGGAGGACATTCGCGCTGATCGAAGAATACATACAAACTACAAAGAGAAAAAACAAGAAAGTCCCTTGAAAGATGGACACAGGTAGTGCGGGTGAAAGTCCCTTGAAAGATGGACACAGGTAGTGCGGGTGAAACCCCTTGAAAGATGGACGCAGGTAGTGCGGGGCGGAAAAGCAAACTGGGACCCCAAACAGGCTGGTTCCGGGGGTATTTCCCAAGTACCGTGCCGGATTTTATTGGGCTTTCACGGAGACGGACATTGCTGTGGTCAGCCATATGGCCTGGCCTCCAGCGTCGTACAGTCCTCTGCTCCACGGACGGACATTGAAAAGGGCGACTCATTTTTGCCGCAGCTTTCTCGTTAGGGGTAGGGGTCCTCGACCTTTCCATTTTGTGTAGCGCCGTTGCGCCCCTCTTTGCGGCCGACGTGACAAATACACATAACCCGAAAAAACGTACCCCTCACAAAGCGCCACGCCCTGTGATTTCGGAAGGTGATTTCGGAAGGTGGTGGGATCCGCGTTTCTCAACAAAATTGCCTAACTTACGGACTGTCGGATCAGAGGCATATACTCACCCTAGCACTTGGCTATGTGCATCTTACCCACAATTACTGTCAGGCGCCCATGCATCTGACTGCAATCACGTCCTGGAACAAGTGAAAAACTCCAGGTGCGAGTATGCCCAGAACTAGGGGTCATGGCCGGACCGGTAAATACTTGTTGCTTCTGCAAAACCGACGGTAAATACCGGTACTCTGCACAGTAACGAATGGGGTTAGACCAGTGTAGATACCCCTTCAGTGTTGTGAACACTATTATTTTTTGATGAGGGTATCATTTGCGCTATTTTCTCCGGGTGTTCTGACTCCTATTCTTCCTCTTTCTCCCTTCTTTTCTTCTTCTACTTCTTCCTCCACATCTATTCCTCCTTTCTCCTTTCTCTTTTGTGTTTTTTACTTCTTTTTTTCTCTCTCCTCTCTCCTCTCTTCCTTCGTCTTCTACTTCTTTTTCTTTTTCAGTTTCTTTTCTTTCTCTGTCTATTCTTTTCCTCGCCGTCCCTTCCCTTCCAGCATTGGATTTTGGTGAACGTACAAGCAGCAGCTTCCATATCAGAGGCTTGTTTGCAGTAAAGCGTCGTATGATTGACAACCATCGGTCTCAGGGGGTCTCGCTCCACTACTGTCCACTGTACAAAATTGTGGACAGTTCGTGGACAGCTATGGGAGCGTACAAAAATTGTGGAAAAACGCGTCGCTCCACTTGCTGTACACTATGGGCCTCGCCACACCTATCCCGAAAACACCGGTTTGGAGAGGAAACGCATCGCCATACCAACTCTTGAAAATGATCCGTGTCAGAAACAAATTCGAGAGCGGCCAGAACGCGGGTTTCAGGAGTGCTCGCAAACTGTGTGGTCCTTGCCCGGCCTGCAAAGTGGCCACCTTCGAGAGTGGTCAAAGTCACCTCCGAATTCGGCCCGGATTCGGATAGTGTGCCGCGACGGACAACCGTCTGCGGCCAGCGTTTTGTCGTGTGTTCGACAGAACTCTCGAACCGTGAGCCTCAGGTCTTTCCGGACCCCGGGTGGGCCCAAGCATCGTGTCCCCTGGCCGACGCGACACCGTTGATATCTCCCTTTTCCCACCCAAAAGTTTCGGGAGAGGCTGCACTGCCACACTGCACTCTCCAAAAAGGCCGGGTCTTTTCTGACACATTGGAGAGCGCCCCCTTCAAGAGCGCAGTGCAGCGATGAGGCCTCTCGAACCGTTTTTCTCTACTTCCCGAGTTCGAGAGCGCTCCTGAACATTTTCCCGTTTTCGGGATAGGTGTGGCGAGCCCCTATACCCCTATACAACACCCGAATTTGTGAGTTCCCTACGAGACACGGGCCAGCACTACAAGACATAGCCTCTATAGCATTTTGTACGCCCAGCAGACTCGAGGCTCGCTGTCCAAATAGGCGGAGGGTCCGTGGGTTCCTACGAGAGGACCGTCCAGCAAAGTACTTGTACAGGCTGGGAGCTGTACAAAACTGGACAGTCAATATCCACGGTATGTCCAAGCCATTTTGGACGCCCGTAATGGACAGTAAGTGGAGCGACGTCCCTGGCCATTTTCTTACAGTGGACAGTAGTGGAGCGAGGCCCAGGCCCCAGGGTGTTCTAACCTGGCTGGATGGAGCTGTCGTGCTGACTCGCGCACATGCAGGGAGTTCTCACCCTGCGACGAAAAATAGGGTTAGACCAGGACCAGGCTGGCGAAAGGACCAGGAGCAGACGGCTGGCAAACGCACCCAGGAACCGGCTTGGACCAGGTCTGGACCAGGTCTGGACGTTTGGCACCCCCTCTCGACGATCCAAAATTCCAAAAAATCTGAAAACAATATATGTTATGCAGAAGAATAAACAAAACAACATTTGCCTCAATGTTATGGGCCAGCACGTTTTTGACACCGCCATCTATGGCAATTTTTCATTTTGTTTTGGCTGCGACAAATGCCATGAAAATTTATATGTGTTTATCGTACATAATAGAGAATCTACAAATAAAGTTTGAAAAAATAATAAATTGTTTTATGCCACTAAATAAAGGAAAAACAAAAAGTGAAAAGAGAGAAAAAAACAAATTTGTGAGTGGGCAAGCAAGTTTTGACACCACCACCTTTTGAGGATTTTTCTTTTTTTTTTGCCTGAACAGAACGACTTCAAAATTAAGCGGGAGATACCTTACATCGCAAAGAACTCACAAAAAAAAGATCAGAAAAAAATAACAATATTTGGGTGCCAAAATATTTTTTTGCGGGGTCCGAACCCCTTCAAGTTCGGGTCCCGTACAGGGACCCGAACGCCCAAATGTTTGGGGGTCAGCTTAGGGGCCTCCGTACGTTCGGCCTGGTAACCCTGTATATATATATATATATTTAAAGCTCCAAACATGTTCTGCGTGCTGCACAGCTGCAGCCCATGTCCCAACTCTCTGCCACTTTTCAGTAGCTTAGGGAACAGAAAAATACTAAAATAGTATTTTTGGTAAGTCGATACAGTGACTTTCTGCACTGCAGGCTCTAGCCTGTAAGCTAAGCTGGCTGATGCTGTCAGTACTCCCGGTAGAATTACGAGGTCCCCGCCTCGTTTGGATATTGAAATGATTTCAGACTGAGAAAAAGAAAAAACAAAAAAGAAAGGAAAAGGGAAAAAAAAACGTGAGGGATTGGGCCAAAGAGTCCAAGACTTTTATTGAAAGGGAAAAAAAAAAAAAAAAAAAGGGGGACGGAATGCATACCTGGGCATATGTTATAAACGGGGCGGCACACCCAGTAGCACCTGTCGAGCAAATCCAACACACACACAGCAGAGAGTCAGCGGCCGATTGATTCCGGTTATCTGATCGTGTCTGGGTTCCAGCTTGGGTTTATATTGAAGTAGTCCGTGGGTGTACCAACTGAGCTACCTTCTTCCCCCCAATACAACGGACGGTCATTATACCTGTATGTGAGGCATCTTTCAGTCTAGATACAGCTATAATGACCGTACGTTGTATTCGGGGAAGAAGGTAGTAGCCGCAGATTCATTCCGGTGTTCATGTCAAGCTCAGAAAACAGAGTGCACAAGAGGGATATTTGTGTACTCATATTTATACTTAGTTGTATACTTATGACAGCGGGTGTCCATCAACATACTGTCATAAGTATATAAGTAAGTATAAATATGAGTACACAAATCTCCCTCTTGTGCACTCAAGTATGCAGGGCTCCCTGCCATCCCATCTGAAAATTCCACGGCGACGGTGTGACGACGTTAAAGAAAACACGAAACATAAACTACTAAGGCCCCGCTAGTGGGGAGCCCACCAATAGATGGAGCACCCTCAATCGTGAAAAAAAAAAAAAAAAAAAAAGCCCCCGCTAGTAGGACATTGAAGTATACATTGACTGCACTCACGCAGCACACAGCGCACTTACAAATCAGGCGACAAAGTTCACGCCACAAATCACCGCATGGGCGATTTCCAGGGTACAGGGACTGGGTGCAAGTGTGCACTGGGACTGGGTATATAGCGGGTATTCCCATCTTTAAACGGGGAACAGATGCAATTTTCCCCAAAAGAAAAAACTCACGGGTCAAGAAGTGGAAACAAGGCCCATGCGGACTTCAACTGTCATCATCAGCTCCTTCTCAATTTACACGTGTCGAGGGGTAAAAAAAGAAGAAAAGCTCTTGACTGTGCACGTGTACCGTGCCAATGAATTCATCTCCTACGATGGTTCAATTTTCTGTAGAGTTATCTGTTTTCAGAATCAATTTATCCCCAGCCTTGCAGGGGTGGGATGGATATCATAATCATGACCAGTACGATTCCACTTTTGAACACCGTGTCTTGGCTGTAGTGGTTAAGGGTCTCGCCCCACGGCACACGAAACGAAAACGAAACGAATGCATCTGCCCACGAAAGATGGCAAAATACACTCGTTACTATTTATAGCTAACCGATGAATCTGGCCATTTTCTGCAGGAAGATGCACTCGTTTCGTTTTCCGTTTCGTGTCCCGTGCGGCGACGCCCTTAGAGACTTGGGTCTTGAGGCCGAAGACGTACGGAATCCATACTAATCGATCGCCAGGGGTGGTGGTGCCACTAGCAAAGAGGATCGGAAGGAATCGAACGCGTGAATCTGGACGAGGTTATGGAGATGTGCAGGAAATCGAGATTGAACTGCTCTTCTGCAACTCTGCATAAAACACATCCAGATTCAGGAGCTCGATCCTATCCTCTGCCCCTCGCCACAAGCACGTCCAGATTCGGTTCGCAAGGAGGGGACTAGATCAAGCTCCTGAATCCGGATGTGTTTTATGCAGAGATGCAGAAAAACAGTTCAATACCGATTTTCTGCCCCTGGGCACAACCACGTCTAGATTCGGGCATTCAATCGAATCCGCCTTGCCACCTACTGGTACCTCTCCCCCGTATCATCCTTGACCGTAGTGCAACTAGGGCAATAGATACGGAAAGTGGACGGTTTACCAAGAGGTAAAAAAAAAAAAAAAAAAAAAAAAAGACAAGGTCAATCTACTGTTAGAGATGACGAAGAATCGGAAACACACACACAAAAAAGAAAAAAAGAAAAAAAAAAGAATCCAGCTCAAAAAAAGAAAGGAAAAAACACAAGGAAACCTTTCTCGACCTTTTTGGCTACGATCAACTGGGGCGCGGTCCCACTGGATTGAACGCCTGAATCTGGACGGGTTTGTGCAAAGGTGCAGAAATTTGAGATTGAACCGCTTTTCTGCATCTCTGCTGAAAACAAGCCCAGATTCAGGAGCTTTATCCGATCCTCTTCGCTAGTGGGTCCTCGCCCCTGTGGTATCTGTTCTGAACAATTTACAGTAATATCTGATCCGTGGTCCATCGGGGGGAAAAAAAAGGAAAAAAAAAAAAGAGCTCAAAATAAAAGAGTTGGCGAACAGGTGTAGGCATGCCCTCTATTCGGGGTGTCAGAAAAGCAAACATAGTAACATGCATTTCACCGCCCTGACCTACCGTCGTCTGGTGAATAGAACGCACGGTCACGATCGCTGTACCTAGACTGAAAGCTGCGCCAAAAACATATTAGCTACCAGAACTGCGCGTTTTTATTGGAGTGAGATGAGACGGGTAGGCTTATTGAATGGTCAAAATTGAAAAATCTTTTCGGTCAAAATGGCAGGGGAAAAAAAAAAAAAAAACAGAAGGTACAGGCGGGAAACGGAAGATTTCACCGGTAAGATGACAGTGGAGCTCAGCCATTGCTCCGAGAAAATCAGGCAGTTAAAATTTTAAAATAATAATAATAATAATAATAATAAATTAATAATAATAATAATAATTAAAAACACAAAATCATAAGTACGCTAGCGAATTACTCAGGAAGGACCTCGGGGGAGATGATACTGCCTGGTCTGGTCGTGAGAACGATGATGATGATGATGATGATGATGATGATGATACGATGATGATGATGATGATGATAATGATGATGACGATGATGATGAAGAGGAAAGTGGTGATATGAATCATTGGAATCAGAAGACGGGGGATCAAGAAAGGGAAGGTGATAACGCACGACTGGGCTATACAGTTCACTGCGATAAGAAGAAAACTGAAGACAGGAGAGTGCATTTTAAAGATTCCAGCGACATGAAAGGCAGTGAGCAGAAGGATGGCGAAGACAACAGTGTTGAAAAAGCTCGTAACCGGCAGGGGGAGAGAAGGGATTGGAGAGTTCCTTGGAGCAGAGAGAGAATGTTGCGTGTGTGTAGGTGAGAGAGACAGAGAGAGAGAGAGAGAGAGAGAGAGAGAGAGAGAGAGAGAGAGAGAGAGAGAGAGAGAGAGAGAGAGNAGAGTGATTGAACATCATCGAACAGAGAGATCTTTGAAACATTCACTGAGGGGTCGCAGACCTCCATGAAGTGTTATTGATAGAATCAAAGGCCGTTGCCAGAAGGATAGGCTTGCTGAAGTTATGTTGTCGATTATTTAGGGGCTAGTCTTCAGCTGTCGAGCTAACTGTGGAACTTTTTGATCCTCAGAATTGGTTGTTACAAGTCTGGGCACAGTGGTGGGACTGGATGCTAACTCATTTCAGGCGCCTCAGGGTGAAGAGGTCCCATTTTTTGCTGATAGCGCAGAGARTTTCGGAACTTTGAGTAGTTACCTGATGATTTACTTATTGGGAGGGACGCTGGACCCGGTTTCCAGCAGGTGCAGCTCCCCACCAATAGAAAGGAGCCACTGAAATTGTCAAAAAAAAAAAATAATAAAAAAAAAAATCGCCACACACAATCGAGCACGCACGCACAGAGAGAGAGAGAGAGAGAGGAGCTGCCTCGCCCGCTCTACATGTGGGTGAGAGAGAGAGAGAGAGAGAGAGAGAGAGAGAGAGAGAGAGAGATGCGCGAGCGTGACTGGACAATTGGCCACGCTCCAATACTCGCCAGATGCACAAAAGACAAAAATGGCAATGTATCTTCCTATGTTCTGGGGGAGGATGCATTCTCATTTTGCACATTTGGTGAGTAGTGGGACAGAGGCCCAAAGATTGCCCACACACAATCGCACAGAGAAAGGCAGAGGAACGAGCGCCTGAATGAAATATCCCCAAACCCACACACACGCCACAAAACACACACACACACACAGAACAAGAAATGAGAAGCACATGTGCACTGCCTATTGCCTACTCGAAGAACGTTGTGTCTCGACCGTCTGCAGCTGAATGTCCAAGGGACAAGCACGAAGGTGACGAGGACACAGTACTCGCACTTTTATACTTATTTCTTCTGATCGTAATTGTAACCAAGGTGGATCCCAGTCGGGCCGGAATTGCGGTCAGATACATGGAAGACTGCGCAAGCGTGAGTATGCTCTGAGAACCGCACAAGAAGCGACGACCCGACTTTCCTGGAATAGGACGGTTGCCACACCACTCCCGACTTGAGAAAAAAAAATCATTCGGGAGTACTGTAGATATATACATCGTCACAAACAGATATATATATATATATGATTTTGGTTAAGGTAGATTATCATTTACAGTGTAATCAGTGAGGGGATTCTGCAGACTGTTGAGGGTTCAGCATCCTGATGAGTCGGTGAAACTCCGACGAAACAGTTTGTCACAGCCCCTCGTTTGTTGTCCTCTTCTCTCTCTCTGCCTACGGCTTACCGGGCAGTTCTGTTTGTGACGATATATAACTTGTATATCTATTTGTATATATATATTCTCATATTCTTCATATCATATCATATATATTCATATCTGATGAGCAGAGAAAGGATTATTTTACGAAACTAACAAGACAAAATTTTCCGTAAAAACTAAAAAAAAATTGAATGAAGAAAATCTAATTTTCAATTTTTATTTCATTGAAAAATAGAAATAAAAAGTTTTTGTGGTTTATAAAATAAAATACCATCTCTTTTTTATTTAGGTACTAAAGAACCACCGGAATTGTTTAGATAACCTAGGAAGACGATGAGAACAAAATAACTCTATTGCCGAACGTCAGACAACGTGGAAATCCATTCGGGGGTGTGCTTCGCCACACTGCCCTCCTCTCTACTTGGGGCGCTCTCTCTCCAATTTGAAGGCCAGGGGCGTGGCCCACTAGCAAAGAGGATCGGATCGAATGCCGGAATCTGGACGAGGTTATGGAGATGTGCAGGAAATTGAGATTGAAATGCTTTTCTGCATCTCTGCATTAAACACATCCAGATTCAGGAGCTCGATCCTATCCTTTTTGCTAGTGGGACGTCGGCCCAGGAGGCGCACTTCAGAGAGAGGGCCTCGCCACACCACTCTGGAAATGAGACAAAGACAAAAATGTGGCGGGCGCACCTGGCCATGTTCTAGCAGGAAGTTCTCATTTTCCACATTTCTCCAGTGGTGTGGCCATGCCCAGAGACTGTCCAGCACTCTGTGCAGCATCTGGCGACGAAGACTGTGAGGAGAATGCATGGTTTGTCTGAGCACGACTTCTCCCAAAGAAACACAGGCCTCCGCCTCCGCGAGAGAGTCTCCCGAACAAGGCCCTCAGGGCCTCGCCACACCACTCCACTCTTGAAACGGGGAAATTTTTCAAGAGCTGTCAGACGTTCTCGAGAGTTGGGTTTTCAAGAGTTTCCGGCTCCTCGCCACACAGCTCTCTCGAAAGGACGATGGTGTTGGACAAAGGATGACAAACAGCTTGGGACTCCTGCCTGAGCGCCTCGCCACACCACTCTTAGGGCATCGCCACACCACTCTCGAAATGCGCAAAATGAGAATGAACTTCCCAGTAGAACGTGGCCAGATGCACCTGCCACTTTTTTGTCTTTTTCACATTTCGAGAGTAGTGTGGCCAGGCCCTTAAAACTGCACTTTCAAGAGTTGGACGCGTCGCCACACAGCCACTTGAGAGTTGTAGCCCAGGGCAGGGTCCCAGTTGCACAGATTACGAGATTCTGGCCGTTGATCTGTGTTATCTACGGTCAATATCTCTTACTAGTAATTCGTGTAAGTGGGACCTAGCCCCCGAAAACTCTTTCGAAAGTCCTTCGGGACATCCGTTAAAACTGGAACGATACAGAGAAGATTAACACAAATTTCTGTTCTGACTGCTCCCGAATGCATTCTGACATCTCCAGGTCGGGAGGTGGTGTGGCCATGACGCACTCCTGAAAAAAAATGACCTTTCCCCCCCCCCCCCCCCTCCAAGACGGGAGTAGTGTGGCGAGGCCCTAGAACAGACGTCATCATAGCATAGCCGTATGTTTGGTCTTTACATACAGAGATAATGACAGCAGGTTCTATTCGAGAATGCGACTGCAATGACCGTACGTTCTATTCGATAAATGGGAAACAAATTTGAAGCAAATAGCACCAAAGACAACGCGGGAAAAGGAAAGAAACAAGATCAACCGATCGCGTCAATGAATTGCCGAGGTGTTGAATCTAACCACGGAAGGTGACTAAGAACATGTACGGAGACTAAGAACCGCACAAAGGAGAGGGAGGAACTATCGCACGGGGAGGAGGAGGAGATGCAACGTACAGGTTTCACAATCTGCAAAACAGTCGAATAGACCGCTGCTCCATTTACTCTTGCTCGCCATCCCCAATTTTCCTTCCTCTCTCCTTCGCTGCTGAAGGGATGCTTCTGCTGCCCTCTTCTTCTCTCTTCTCCACCTGTCTTCTCTTGCTTGTCGTCGAAATATGCCTGCTGCTGCCCCCTCTCCTCTCCTGCCCTCTCCTCTCCTCTCCTCTCCTCTCCTCTCCTTTCCCTCCTAAGTAATCCTCTCGCCTCTCCTCCTCGCTCCACCTGTCCTGTCTCAGCTATTCTCCCGCTTTCACTCCTCACGATCCCGCTGCCACTACTCTCGTCCCCGCTCCCACTTCACCCCCGTTATAGCGGTCCTCTTTCCTCTCCCTCGTTCCCTCTCCTCTCCCTCGTTCCCTCTCCTCTCCCTCGTTCCCTCTCCTCCCCCTCCTAATCCCGCTGCCACAGCTCCCGATCAGGCCGCTGACAATGGCTCCGGATCCCGCCGCTGCCAACGCTCCCGACCCCGCTGCCGACGCTCTCGATCCGCGCGCCAACGCTCCCGATCCGTCCAGCTCCCGATCCCGCCGCTGACAATGGCTTCCGATCCCGCCGCTGACAATGGCTCCCGATCCCGCCGCTGCCAATGCTCTCGATCCGCGCGCCGCGCTCCCGATCCGTCCAGTTCCCGCCTTTTCTTCCCTTTTCATAAGTGTCGAGTTTCTCTTCCCTTTTTTATATATGCATCGAGTTTTTTTTCTTCGCTTTGCATGTGTCGAGTGGCGCGGCGCGGCCATTTCCCAGGCATCACAAGGCCGCGCCACACCACTCTCGAAATGTGTAAATTTGAGCATGAACTGCCTGCCAGAGCATGGCCAGATGCGCCCGCCACATTTTCGAGAATTGCGTGCGAATTTTTTGCATAGCCGGGGACTGTTCTGTGACACCCGCCGTGCCCTGAAGAAAGGCAGAGTCCATTTTTTGGCAATGACCGAAAAAAAAAACATCCCCCTGGACAGCCTGGGGCGTGGTCCCACTAGCAACATGGATTGGATTCAACGCCGGAATCTAGACGTCTTCCCTGGAAAAGTTCGCAGCCCGTCAGGGGTGCGTTTTCCCCCCCTGAGAACATTTTTCGTCCTTCGTTATACCGTCGTTGGAAGGCTGGAAAAACAAGGCATGGTAGTTTAGGGGGTGGTGCCATCTTATTTGAAACTGTAGGACCGGTAGCTGCCCATGGGACCGCACGGGTTCTGGTCCAGGACCGCGTAGGACGGGTAGCTGCGCATAGGAGGCGGAGGAGGCCACAGTCCGTTTTCGAAATTTTTGAAATTGAAAAGGTGCGGGTCCACTTTTCTCGAAT
>BFEA01000652.1:0-17276 GCA_003427395.1 Chara braunii
TACTTTAAGTGTTTAATGTATCGGGAGGAATACCCTGTCTCTTATACACATCTAGATGTGTATAAGAGACAGTTCCAATACCAGGAAGAGTCAAGGGTTGGGGGGGGGGGGGGGGGGGGGAGCGGGGTGACAGGGGATAGTGTATACGTAGGTTACTTTAAGTGTTTAATGTATCGGGAGGAATACCTGTGTGAGTGGGAGTTGACTGATGTTGGGGGGAACTTCAAGGAACTCTGAGATTTGAATGTGGTGTCACAGTGGGAAGCTGTCTTGGGGGAGGGGGGGAAGGGGGAACTCTGAGATTTGAATGGCCTTGAGGTGTAGTTGGGAACTTGGGAATCCCATGTGTTTGATATGGACTCGGAGTACGTGGGTTGTCGAGCTGGAACGTGTATCTACTGAATGAGTGTGAAGGCAACGGTTACCGGCGAATACACGAATTCTACCAATTTCGAGAAAATGACAACTCGAAGCCTGGGTGGTATAATGGGAAATATCAAGATTAGGACGGGCAGAGGGACAGTGGCAACGAGGGAATAAAACGAAGCGGCCAACGGAGATTAGGAAGGGCGGAGGGACAGTGGCAAGGAGAGAGTAAGTATCAAGCGACCGAAGGAGACAGACTTGACTTTTCTCCTGTATTACTAATTATGGAAAGTACGATGAACAGTGGCCGGACAAATGAGAGAAATATTAAGTAAGCATTCTATAGTTAGAAGGAATGCAGAAGAGAAAGGGAAATAATAAGGGAACGGTATTGCTACTTCCGAAAAGGTAAATGGAGAGTGGATGGGAAAAAGTAATGTGATAAAGGAGAAAACTTAAAGGGGTAACTTAGGCGCAGTCACGAATTTCAAAACACTTTGTAATTGCACTTCAGGCAATCCCGCAAATACAAGACACCCCCACGCAACCCCACCGGACCCCAAACGTAGGTCATATACATTCAGCATTTATTTTACCGGCCCTTTTGCCTCAAGTGCAATTACAAACTCAAACCCTGACTGCGCCCTAGTTTTCTCAAACTTAAAAGTTGGTGTAAGAGGAGGAACGAATAGAGATAGAGTTTGGGAGAATTAGAGGATCCATACCTGGGCCAGGCTTGATGTAGAGAGGCCAATGGGAACAGAAAGGTAACTTGCAGACTCAGTAGAAGGTTCCCAAAAACTTGGTTCGAGCGTCGCGGGAGATACAAGACTTAGTCCTGCTGTAGCGGAAAACCCTCATAGAGTCATAGGACACTGCACTGGTGAAACTGGGCAATACTTGGTTTAATCCAGTAGAAGAGTAGGCTGGGACCTGCCTCCACCGTGACGCATGGCTCCCTACCCAGCGGAATGATTCCTCGCTAGGTGTGAGTGGGTAGCCACATTACCCCTTCCGTGTAACTGCACGGATGGGGAGGGATAGCTATGGCGGCAAATTACTGTGGTAAACACAAAAGAAGCACGACGGCGCAGGCCAGAGCGCATAATGATTAGCCTTTGGACGCAGGAGCGCACACCGGTCCCCCTCCACTTTCCCTTTTCCAGTATGGTACCTTTTGGTTGCCCCCAACTCGTTTTTGTAAATTGAGTTGCGGGTCGCACTTTTCTGTGCGGCCCGCAGTTTTTTCGATAGAGCCAAACTGAAATGGCACTTTTCTGAAGCTATCACTTTTTTTCCTTTTTTTTAAAAGCCCAGGTTGTTGTAGAGGCCGGATTCCGGACATACGCTGATCGCAATCTCCGTCAGCCATTGGTTGTCCTGACAATTATGAGGCTACCTGAGATTATGACCCTATAGTCGTGTCAATACTCCTAGTGTACCCCATATCCCACTATCCTACCTCAGTGCGAACCACTCAGGACCATCATCATCCAATCTTGAAGGAAACTTGGACCGTATAGGAGGTATAGGCACCAGGTCTAGGCAGGTCAGCCCCCACGGTCATGTCCGCACCCTAGTTGTCCTAGTTTACCCAAGGCTAGCGGGATCGACCTGACGAGCGGCAGTGACTTCTACCCCCTACCCAGTCCTGGTTGAAGCGGGATCGAACGAGCCTTGTAGAACGACAACTTTAGACGCCAGGCTCGAAGTTTAACCTTTTTTTTTTTTTTTTTTTTTTTTTTTTCAACTGGCCCCCAAATAGGGTTACTGGAGCCAGTAGCAGGTATAGGCACCAAGTCTAAGCATGCTAGCGCCCACGGTGAACTCCGCACCCTATTTGTCCTACTAGTAGCTTGCCCAGGGCTAGGCAGATAGACCGGAGGAGCTGGAGCAACTTATATCCCTGATTCAGAAGCTTATATTGGACCAAGCTGACTCCCCTCCCCAGCCTGGTATTGTAGCAGCGGTGTGCAGATGTACCCGTAGGCTGGGTGACTCATTGTGAGAGCCCGTAGGCTGTGTGAGTGCCAGTAGGCTGTGCATCGTAATGTGTGTAGATACCCGTAGGCAGCATGCTGTGTACCGAGATGTATTTGCCCAGAGGCCAGATGTGTGCAGTAGAGGAAATCTAGCATTCTGACATAAGGGTGGCAGGTGGGTACACCCGGCAGAGGTCACTTTTGGGGACTTTCAATCCTTGTCTTTCCTTGTTTTGTAACTAGCATTTTGACACAGTGGGGGTGGGTGGCAGCTGGGTACACCCGTCAGAGGACAGTATCAAAGCAAGGGGACTGTTTTGAGGATGGGCAGGAAGACGGAACGGAAGGAGGCCCCACTGGTGCCCCCCAGTGGCTCCTCCCTGAACCCTGGCCGGACAAAGGGCTGAAGAAGGAGAAGGGGACCACCCCTCACACCTGTTCAGTCAATCCTCTGGACTCCAGAGTAATCAATGCTGGCAGGCCTTTTCCAGACATCCCATCCTGTTACTTGTCTATGTTTCATATTATTGTATCTTTCTGCATAAGGGACGCTGGACTCGTTTTCCAGCAGGTGCTGCTCCCTGGGCCACCAATAGATGGAGCCTCTCCCCAGGTGCTAGTGATGTCTGCCCACAACAGCACCACTAGCACTGCAGGGTCTGTTTTTTTTTTTTTTTAAACAAAAAAAAAGAGGAAACTATGTGTCAGTATGTGTAGACTATATATCGGATCCGATGTCAGTATGTGAAGGGATGACGGGCCAAGTTGGACAAAGAATCCCCCCAAAAGTCCCGAGCTAGACTCAAACCCGTAATCTATGTCATGTAACTGGAAGACTCTACATGTGTGCAACAGTCCTAAGTGGTACGTATGTATGGTATGCCAGACTGGGGAGATCAGCAGAACAACCAAGACTGCTATAGGGCCTCGCTGCACTACTCTCGAATTTACAAACGCCGGACCCTCAGGAACAACAAATTTTGACGAGTTTTCGGCCAAAAAAACTTGGTTTCAATTTCGTTCAAAAATTAAAAGATGTCCATTTTGACGGAATGGCAGTTCAAATGTGAAAAACGAGAGTGAATCTGCCTCTAGAACATGGAAAGATTTGCCACCATGATTTTTGTCTTTTGTGCATTTCGAGAGTAGTGCAGCGAGGCCCATAATGCCCTGTACTGTAGCGAAATTGTACGAAATTGGACCCAGGCCTGGACTTGCGGTCCAAATATAGCCTATAATGTCTTGCGGTCCAAATATAGCCTATAAGGGGGTAAACATAGCCCTGTACTGGGCTTGCGGTCCAAATAAAGCCTATAAGGGTCTGACCTTATAGGCCTGGACTTGCGGTCCAAATATAGCCTATAAGGTCAGACCAAGGCTACTATGCGCTGGACTTGTTTACTCTTACAGTAGCGAAATTGTACGAAATTGAACCAAGGCCTGGACTTGGGGTCCAAATAGGGCTATAATCTGTGTAGCACACCGAACATGTTCGGAGCTTACAGTAGCGAAATTGTACGAAATTGAACCAAGGCCTGGACTTAGGGTCCAAATAGGGCTATAATGCTCAGGTGTTTAATGTAGCGAAATTGGACCAAGGCCTGGATATGCAATTTAATGACACTGAAAAGGTCAGGGTGAGGGTTTTGAAATAATTGGTGAAAGTTACGGATAGCATAGTATAGTCACTATAATTAGGTTTTGGAAATTTTTCTTCAACCACCAGTACTTGGCCCAGCTATCGGCCGCAGAAAAAAATAGAGTAGAAACGTTTCAAGTCGGATGAATTTGGGCGCTCCTGTAGTAGCCCGTACGTTTCCTAAAATTGCGCGTTAACGGACACGACTCTAGGAAGTACTTACTGGTGGTTTAAGGGACAACTTCAGTACAGACTGAGTCACAAAAACAGTTTGAAATTACACTTCCGGCATTCCCCCGAACATAACACACCCCCTTGCATCCGTACCTGACTCAGCCTGGAAACCTAGCTTGTGCACATTCAATTTGCCCCAAGTGCAATTTGAAAACTGTTTTTTGCCCAAACTGTATTTTCAAACTCTTTTTGTGACTCCCACGTAGTTTCCCCTTAAGTTTATGTTTTTGGGGTAATTTCAGAAATTTCAGTACAGTCACAAAAACACTTCTTTTGAAATTAGTAAAGTACACTTTGGCTATTCCCCCGAATATAACACAGCAACTGTTAAACACACCCCCACACAACCCTAAATGATGGGAAAGCTAGGTGCCCAGGCTCTGCCTGGGGAGCGGGTTGAGGCCAGTCAGCCCCTGAGTGTGGAGAACTTGTTCTATAATGGTTGATGTAACTTAAAGGGCACTGGGCCCGTTTGTAATAAAAATCCCAAGGCGTTTAGATAAAAGGAAGAAAGGGAGAGTTGTTCATTTAAGATAGCACAAAATGTGAGGCTTTACTCTCGAGGAGGACATAATGTGCTACATCATAGAAGTAGAGGTCATGCAGAAAGCACGACCGCATCGCTCTAGAACTTTTGCATTTATGTATAATGGATGTAATTGTGGTCAGATGCGTTTCAGATAGAGCTTAGCCTAGTGTTAGGGGGTGAGGGACTGCTAGCAAAGAGAGATGGAGTAGGCGCCCCCCAAGGGGGCTGATGAGGCAGATACCGGCCCACCAACGGGCTTTTCACATGTACGGATCACAATTTAATTTTGTAGAAGGGACGCTGGACCCGGTTTCCAGCAGGTGTAGGCTGTGTAGCTCCCCACCAATTATAGAAAGGAGCAACTGGGGGACCTAGTAGGAGGGGCTTCTCATATCACCTCTCCTAATAGGAATCCCCGTGGTAAAAAAAAAAAAAAAAAAAAAAAAAAGAGGACAGCCTGAGAAAGATCCCAACTTGACAAACATGTTGCAAAAGTCAACATGCACTTTTTTTTTTTTTTTTTGCGGAAAGAATTATCAAGTTAGAATGTGCTTCCTCTGCATGATGGACACCCGAATACTAGCCTAAGGATACCGTCTTCACCCAAACCTGAATGGAACGCCCTGTCATCATAGCTGAGTTTGGACAAGTTTCCACTCCAGATACAGCAATAATGCCAGGGTGAAGACAGTAATTCAAAGAAGTAGAAGAAAATAAAAGGTTATAATTCTACTTTTACAGCAATAACTGCTGTAAGCAACAAAAGACTGCAGTTATTACATCATTAAATGTTTTCGTAAGGCATCTTATGATATGGCCCATATGGGCAATCTGCCAGCAACTGAGGCGGTATATCTGTTCTCACTGAAGGTCGAGCTTCGCCGACGAGGCTTCCCAGACTATATCTCGAGCTTCGCCGACGAGGCTTCCCAGACTATATCTTCGACAAGGCCCTCACGGATTTTAATGTTAAGATCGCAGGGGCCTGGACAGAGTGGGTCCACTGTTTCACCAACTGGGTCTGTGTACAGTTTAATACTATGGAAAGTTAAGGGAATCTTCAAGGGTTGAAGTAATTTTTCCGTTGTCTTGTTTAAATTTGTGTTAGCATTGTTACGAGATTGGTAGGACTATATAGTCTCCAAGCTACTGGTTCCTAATCAGAGCGACGGTCACCCTGACGATGACCCGTACACTGGCGGACCGATCGAAATACGTATAGACGGTATAGGGTAATCGCCAGCTAGGCTTTCACTTTACGGCGCTTGCGCCAGTAATGGCATATGTGCCATATTACTATTTTGTCGGCTTTCATCGAAAATTTTGAGCCGGCGCGCTCAGGGGAGTCTGAGGGGACTACGCAACTTATGTCTTCTATTTTCCTCCTCTTTCCGTCTACCCTCCTAAAACTGACATTTCATTAAAACTGACATTTTTTTTCTAAATTCACGAAAGTGGACTTAGTCAAAATTTCATTGCTCATCGGGTGAGAAAGTGGTTATCTCACTTTGTCCATCTGATGTACCTCAACGTGAAGTACCGTTAACATACATCCGATGGTCAGATCATCGGGAGCTGCCACAACACCCGATGAATCAGATCTGATCATCCGACGTCATGGGGACAAAAAAACACTAAAAAATGTTGCTTTTTGGTACGCTCAATTTCATGAATTTAGAAACAAATGTCAGTTTTTTAACGAAATCTCAGTTCTAAGGCTTCTTCTCCTTCTCTATCATTCTTCTGTCCAAGGCTTCTTCTCTTATTCTTCTGTCACCTGCGCTGTATTGTGTTTATCACATGGCTTGATGTGTTGCATGAATTCAGACAGCCAGGGGAAGTTGACATCGTACCGACAGAACTTAATGCCTTAAAGTTTTTTTTTGAGTGATTTAAAGTCAATTTTTTATGTTTAACTTACTGGTTTTTAGACCGATAACATAACACTTCGACTTTACTCAAAAAACAAAAAAAGAAACGGATTTAAATTTTAAATCCATTTCATTATAGTTTCTGTTAAATTATCCAAAGTGGGAGAATCACGACAAAGGAACTCTTACAGTGTTGTCCGATGGCAGGAGTGTCTCTCCTTCCTCTTCCCACTGGCAGGCTATTCATTGTGTTGAGGGCAACGGTTACCTCGGACAGATTATTTCTTTGGATTGGCGGAAGAAGTTCGGGAGAACAACCAAATTGAACTTGCTGTTGTCAGTGTTGTGGGTTGGAGTCCGATGGTTTCAGAAAGACTGGGCTGCCTGTCCATCTCTAGTTTCAATAATTGATATTTGTAGTGGAGAATCACTGAGATTTTCAATTTGGTCCCACTTTTCAGAACTTTTTTTTTTTTTTTTTTTTTTTTTTTTTTTTTTGGAAGAAATGTAGTCATATATTGCCAATAAGATCAAGAGACTGGGAAAACCTCAACAAACAACCTGGAGGAAAAACTGGGGCTTTGAAGACCTTATGAGTTTTGGTTGTCTTTTTTTTTTTCTTTTTCTGAAGAAGCAGATCACTCTTTATAATTAATCATCAAAGCCGCGAAGCGGTCGCAGCGCCCCTTACAAAAGTCGCCGCAGCTCTGAGCTGAGCGAGGCTCTCCGGCCAGGCAAAGGCAAACATCATGCCACTACTGTGTAAAGGGCACAAATTCTTCTTCTTATCTTCTCTTCCACCAATGTACAACGTATTCTAGCATAGGTAGTGGAATCCTGTAGTAGCCTAAACTGGCCCTAATATAAAGGGCATCCGTAGTGGAATCCTATTCTAGCGTCCGTAGTGGAATCCTATTCTAGCATCGGTAGTGAGTTCTATCAGAAATTATGAACACTTCCTTTGAAGACTTCCTACAAGTCTGCAAACCACTAAATTAATGTAGAACTCAAATTACTACAGACAGCTGACAGTGTACAATTCCTTTTTTTTTTTCTTTTTTTTTTTTTCGACAGTGTACAAATCCTACCAAACCCATAGACAAACAACTTTCATTGCATTTGGTAGTTTCCTCTGTAGTCTTGTATATTATGTGGAGAGCATCGGGTGCTGGCTGTTCTGATTTTTCTTCAATTTTTTTTTTTTTCGATTTTTTTTTCTTTCTTCATTGGATTGCCAGACATTTTGTACAGGGGAGGGGCTCCACCCAAAGAAGTGGGTTTGAAGGCCTTGTGAGCACTGAATCTATAACTTTGAACGTCACCTTTTGCCTTCAAGGCAAAAGTTGGGCACTGGGCCCTAATAAAAAAAAAAAAAGAAAAAAAAAAAAGAAAGAAATGAAGTGGGAGTCCAAGACCATTTTGAAAACCAAAAAACTGTCCTTCGGGACACCATCCGTTAAAATTGGAACGATACAGAGAGAGAGAGAAGATTGACATGGCCCTTGCACAAGGATGACACACATAAATAGAGAAATGGTCCATTTTTTTTCTTCCAAAAAAAACAAAACAAAACGAAAAGATGCTGAGAAGCAGAGAACCAATGAAATGACAGGGCACTTTCAAATTGTCACAAAAAAACTGTCGCCACAGAGTATTCGAACTACGGATCACGGCGACTAGACCAGTTTTTGTATTTTTCTAATCTCTGCCTTTCAATTTTAATCATCTTCAACTACGGGTCTTGTTGTCAGCACGAAGTATTCAAACTACCGACTAGACCAGTTTTTTTGTCTTTTTCTTTTCGCTGCGCTTCAATTTCATTCATCTTCAACTGGGGGTCCCGTCCCGTTCCTCTACTCTCTACTCTCGAATAAGGGCCTCGCCACACCAACTTGAATGCATTCTATGTATGGGCCTAGTTGCACTACTTGCCATCCGTCACATTTCGTGGCGGATGCGTGGAGAGTGAAAAATATGAGAATCGTGTCGAACTCGAGGCCTGGTTGCACTTACTCGCCACGCCACGAGATTTCTTCTACAGAAAGGTTAAAAAAAAATCTTCCACATGCCGACTCGTGAAGCCCTGCACTCTCCAAAAAGCTGTTTTGTGGCGAGGTCCGAAGACCACCAGTCTGACACATTTTGCATTCGCCAAGTTTGGCGAGTAAGTGCAACCAGGTGCCTACTCGCCAAACTTGGCCTATGGCGAGTAGTGCAACTAGGCCCTATGTCAGGAATTTCTCGACATTCCCTTGACAATGTCAGACAAAAAAAAAAAACTCTTCGCCACACATCATGTCGAAGTGGAGGACATCAAATTCAAAGTCCGACGTACAAAAGAGACAGACTGGGTTGAAGATAGGACAAGCGTTGGTCCTGTCTCTTATACACATCTAGATGTGTATAAGAGACAGTCCCTTGACAATGTCAGACAAAAAAAAAAAACTCTTCGCCACACATCATGTCGAAGTGGAGGACATCAAATTCAAAGTCCGACGTACAAAAGAGACAGACTGGGTTGAAGATAGGACAAGCGTTGGTCCGTTCTCCTTCAAATTTTGACATTCGGGCAAGAACTCTACATCCCATGGGAGGACTGTTGAAAATGAATGTCCCAGTTGCGGGCTGGGAAACCAGCCCTGCTCGAGAGGAGGGTGTCAAAACCCTTTCCCTGACAGGTCCTGATTTTTTTCTCATCTCGGATTTTAACAGGCTGTGTGGCGAGTAGAAAATGTAGAAAAGCCGTTTTCGTCATTGGTGTGGCGAGGCCCTGACCTTGGAGAGCCTTTCGAGAGCTGTAAGACACTCGAAAATCCTCAGCTGACTTCACTCCACTTATTTTCGGAGGAGCGACTCTCGAACTTCGAGATCACTACAGGACAGCACTACCCGACACCTAAACGACCGGTTTGTCCACCTCTACTCGAGGTGGACTCTCAAAAATATCCACCGCTTGCTGCATGGGATGCTGGGCCCGGTTCCCAGCACCTGCTGCTCCCGACGAAACGACCAGAGCTTTTGTTCCCCCCTCCCCGCCCCCCCACAAAAAAAAAAAAAAAAAAAAARCCCTTCGGCCACTATTATCTTTGAAGCACAGCCAACTGAGCCAAGGACCCTTGAAAAAATGTCAGTTGCAGGGGGGGCACTTTCAAACTTTAAACCACCAGTAATTGGCCCAGCAATCCGCCGTGGAAAAAAATAGAGTAGAAACATTTCTAGTTGGATGAATTTGGGCGCTCCTGTAGTGGCCCGTACGTTTCCTAAAATCGCGTAGCCTTAACGGGCACGACTTTAGGAAGTACTGGTGGTTTAAAGAGTGCTGCTGGAGAGTGGCATCTGACAGCTCGAGAAGTGGTTCCGGAGAGCCACTACCGTCTTCACCCGAATAGAACGCCCCCCGCGGTCATTATAGCTGTATTTGGCAAAACTTTCGGTCCAGATGGAGTGATAATGACCGGGTGTTCCCCCTGCGGTCATTATAGCTGTATTTGGCACAACTTTCGGTCCAGATGGAGTGATGATGACCACGCGTTCTATTCGGTGAAGAAGGAGCAAGGTCGGACTCTCAATTTTTGGAGACTCTAGATTAGTGGACCGACACCCTAAATATATATATATTTATTATTTATATGTTTGAGTCAGACTATACACTGTTTCTGAAAAATCGAAATCGGCGCGGTAACGCTGCGTTAGCGCGTCGTTACCATGGCGCGCAGGCAGCGGGGGATCGCACGGGGTAGCTGTCATTAAGCTATGCTTAGCCAGAGCTTGCTGTTGGGTATGGCGGAGGCGGTGGGGTGATAGAGCGTAAGGGCGCTGAGGTGGAGGCCGCTTCGAGGGGGCCCTACCATGCACTTGCCATATCCAGTCTTGGTCAACGATTGTTGGCAATCCTGGATTGACCGTGAGAGGAAGGGGGAGATGTGGGGGCGGTCAACGGGCAGGATCTGCGCGCCGTACATACCAGARTKATGAACYGATCAGGGGCTTTGCCCGYTGATTGCAGATACGCAACAGTTACTACGATTGTGCTGTGAAGGCGGACGCGATTTCATCCGAGTGCGGAGCTGGTGACGAACAACGAGAGTGCATCAACAAGTGTCGACTTCCGGGAGAGATGGTGGACTGTTCGTTGCGATTGGTATCGCCCAGAGCTGTTGGCGAATTGCTAACACAGGGTTTAAGCCTTGACCACGGTTTGTTCACTCTAGCTGATACTCCTGCTTCGAACGCGGTGCTGCTCACGACTTCCCAGTCTTCGGATCTTCGACGAAGTTATGGCTTCTGCTTATGAACGGCGCGCCTGTTAGATTAGCTATTACGTATATAGGGTTGGATTGGGTTTTCCAGTGGATATCGGGTTCGCTTTTTTTGCGCTGCTTTTTTCTGATTGTCTTTTTGAGCCACCGTCCCTGATTGCGGTTCCCAGAGCAGTGGAACTGCACTTCGTGTCCAATTCTGTTTGGTTTGCCTTGCTGTGTGATATGGGTCGTTCTCGGTTTGTCCGATTGTGTGAACGACAGGTGACCTGTCCGCCACTGTCTTTACAGATCACGATTTTAGGTTGTGCGCGACATAGAGATTCATGTTGAATTCGTTGGATCGTCGGCCTTCTGTTTCGACCTAAGATTGTGGGTGATGCAAGGAAATTGCTGCTTCGTCTTTTTAGGATGGGCTTTTGTGTTTTTGTTGGGCTTTTGTGGTTTTTGTTGGGCTTTTGTGGATTTGTTGAGCCTCTTGAGTAGATGGAGAAGTTGTTGSGGTTGTGTAATGGGAATCKGTGTGCTCCCTTGTGAAAATGCTGAATTGGGGTTTGTCTTGGGTTGCGACTTGTCTAGTGGAATTAGGTTAAGCGTAGTTAAGTGCTTGGTTAGTATCGTTTTTTGGTGGTAATAAGAATAAGTATCGGCTATGCTTAGAGCAATTTTGGATAATTTTTGAGTCTTGTGCGTCTTTGATGATAAGTTAGTAGTAAATAGGATTTGAGTGATGGATAGCTCTTGTTTTTTAGTTTTTTTTTTGTTTTAGGTGATGACCGCCTTTTTACTCTTGTTCCTTTTGCAACTTGGGACCGATGGGGGGGGGGGGCTGGGGTCTCGGTAGCTAGATAGCTGTGGTTAGGGATAGGGTTGGCCGGGAGTGCCTTTCTTAGCCCGGGATGGCTGCAGCATCTATGTGAGGGACGCCGGGCCCGCTTCCCGGTTTTTTAATGAAGTTGCGCATTTAAAAAAGAAAAAAAAGAAAAAAAAAAACCCTCAAATTTTCAGACTTGGATTTTTTCTCCTCATAAGACTAACTTAAGTATTTATAACATTTTCCTGTTCTTTTCCCAAAAGCTCGGATGTATTGGTGGGGAGCTGCACCTGCTGGAAACCGGGTCCAACATCCCCTAAATATTTTATGTGCAATAAATGCAAAATATACCCCTACCCAGATTCTATCTCCCTTTTTTTCACTTGATAATCATGCTTGTTGATTTCCCTCATGAAGATCACAGTTTAATGTCACACACAACTCTGTAAAGAGTGAGTCAACAATCACTGACAACAAGATAATTTTATTTTTTACGTGGGGAGCAAGACGTGCTGGGAACCGGGCCCAGTGTCCCTTATAGAATTGTACAAGTCATTTGAAATACCAGGGCCATTACATGGCTTCGGCTAAGAACAATCTGAGAACTATTGAAAGAGTTCAGGAAAGTTTAGGAAAAACATGGATAACTACTGACCTATTGCTAGGCAACTTAAGCATCAATTACTAAGTCAAAAAGGAAAGCCACATAAGTCCTTCGAATGCTCAGAAAAAGGAAAAGGAAAACTGTCCGGCAAGACAGACTGAGCATGAGAACGGAGACAAGCAAGATACACCAATAATCGTCCACTCCGTTGCGCACACCATTGAGAAAACAACTTCGACGATAGTATTCAAATAACCCAAATAACAAAACATCCACGCGGCCAACCCTCGACGCGTTTCGTCTATCCCGCACATAGACTCTTCAGGAGGAACTCAAAGAACACTATCTCAGACTGAATGGGGCCATACCTGTGCCTTGCCCCATTATATAGCTATCCTACTCCCTTCCTAACAGCTACAAAGATACGCACGAAGTCGAGCACCCGTCCCATCATCACGTAATGAAAGCAAAGCCCACGCACAGTAAGCCGACAGATGAGCGCATATCTCAAAATCACGGAATGAAAGTAAAGACTGCAATCCGTAAATCGACAGGTACACGCTGCGGATTTAGCTATCCTTCGAATGCTCAGAACCGCTGGAATCCCTAACAAAACACTCCAAAATTCTCTGACACTGTCTTATTCCCTGCGGAACTCTCCCAGGCCTCATGCTCCCACCCTGCTAGGTTTCAGGGCAACACGACTCACCCCAGCTCTGGCCAGCATCGTCCCGACAGGAACCCTTGGTTTCCCCTTGGAATGCCCMCCCCAAGGCATCCCCAGATCTCTCTACCAGGCCTCACGCTCCTGCTATAAACAGGTTACAGGGCAATCCCCCAGCACCGGCCAGCGTCGTTCCGGCATCGGAAAACCGCAGGTCCATGAATATAACAGCATCCAAAAAACCTAAAATGAGTTTGCAAGAAGTACCCAGAATCCTAAGGCATTCTGAAGACGGCCAAGAGCAACCTTTTTTTTTTTCAATATGAGAATTAAAGGAATTCAGGATATTTTAGGAAAAACCATGGACGACTACTACGAAAAACCATCTGCCTATGGTCAACCATGAAATCAGAAAAGCCGAGGGTCAAAACTTAACCCGCCTGCTATCCAAACCTCCCCCCCTCAACAGACAAGACGCGGGTCCAGGCTTTCAGTCCTCGTGCCAGAACTCACTTGATCTCATACCCCCTTCTGCTAGGGTAACAGGGCACCACAACCTTCCCCAGTGTAGACCAACCTAGTTCTGACGGACAGGAAATGCCTTCCTCCATCTTTTTTTTTTTTTTCTTTTTTGGAAGGGAACAAAGCTCCAATCTATTCGTGGGGAGCAACACGTGCTGGGAGTCGGGCCCAGCGTCCCATATAGAAAATTACATAGGATTTTGAAAAAAATTGAGAATTTGCAGTACCGGGGCCACTACCCGGCTTTGGCTAAGAGCTAGATTAAGAGATACAAACAAGCTACCGAAAATAGGCAAAAATTCAGGAACAGACTCAGACCCCCCTCCATCCTCATTACCTCACTCCGGCAAGTCTTACTGCAGCAGAGCCACCATCTCTGCTGCTGCTGTACCTTATTACCATCCTACCAGCTAGCCCCTTCACTAGTAGGACACTTGATATCCAACCTTCTTCTCCCACTCACCTAGGCAAAGTTTCAGGAAACGTCTCGAAACCCCCATCCTCTTTACCTCACCCCGGCATTCCTCCCTGAGCCGCAAGCCCCTAACCCAGGTTACAGGGTAACACCTCGGCGCCGGCTACGTCGAACGATCTGGTTATGCTCTCCACCCTCGGCATAGTTCCACAGGCCTCAAGCTCCTCTCCACCTGTTGAAAACAAAACTAACCCATTGTCCTCTCCCCAACCCGCCATGGCTGACCGGACCAAATCAGCCCAGCCCCGGGTGAGGACACACCCCCTCAACCGCCTCTCCCTCTCCACGAAGCTGCGCCTCCCACCTTGCGCATCCTCAGCGGGAAAAGCTCCAAACCCTAGAGGGTGATCCTAGCATCACCTCCCCTACCTTTCCCACCTTTCCCACCTTTCCCCCACCTTTTGGAGTAAGCCCATGAGGCAATTAAACGAGAACTGAAGAGGAATTCAAAGTATTTTTCACAAAAAATCTTCAGCGAAACTACCTTAGACTTAAGTACTGAAAAGCAAAACAAGATAAAAAAATTAGAATGATTAGAATAGAAACATTACCACCAACAAAGAAAATCCGAATACAAAGCACTTCAGTTTTCAAGATAGGGAGACAGTTACAAAACTAGAGATTAGACATATGGAACAAGAAAAATTATATGAATTTTAGGTTTAGATATCCATAAAGGATTTACGAATCAGATTCTCAAACCACGGTTTGAGAATCGTTTAACAAAATTTAAGACATTTGGCACGTAATCGTTTAAGAAATTATTTAGAAAAGACCATGTTATCAAATAGAACCACCAAATCAGAAAACACTAAATTAGGTCGTCGTCATTTTGATGAACATCAAGGATTACGACATAGAAAAGACAGACAGGTAATACAAAGTCAAGCTGACTATCGTGGAACAAACAAATCACAAAACACTATTGAACACTATTGAGCTCGAAGCCTTGAGACACTACGGGGATTTAGAGCAGTACATAGGATGACGACTTTGACAAACTGCTGCACACCGAGCTCCCATCGCCTCGTAAAGTTGCCTTGAACTGCGTGAAGTCACCAAAACCTGTAGATCACCACGAGACGCTTCACTCCCGCCATCCCCTGATCCAACTGTCAGACCGCTATCCCGACCAAACTCATCCCCTGCCTCTTCCTACGAGAGAAGCACCTTGTCCTCCCCAAAGCCAGTGCTGGTGCATCCCCTTGGCGAAGTGCACTGCCCAGAAGAGATTAATAGGACATCGCCACCCCCCAAGACTTCTTGAAGGCGATTGTGTTGTGAGTGACATCGTCAAGCCTGTCAACGCAGCCTCATCGAGAATTCAATCCATATACAACAATCTTCAAACAGCTGGGTCAGACGAAGCAAGAGACAAAAAAAAAGGGGCAGAGGTAGGAGAAGAGAAAACCCAAGACATTCATAGCCCTCCCTCTCTTCGATATACACGCTCTCTCTTCTTCCCACTGTAACCCCAACAACCCACCGTCCTCCCCACCATACACCGGCACACCAATCTGCCTTGCACCTTCCCCCACATGGCATCCACCACATACACCCCTGCTGCCTCGCCACAATGGAAGTCCCTCAACGCACCATCACTGCCTTCCGCTACGCTGTTGCGCTCATGCTAATCACTTTGTGGCTTTCACCACAACGCGCATCCGCTCTCCGTTGCTCCGGCCCAGGTGGGGCGCAGCGCTCCCGGTAGCACTGCGCCCTTCGCCAGCGCGCATATTGGGCTCCCTCCACCCCCTGTTGTGCAGATCGTCACCTGGTCTTTTACTTAAAAATCAATCAAGATAACTTCAAAAAAGTAGATGAAGCACAATGTATACTATCTGCAAACACTCAGCTATGGGAAATTCAATATGGACACAGTGGTTTTGGAGTTCTTCGAAACTGTCTTCGTACCTTTTTACGAGAATTCAATATGCTTCTTCGGTCCCTGTTGGGCCAGCATTGGGCCTCGCTCCACTAGCGGGGAAGACGGCGGGGTGCCAGCGAGGGGTGCAGGCAGCAAAGGGGTGTAGATGAGCAGGACCGAAGAAGGATCGAGGGATGTGGAATAACCGTTAGTTTCGTTTAATTTGGATGGTCGTTCATGTTGCGCACACAATTCGTTCTTGCGGCGTTGATCCGACCATCCCAACTAAACGACCAATCATTTGTGCCGATACGTAAGGGGAGGGTCGGACTCAGAGTTGGGGGAAGACAAAGAGGTGAACCCGGAGGAGCGCTCTAGCAAGAAGGGAAGATGGCGCGTAGGTGCAGAGCGGGAAGCGGGTTTACGCGGAATGCAAAAATTCAGTAATGGCCGTATGTGCCTCACACGCAGGGAATTTGAATGCCGACAACAATAATTCCTAACTGTTTTATGGATTTCTCCGTGCGGTCGCTAACCGTCCGCGCGGAAAACCCACAAGGACCGGGGCAATTGAAAAATGGACCCTGCTTTTCTTGATCTACTAAGATCCGGGCTTCAGGGCTTACTTTGGATTTTACAATGAAGGGTACGTGAAGCAGCTAGCTACGGATCCTGGCTTATCACAGGCTTCAGTGAGTCCAGTCCATTGGTGGTGATCGTCGCCTGTTGGAAACCAGTGTCCCTTACCACATTCAACCTAGATGCAATAAGATGATGATTGCCCTACTGAGCCATAGTCAAGCTGGGGCTGCTGCCAGTAGCCGCGCCTGTGATAAGCCAGGATCCGTACTCGGCGGCTTCCCGTACCCTTAAGGGAAAATCCCACTTAAGAACCCGAAGTACGGATTCAAGATAATACGGAAGAACGGGGCTTCATTTCTTTTTCATTTTCTTTCTTTTTCTTCTTTTACGAAAAGAGGGACGGAGTAGAAAACTTAATTCGGGTCTCGCGTGGCCACTTAGCGGCCGCGCCAAGAAATTCAAGAAACAGTTGGGAATTAGCGGGAGTAGGAATTTTGAATTTTTGCACGCAAGGCTGTTTTTCGAATTTTTGTGCGCTGCGTAAACCCTATGTGTCCCCCTAGGCCGCGGCCGCCTCTGACTTGGCCGTGGCCGAGGAGAGCAGCCACGGGCCTGCGGCCTAGGCCGCGCGGCCGACTTTTTTTGCGGCTGAGCCACAGCCAGGCGGCGCACTCGCGCGAAAAAATGACGCGCGCGCGCGGCTTGCACACGTCGGCCGCTATCTGCCTGTGCAAAAAAAAAAATAAAAAAAAAATCAAAAATTTGGGGGGGGGGGGTGACGTGTGAAACAAAAAATAAAAAAAAATAGAAAAATAAATAAATATCGATTGATTGATTTTTTTTTTTTGACTGATTGATTGATTGATTG
>BFEA01000652.1:18300-28894 GCA_003427395.1 Chara braunii
TTTTTTTTTAAACACCTCATTTCCCTGCAATAAACAGAAATTCATTTAAAAGAAAAACACAGGTCTACTCTGGGACCATATATCTCATAATAAAAAATGACAAAAAAAAATTCATGCTTTTCTTTATAGTTTTTTTTTTTTTTTTTTTTTAATTAATTTTAGTTTTTGATTTTTTGAAAATCTTAAACAAAGTTGAATTCCAAGAAAACAAATATAGGAGTGTAGGGTTTTCCAAGCCCTACACCCCCATACATTTATTTATTTTTTTACGTATTTTTAGGGGGAGAAAAAAAATATTAAAAAACCAGGCCGCGGACTGGGCCTCATGGGCCGCGGCCGCAGCCGCGGCCGACTTTTCGGGCCGCAGCGGCCGAAATGCCCGCGGCCTAGGCCACAGGTGTCACATAGCGTAAACCCATTCTCTCGCTCCACATCCCCGCACCATCTTCCCTTCTTGCAGCGCGCTCCCTTCCTGCATGCCTCTTCGTCTTGAAGTTCCCTCTAAGCGAAGTCCAATCCCCTCCTTCTCCCTTCCCTGCGAACGATTAGCTGTCTGATTGGGATGGTCGGGTCAATGTGGTGGTAGCGAGAAGCGCATCCCACTTGGACGACAACCCCAGTCACGCCGATCATTCGATTCGCCCCCCTCAAAACTCACGGGGCGACCACTAACCGAGGCACCTCGGCAAAGTTCGGATTAATCCGAACCACACTGACGACAAATTTGGATTTGTCACATGCTCAGACGGTATTTACGACGCCGCACGTTCCCATAAATGTGAACGACGAAATCACACGCTGTCAAAAGACCGTTCCGTTTCGGATTAATCCAAACCACACCTTCGACAGGATAGAGTCCACCCTCTGCTCATAGGTCATTGAGGAAAACACGCCTTGCCGATGTCCTCCTCTTGTGGTCGGCCTAATTCGGATGCATCCGAGTCACAACGTCGCTCTTTCGACTCTGCCCAGTTCGGATGTGTCCGAACTACCACGCTGTCTTCGTCTTCCAGAAAGCTGCCTCGGATTCATGCAACTAAAACGAGTCGAGATGGTTACGCTCGGTGGAAGAAAGACGAGCTAGAAACTTGTGCTGCGACTGCAGCAAACGTGTCTATTGTTTGGATTGGGCGAGCAACAACCAACTAAAACTCACGACGACGACGATATCCCCCGTGATGACGCACAAATTATAATGACATACTACGGCAATCGCGGGGAGGTCCGCTGTGTGGTGGGGCGACAACAAAGCGAAGCGCCTCGGCGAAGTCGGATTAATCCGAACCACACCGGTGGCATTTTCGGATTTACCACATGCGCAGAGGGTATTGACGACGTCGCACGGTCTGATAAACTTGTACGTCGAAAGCACACGGTGTCGGCGCAGCCTGTCGTGGTCGCACGTATCAGGACAACCTCTGTCGAAATCGGATAAATCCGAGCCACACCCGTCTTAAACACTCAAGGACGAAGACACACCGTGCGAAATTCGGTTGGACCCGACGACAGCTGGGGAATAACGGAAGCTTGGATGGCTGGATGGGCGTCAACAGACCGTGGGGTCCTTCCGCCGGTCCCCGTCTCGGATTAATCCGAGCCATATTTGCGAAGTTAAGGTTCAACTGAACCGAACCTCCGGCAGGATAGGGTTAACCCAGTGCTCGCAGGTCGGTGACGAAAACACGTGCTGTAGATGACCTCTTGTGGACGACCGTCTCTGGACCGCACTGTTCGAATTCGGATGCATCCGAGTCACAACCGTTACCGACTCAGAAGGACAAGAAAACTCGAGTTCGGTTTCGTACGGGCCGACAGGGGGAGGTCCACACCGCTTTGGAGCTCGGATTCATCCGAACTACAACGGCGGACTTTACAATCCACTTGTCGACCTCGGATGACAACGTATTCGCCTTCGTCTGCCGTATCAGCGTTCTAGGGCCTTCTTGCGAGGTGTTGCTTTTCCTGGGCAGGTGCCTATGCAAAATCGGTTTTTCGACTGCGCCTGCTTCGGATGTATCCGATCTATCCCACGGTCTTCGTTCTTGAGCATTCGTTCTCTAAAGGGCAGTGTGACGAGGATGGCTGACGATGCCTCGGATTCATCCGAAATATGCAGGCTTGTGGACCACTCTCGTCTAACTATGACTGAACTTCGTTCTTTTGGAGTCCGGGTGACCGATAACAGAATACGTGCCGTGGGTCATGGATGATGTTGGGACATGCTGGCTGTTCTGAGTGAATGTGGGTTCATTTCCTCCGTGTGTTTCAAGGAATGGCTTCACACGGAAGACGCCGCTCCGCTGGTTGTTCCGCCCTGCACGGAGAGGAGCGTCGAGGGACGACGTCGTCGCCGGCAAGGGAAACAAGTCGGGGAGTTGGAGGTGGGGAGGAAGAACCACGTGCTCAAAACTTGTGATGCGACTACAGCAAACGTGTCTGGTATTTGGACTGGGCGAGCCAGGACGGCTCCGACCCGTTGCAACCACCGTGCGGGCCGTTCTTGTTCGTCGCCGTTCGCGCCGACAGAACGCGTCTCGCAGGGTCCATCATCCAGTGGGTCGACGATGGCGAATACAATTTCAAGTTTACGTTGAAGAAGCATTATAGAAGTGATGGTTCTATCGACGGCATCGCAAAGGGATGCAAGATTGCCAGGAAGATGTTCGGCGGGTACGACCGTCGTGCGATGTCTTTGCCTCACTTTCTCCCGCTAGCGCCGGGGCACGACGAGGCCGTTCACGTCACAGACTTCCTCGAGGTCTGAGCGAAATCTGGTACCTCTGTCAGTGCCGTGGACGTCGGACCTGGAACATCGATCATGGGTCTGTTAGGTTCGCGGGAGGAGAGTGCTCTGCAGGGAGATGGGAGGTCAGGGTGGCCTGCCAGCTACGCCTCCTGATCAAGAGGTGGGCATGTCAGACGACTCGGAGGACGACCATCCCCGTGCTCCTTTGAAACCGGGCTTGCATGTATCTCGCCGCCACGGTTTGCTTGGGGAGTCGACACCACATGGAGGCGGCGATGGCAAACGGTTGCGACAGGGCTCAGAATCGACGACTCCTCGTTGTCTGGTCGAAAGGATCGGTTCTTTCGTTCGTGGCATGCAGGTGGTCGGGGTTTCGCCTGGAGATCGAGCGGGTGGTGCGCAGGTTCGAGAGGTGCGTGGGTCAGATGAGACGACTCGCCGGGCCCGACCAGCGCCGGGGGAACTGCAGACGGAGTTGAGCCAGGAACGAGAAGCAAGTGGGAACGTCGCCGGTAAGGAGGAGGTGTCCGAGCAGGGGCTGTTCCGTGAGAGATCGRYTGAAAAGACTCARWCGGGAGGCAAGCGCAACTTGCCKGATGAGGAAGAGCGAGAGGGACTAGGTGCTCTGAAAAGGCAGAGAAAGGTAGGAGGGAGTGCTCGGACGCCAACAACACGAGAGGGCGGTTCCGTTGAGAAGAGGAAAAGGGTTGGAGGTGGGGATGAAACGCCAAAAGACTCGCCGACACAGCAAAGAACCGGTGAGTCTTCCGGGAAAAGGGCGAAATCATCGAGGGGGAAGAAAGCAGATGAGGGCGATAGCGGGGAGGGGGATGACGACGTGGAGATTAACCTCAACGCCTTTCACCTCGACAATGCGTTCTTCCTCGAGATGCAGACAGGGGTGCAGAAGGACGTCGTGTTGCACATCCATCCCGAAAGAATATTAGCTATTCCTGACTGGGAAGACGCGTACAACCACCGATCCTTGGACGAGTTCCTCGTTGATACCATCGCGTCGGCTATGATCGACTGCTACGAACGTAAAGACATGAGATACACGAAGCCCATTTTCGTTCTCGCTCCGATCGTAGCGCCTCCAGAGAACGGCGAGCCTGCTGTGCGCATGCTGCCTGCTGACTTCGACAGCTCACACGCGGAGAGATACTGGTATTATCCTGTGTGTGGACAGCATAACGCGAGGGCGGCGATGATGGTGAAAGACCATCCCGTGTTTGATTACTACAACTTCTGTAAATGACCGTTCAGACCGATCTACTTCCCTGACGACGAGTTCGACGGCTACACCCATGTCAGCTGCGAAGACAACATGAAAGACAAGAATAATCCACCGTGCTTGCAGGGTTTATCTATGCGGGACATTCGCAATATCTGAAAAATTAAGGGCAAACCGCGTGTGGTGCTCGGCAATGCCTCGAAGAAACAGGACGAGGTGCGAAAGTGGGTGCGGTTCATGGCGTTGGCAATGAAGAAGACGTCGTACACGCCTATCTGAAACCTGTCAACGGAAGCAAAGAAAAGAAAGGAATAGGCTGAAAAACTTCGATACTACCTCCCGCTGGCCATGGCAGATGACTTCGTCTTCGCTTTGGGGCTGAAGTTCTATGAGGAGTGGTCGAAAGGGAAACTCCTTGCTTCTGACGGCCGGCGTTGGACTGAAAAGCCGCCCGCCCATGAGGAGGTGGCCAAGCCAGAACTCTCCACTGTGACTGACAGCCAGGGGCTGAAGAAACACGTCTGGTACGTGAAGGTGGACGACCCGTCGTTGAAAAAGGGCAGGGGGAAGCCAAAGAAAGGCGCGGAGGAGAAAACTTTCTACGTCCAAGTTCCAAAGCCGGATATCCACTGCTGGAAGGAATTGGTGGACTTGACGGACCGCGAGAAGAAAAGGCTGTTGAACGGCGTCTTGAACCTTAACGTCGTGTGGGTTCAAACGAGTAGCAAAAAGTTGGCTGAGCAGGGGAAGTTCAGTGTCAAGGAGATGGTCGACATAATAAAAATGGACCGGATTATGCTGAGGCTGTGGCACTACGTGGAGTTCGAGTACGAGGAAATGGATAAGCGGAAGTGGAATGCCAACTCCACGTTCTTTAGGTCCAAGAAGCAACTGTTCGAAGAGTTCAAGGACAGAGGTCTCGACGACAAGCTTTGGAACGAGAGCATGAAATTTTTCACGGACACCACATACGTCAACAAGTGCCCTCAGTTTCTCGGGTATCAACACGACAACAACATCAAGAGAACGACGGCCCTCGTCAACGACCAGCATTTCCCGGCGGAGTGGAAGCGTGTCGTCCTTTCGGTGATCACTGGAGATCGCGCCAAAGGCAAAAAAAAAACTCGGGGCGTTGATGAATGCATCAACATTATGTGGACAAGGACAAGCGCCTTGATGACGCTAGCCCAGTTTAACGTCGACCCGTTGAGTGCCATAGATCATAAGCAGGCGCTGGGAAAACTAGGGCATCAGCTATGCTCCTACACATGCGTGCTCGACTTGTGCGGTGTTGTGGACCGTGCGCAATGGGACTCTGGGGCATTCGCGTCTCTGAGTGAGTTGTTGGGCTTCATTTGTCAGGACTACTGGACATTGGTGGTATTCGTCCCCTGCCTGTGGAACCTCTCCTTCATGACATGTTTGTCTGCGCTTGGGGCTACCCGATGCTACACGGGGAAGTGGGTTCGGAAGACGGCATCGAAGAAGACGCATCAGTTCGGAAACAACGTCTGGGAGGAGCTGGATGTGATGCACATCCTTTTCAAAGGCGAGGATCCTCAGCTACTGACTCACCCGGTGTACGAGGGAGCTGTTGCTGAAGACGACGACGCCGCTCTCTTGAGGAAACAAAAAGTGACACCCACGGATGTGGAGGAGAAGTCTTTCAAGTCTTTGACTTTCGCGGACATCGGAAACCTGACCCAGAGGAGGGCTCTGTACAAGGACGGCGAGCGAAATCCGAATCAGTTGTGCAATCAGCTTCTTTTCTTCTGTGGTGTGGCGGATGCCGTGCTGTTCTTGGGCAAGCCGCACGCGCAGGTGGTGTGGAGTCTGCTTCAGCAGGGAAGGCACGTCTTGGTCGTGGATGGGGACACAACGCAGCTCGAATACACCGTGCAGTATGTCACCCATGAAGTGYYGTCYAARGCTTACCCATGCGATTTCCACCATGTCGTGGTCGAGCCCGTTTATGACCCGAACAAGGACATGTTCTTCAAGTTGACTCCGAAGAAAAGGCGCCAGGTCTACTCCTTCCTTTACGGTAAACAACCAAGATTGAGATTTGACCCGCAGTACGTGGTGCGGAAGGAAGTCGCCGTTGCGGTCCTCCAGGGCTACCACGGAGCGAGTCGGGCCGGCGCTGTGAGCTTCATTAAGAGGCTGGAATATGTCTTTTTTAACGAGGATGTTGTCGATCCGGCAGACTTCACTTTGGATAAGTACAAGCTGGCATTCGGTGAGGAGGTCGACTTCAATATCGAGACTGAGCAGGAGGAGAGCGTTGAGGACGACCTCTTCGATTTGGACGGGCAATTGGCCATCTTCAACGCCCAAGTTTCTGAGTCGCCATCAGTATGCAAACCGGGTACACCTCTCGCTACACCTACCTCGGGCGGTCCCACGCCCGTGTCCTCCTCAACGCCTGTTAAGAGGGGTGGGTTGTCCCGTCTGAGGAGTTCGCCGGGGGAGCCTATTCGTCTCACGCCGCAGCCCAAACGTCTTCGACCCGGCCATCCAGTTCCTCCGGACCATCCGCATCTCAAGGCTCCTGCGACTGCCTTCCACATGGGCGACAAACACACCTTCTCCACAGCCGAAGATTGGGGCCATGATATCGTGTGACACCCAGACCATTTCCAGCCAGTCCTTCTCGACGGCGAATGGGCAGTGGTTGTGAGGGACGTAAGTGGAGGGTGGATATATGACGATCGTTGGGACCTCGAGACATTCAAATCCCGCGCCTACGATGCGGTATTGGAGAGATTAAGTGAGGTCAATCGACGAAATAAGGACGACCCTGCTCTTCGCGAATACGGGGACACACTGTTCGAGTTCTTGCAGTCAAATAAATGGCTAGAAGTGTCCTCCGCGTTCTACGCCCTTCTGTCAAGCCCGTCAATTAAGCAAGTGAGTTGGGAGTTGCCTGGGGTCACCCCGCCGGCAGGAGTTGTGAAGCGCAAGTCTCGCAGAAAGGACGGCGACGGGGATGGTGAAGGCGGCGGGCAACGAGGTACCGAAGGTGGAAGTGAACAGCGATCGACGAAACAACGGTCTCCGGGGCACGCAGGCGGCGGAGAGGGGAGAAAGGGCACCCGGGAGAAGAAGAAGCCTCGCAGCGGAGAGAAGACAAAGCATCACAGAGGAGACGGGCACGGGTCCGATGTCGACCGCGACGAGGATGTTGGGGTTCTGGCGGTAACAGGCAGCACCTCAATGGAGACAGGGAACGACTTGAGGCCTGGGTATATTACGCGGCCTGGCGAGCAGGACCCTGTGATTAGCTCCACCAACGAAACATAGTTTGTCGATGCGGTTGGCGGGCCGGGTGTCGCAAAGCATGGAACATGCTTCGCTCAGCTCCAAATACGGTTGGCGGATTGTCTCGGATCAATCCGAACCTCGGAGACGACCTCGTTGTCCGGAACTCAGTGCCTTCCGGGAAGCGAGACGGCAACATACCACGGGTCCGGCAGCGACAAGCTGGAACCGTGTTCCGTTTCGCCTCAAAAGGAATTTCGGATTAATCCAAACCGTGAAGGCCGTGTCATCGAGGGAGCACAGCTGTCTACAGAACTCGAACGGGTGGTCCGGGTTTCGAAAACCCTGGCGACGAAATTCGGATTCATTCGAACCAGGAAGCCGTGTCTGCCATGACAGATGATCGGTGTCAGGATGCAGTAATGCTCTGCGTGGAAGCCCACAAGGAGCTGCAGGCGGACTGTCGGACTGAGGGTGAGTTGGCGACCAGTTCCAATGTCGAGCCCAACACACTCGGAGCCGAGTTACCAGCCGTAAGCGACTCCCCGGTGAAAGCGGTCATGTCGGCGTCATTGGAAACTGCGGGGGCTCGGATGAATCTGAACCGGGGCCCTGTGAACATCTCCCTCCCTGATGCATCTCTGGAGACGACCATGATTCGGATTCATCCGAGGCACACAGACGAAGGACTTCAACTGGCAGGCGTTGAGGGTTGTCGACTACTGACGACTTTGGACAAGGACAATTCCGTCGACGACCGGATTGATCCGACACTCAGCGACGTCAGGATGGAGCTACCAGTTCAACCGGGATACGACGATCCCTTGTACTCCGCCCTTCACAACAAGGCGATGGGGGAGGACGTTCTGAAGAAGGCCTCTGACGCTGTTGGAGATAGATTTCTCTATTTGAGTGACGGCGACAAAGACACAGCGTACGGGGACAAGAAGTTAAAGGGGGGAGAGGTGTTGTTGGACATCCATAGGACATTGAGCCCAACACAATACGACACAGTGGCAATGGAGAAAACACAACCTGTCGATGTTGTGGACGTCGACGATCTTTGTCCGGAGACGAATATACCGTCTACGGTCATCGACGCCGACATCTCGAGCCTGTCAAGTTTCCTCTGGGTTTGGAGCACGTTGTCGCCGCGTCGACGCGCGCAGGGGTGCCAATCGTGCTGGGATTGCCGTCAGTGGGCTCTGGTGAAGTGGTAGCTAGGCCTGGTAAGCACTGACTTTCTCTGCTTTCTTCCCGCTCGTCAGCCCGTTCGTGAAGTGTTGTTTGCTTCGTCGATTTCCGGGAGGTGTATAGGCGGCCGCCAACTGGATTGTGACGATGTGCTTCATGAGGTGTTGTTTGCTTGGCTACTTTTGCGAACTTGTGTTGTTGATCTCCTGCTGAACTGTCTGGGTGGCTATTTCTTGTACAGGTCGACGAACTCGTGGACAAACACCCCTGTCGCAGGACCGCCTGCCCTCGCCAGGTTTTCAGTCCTGGCTGCGGGAGGTACTGGTCGTCGCAATGTCACTGATGCGTTCCCTGGGGACACTAAGCCTCGAGGCCCTCCCAGAAGGGTAGTCGTGCCCGTATTGGGCTCCCGCGCAAGACTCGTTGCAGAGGCGGCGGGTGTTGCCGAAAAAGACTGCAAGGAATTCCTTCTCGAGGCTTGCAGGGATATAAAGGACAGTGCTAGTTTAGAATCAACTGTGTGTGGAAGGTCCAGAAGTAGGGGTGATGTTATGCGTGAACTTTTCGGACCACAGAGTAGCGGTTCCTCGGACCATGGCCGCTAGGACGGCATTTTCTCATAGTGCACCGTCCTTTGTGCTTGCTGTGTGTTGCGGGTGTTTGTTGAACAGGGTTTCCTCGAGATGGAAGAGCGGTCCTTGAAGACATTATCTGCTCCCGGTTGCCGCTCACTATCATCGTCACGCGTTTGCCGTCTCACAGTTTACAGGTATCCGTCAAGGACATCGTCGCACTCGTGGATAGATCCGGGGAGCTCAACGATGAGGTTGTCAATTTCTACATGGCGATGCTACCGGACGACTGCGGTCGGACTGCCGCTACCATGAAGACATACACCTTTAACTCCTTCTTCGCCTCTTCACTGCTTCTGCGAGGTTCGGCAGTTGTCCTCAGATGGGCTAAAGATGTCGACCTCCTGTCTCATGACCTCGTCTTGGCACCAGTGCACAAGGACGGCGAACACTGGAGTCTTTTGGCCATTGACTTCTCCAGACGTGTTTTGGAAATCTGTGATTCTTTCTCGTGTTCGTCATCCAAAGATTCCTTCTACTCCGCACTTTTGGATAAAACTGTTAAATTTTTGAACACGGTGGCAGGTGTCGCCGGTGATGGTCGCACTTTCGACCACTTCGCTCGCGAGGTCAGCGTGAAAGGTGTCCCTCGGCAGCACAACGGGGCTAGTTGTGGGGTGTTCGTGTTGATGTTCCCTACCTGTTTGGCGAGAAGTTTACGTCCACCTTTTGGTTTCTCCCATAGACACATCTCCTCTATCAAAGCTAGACTAGCTTTGGCGATTTGCGATGTTGGTAGGTAAACGTCTATTTCTTTGTTGATCATGTAATGTAGAAGGGTTGACGTAGAAAAACATTTCGTTCTTCTCCGGACGAAATTTGTTCCTTGTCATTTTTTCCGTGAGGGACGGGTGAGTGTTCTCGGTTTGGTTCAAAGCAGAACTGATTGTCACTGCCAGGAAATCTCCGGATGAACTTGTCATGTCCCCGGCGTGTTTGTCGTCGACAATATTGTTCTTTCTTATTGGATTTCAATTATCACGAACGTCCCCGTTGTTGGGGCGCCTGTTTCGTGATTGAATATCTCGCTTTCGTCATTTTGTGCCTTGTGTGGTGTGATGTTCTGCCGGCATACTCGGATACATCCGGACTCGAACTAACTCTATGCTTTTCTGCCTCTCTCCCGAACCTCCCCCGTCGTCTACACTCATCTATGCAGTTTCACTTTGAATGTTGTGAGGCGTCACAGAGAACAAAATACAACACACGGGCCTCTTTATACATTTGATGGCCCGTCTGGCTGTGTGTCCGAAAATGGATTCAACGCGGGTTCCGCGTTGAAAAATTGAACGCGCGTTCAATTCGCGTTCAATTCCCGTTCAAATGTGCGTTGGACGGGAATGAACGGGCCCCGCAATTATTTTTTTCTGGGCTAAATATAATCAAAAAAAAAAAAAAAAAATCGAGTTGTAGGTCTTTTCGAGGACTACAACCCCATATTTTTATTTTTATTTTTGGATGTTTGAATATATTTAAAAAAAAAAAAAAAAAAGAAAGTAAATAAGTGTTTTTTTTTTGGGTTTCAAA
>BFEA01000652.1:50497-62204 GCA_003427395.1 Chara braunii
TGCCCAAGGGACCACGAGGTCCCTTGGGCAAAAGGAATCCACGTTTCACGGAGAGGAGAGGGCACATGGGTAGAGAGACGTTACAAAAAAACAAAAAAAAAAAAAAAAAACGAGAATCTGGATCGTGGCGGCACCCTATTGGCTGACGGCCTCAAGCACATTTGATTTTTTTTTCCTTTTCTTTTTTCTTTTCTGACATCGCTCGAAGGAAATGTCCTCGGGCTACGTCCCCGAGGACAGGTGGAACGAAGGGCCCAAATTTCCTTTTGAACCAAAAGGAATTTTTCCTTTTGGCCCAGGATTTCAATAGGAGTTTCTAAAGAGCCCCGAAGATCACAAAGAGCACAGGTTAGCTACACCTACAGACCACCCCATCCAATTCCACACATCACATCACCCCTTTTTTTTTTTTTTTTTTTTTTTTTTGAAAAAGATTTTTTTTATTCAAATGAAGATTGAGGCCGGGGTCCTCACAGTCTACCCGGAGTAACCGAACCGAACATGCTGAGAACCGGGCTCAGCGTCCCTCATGTGATGATTGATGGTGATGCTAGTAATGATGGACTTCTAGTGATTCTGAGGAGAGTGTAAGATAGTAATTCCGATGGTGATGATAATGATGATGATGATGATGATGATGATGATGGTGATTAGTATATAAAAGAGACTATGCTATATCAATGATTCTAAGCACCTCCTGAAGCCCACAGCAGTTTTCCAAAAAACTCAAGTATCTAAGGGGTTTCCAACAGATCCTAAGAAGCCTCACCGAAACTGACTTATTCTCTGACAAACTCAACCAGGCCTCACGCCCCCTAACTGCTAGGTTACAGAGCAGCGCGACTCACTCCAGCTCCAGCCAGTGTCGTCCTGTGTCAGCAACCCCCAGCTGTCCTTTAGGATGCCCCCCGCATAGCATCCCCAGATCTCTCTGCAAGGCCTCATGCCCTCACCTTCGGCAAGCTACAGGGCAGCGCCCCGGCTCCGGCCAGCGTCGTTCTGGCAATGGACAGCCACAAATCCTGAATATAACAGTCTAAATCCAGTGCAGCTTCGTACAACCCACCGGCAACCCTCAGAGACCTGAGAAATTCTTCAAACTACCAGGCATAACCGAAGAAATCCGATCCAAGAAGCTTCCAAAAGTCACCGCACAGAGAAACTTCCCCCTTCCCACTGTCCCATGCTGCCACCGCCAAGGAAAACCTCCTCGGCCCCAACCTGGAACAGACCCCCTCCTCCCCCCTTTCCGCAAAGGCAGCCAATTCCCTCCTAGAGGATACCTTCGCCCTTGTCCCTATCTGCCCCCGCCGGGGTTTAAGGCGACCAACTCTCCCACCCCGGCCCTAGACAAGGACAAACCACAAATCTGCCCCACCCCCGACAGGGCAGCCACCTCCCACCTTGCAGCGCCCCTGTAGAGTAAGGCTCCCCAATACCACCCCCACCCTTCCCCCAAGAGTCCCAACCGTGACCACAGAAGCCCTATCCCGACTGAAGCACATCCATCAGATCGAATCTCTAAAATATATGGCAGAACTGGAAATTTCTACAAATTTTGATGGAGAGAGAGGTAAATGAGAGTTTTTTTTTTTTTGGATTTGCAGATGGTGATAAACATCATCCTGAAGATGATGACGTGTTGATGACGACCAAACTCACCTGCTGATGTGAGAGACAAACAAGGCCTTGAACCGCAACACCTAATGATGACAAAACGATGATGATGATAGTTATGACGGAATGATGATGCTGATCGTACCGAAGAACAGTACCAACAGCACCCTATGATTGCAAATTGATGATGCTGATGATGATAATGATGATGTTGATGATGTTGTTGATGTCAATGATGATGATAATGATGATGATGATGCTGCTGCTGCTGCTGCTGCTGATGATGATGATGATGATGACGCCGCCGCCCAGCGCCCTGTGATGACAAAAGGATAATGATGGTGCAAATGACGAACACCTTGGATAATAACCTAGTAATGATGATGATAGGGGTAAGCAACGCCCTATGGTGAACAAGCTTCGCCAACGGCGCCTTATGAGAGTGAGGTATTGATGATGGCAATGATATTGCCGTTATGGCAATGATGATGATGATGACGAGCAACCTCAGCGGCGCCCTATGAAGACAAGATGATGATGATGATGATCACCCATACCTTGATGTTGGTGATGAGCAGCACCCTTATGATGATGATGGTGATGACGCCTGACGATGATGATGACGCCTGATGCTGACGACGAACCATTACCGTGATGCTGCTGTCGAACTACACCCTGTTGCTGCTGCCGAACCACACCCTGCTGATGATGACGGTGATAGTGACGATGATGACGAGCAGCACCCTGATAATGTTGATGAATGATGACGGTGTCAAACCGCACCCTGATGATGATGATGGTGATGCCGCCTGACGATGTGATGACGCGTGATGCTGACGACAAACCCTTACCGTGATGATGATGCCGAAACACGCCCTGTTGATGATGACGGTGATGACGAGCAGCACCCTGATGATGATGACGAATGATGCCGGTGTCAAACCGCAACCTGTTGATGTTGGTGTCAGTGTATGCTGATTGCTCTGTGTACAATGTAAGATCATTCAATGACTCGTTATTGACAATGGGGCTCGTAAGACACTCATCGGGCGAGTAAATCCCCCTGAGGAAAATTTCGTTCCACCTATCCTTGGGGATGAAAACGAAAAAAAAAAGTGATAACATTTCCTTGGGGAATCCTTGGGGCGTCCTCGGGCTACAGCCAATTGGTGGCATTCCCCAAGGGACAAGGGACCTCCCGAGGTCCCTTGGAGGTCAAGGATCCGCAATACTCGGAGTGTCGACGGCACCCGTCGTCGGCAAGAAATTTTCGTCGGTTGGTCCATTGGAGTTCCTACCGAGCAGCGCACGAACATCTTGGGTCTTCAACGTTCGGCTTCTAGGAACCTTAATCGTTGGTGGTCGGCCGGCCCCCACGGACATCATCTACCAGTGTTCTCCCAGTGCGTACCGCCAAACGGAAAGGGGCCGAACGGTCGGCAAATTTGAATACTTCAGCGGACCCCCCTTGCTCTGATTGCCCACCGTATTCCGCGACGAAAAATGCTACAAGGCATTTGTCCCATGCAAGGGTCTGTCGTTTGCAGCCCTCTTCGTCGCTGTTTGTTGGAGGTATATCGTCGTCGTCTAGCTACTGCCCTTCCCCACTTGCCTTTCATGGCCGACGTCTTTCGAAGGTTGTCGCTGCTGCTCCTGGTCATCCTTTTGCTTGTCCTTGTTATCTTCTTCCACGTCTGGTCATCCTTTTGCTTGTCCTTGTCGTCTTCTTCCACGTCTACATCCTCGGCAAGGTGCCTGGACATACACGTAAGAGGTGGTCTGCGAAGAAGGACATCAGCATGGACGGACGGCAGGCGAAGAGCAGGTCTTCAATGGACCACTCCAGAAGCCACCTCGTAGGCCGGCTCGTAGTGCAAGGGCGTACGACCCGTTAGAGTGTGTGTGTCATATACTGTCCTCTACTGGCTGTTCCCTTCATCGTCGCCGTTCGGTAGACGTTCATCGTCGTCGTAGAATTACGGCCCTGTCATACGTGTTGGTGATGGCCGACCTCTATTGAAGGTTGCCACTGCTGCTCCTAGTCACAATTTTGCTTGTCGTGGTCCTCCCGTTCCATGTTTGCTTCCTTTATAGTTGATGGCCAACCTCTATCGAAGGCCTCCAGCAGAGCATATAAGGGATCAACACCGATTGCACTCGACATCAACATCGGCAGTGCATCCCGCGGGCATTCATCCACACTGGATGCAATCGCCATCGCCCAAAAGAAACATGGTGACATACGCAGCTTCTCCTAGAAGTACCCCTCTGTCGCATCCGATTCATCGAATTGCCTGAGATCCTCCCAGTGCTCCCATGCCCCCCCTGTCCTCCTTTTCAACCACCACCTCGGCGTGGCTCGTGGAAGAACACTGCAACCCATGGCGCAACAAACCTGAACTGCAGCCTCCGTGATTGCCACGGTATCCAACCCTTCGACCGGAACTTGATGAAGCGTTTTCCTCCTCCGTGGGCGGATCTGCGCTCTCATTCTACCCAATACACTCTGCTGCTGACGACGAAAGAGCACGGCCATCACGCCCATCGCCACGGCCGTCTTCTTGATTGTCGTCAACTTCGCACGTCTGTCATCGCTGTCGCCCTCCATTGGCACGTGTGCTGCAATGCTCATGAACCATGAAAATACAACAGCCTACCAACTCACCACAACCACGGTAACCTCAGCGCCAAGTCCCCGGCGACGGCGTTCCCCGCGTGTGCTCGACTTGACATGTAGGCGCGGCGACATGCAGAGGCGATGGCGATGAACCTTCGCAGGGTGCTCACAAATTTGTGACGACGTACGAGGACTCCACTGCGCCACTGCAAATGCCTGTTTCCATCATCGCGGATATCGACGCCGCCTGGCCCCCGTTGCCGCCGTGACGTCCAACACCCACTTTCAAATTCGATTTCCTACTGGGGAGGTTCATTGCTTTTTAAGGGTTTTTTTTTCCGGTCGTGGCAAATGGTTCACATCCCGTCTGAACTCGGGGGGCGCAGTGCTACCGGGAGCGCTGCGCCCCGACACCAACCACGGCGGCGGAGTGAGGAGGTGAAGCGGGAGCGTGCCTGGCTCGAACCGGCTTCGCTCTGGCGCACTCAAACGGACGACGTGGTGCATGGCGATGGCGAGACAAAAGAGCTGGTGGGGTAACGGAGGAGTTGTTGGGCTGGGTGTCGAGCTTACAGTAGTTGCTTACTAGGCGTTTTGCGCACGCGCGGGGAGTGAAGGTGCTTGTCTATACCATATCACCGGTTGATAGGGAGAATAGACTGACTCCCGGAGGCTTTCTGGGAGTTCGGCGTTCATACTCCATTGCTGCTGCGTTTTTGCCCGTGGCATAGAGCCTGTGAGGTGTCGTCTCTGGGGATGCCTGTGGAGTTCAGCGGAGTGAGCCTTGCGTGACATGAAGTGCGAGTGGAGTAGCTACCTGTCATCATCAGTGTCCTCGTCCATCGGCATAAGGGAGGCTCATCACCATGGTAAACGTTTTGTTATCATCATCAGGGTTGTTCGTCACTGCCATCAGGGTGCTACCCTTCATCATCATCAAGGCAGTAACAAGACCCACGTGCAGCTTGTTAGCAACATCTCGTCATTGGTATTAGAAACAAGGTACGTGACAACACCGTCATGTTGGGGTTGTGGTCTTTACCATCATCACTATTGCAGCCGCTCGTTGGCATCGTCATCAGTATTGCCCTCATCAATGTTTTACTATTTTAGGGGCGCTGTTTCATCCCTATTATTATCATCACCAGTGCATCATCAAAGGTGCACGTTATTAGCAATATCATCATCCTCGATTCCTCATCATACAGCGCGTGCTGGAAAACTGCACGCAGCAAGGAAAATAGCGCGCGCGCTCGACGATTGCGCGCGATTGGGCGTGCGCCCTGACCTGAAAATTGGACCACCGGTGGTCTATGTCGAGGAGCTGAGGTGGTCCAAATTTCAGATCAAATGGTCCAGTGGATCATGAGATATCGAAGATTCTGGGTGCGCCATGAAATTCGAGTATGTTGGGCGATGTGGACGACGAAGCAAGGCGATCGTCATCAACATAATAGATAATTAGTCCACATCCTTATCATCATTACATCTCTATGGGTGTTTAGTCATTTCTATAGTGTTTTTCACCATCTGTAGTATCACGATCATCAACACTATTATCCTCATAGCTAGCATCTGTTGTATCACGATCATCAACACTATCATCCTCACAGCTACCATCTGTAGGCAAAGTTGATCGCCACCACTATCTTTAGGCTACCGATTCACTCAAATAGTCATCTATAACATTTCGATCATTATCACTACCATCATCAATATTAAATATCAATCTGAAAACCTTTTAGTCTCAGGGTACCGTTTTCGGCTACCCAATTATCCAATAGTCATAAATATTTACATCCTGATTAGCTATATCTTGATTATCTACATCTAGATTACCTATATCTTGATTACCTATATCCCGACTACCTATATCTCGATCACCTATTTCTTGATTACTTACTTCTTGATTACGACTATTTGTAGCAGAAATTTCAGACATAACGTTTTCATGTTGGGATTGTTTAGCAATTTTGCCACTAGGATCTGCCCTGCATGTTCCCCCTTTGTTTCGTTTTTTTTACGAGTTTTTGCAGACGCTGTAGTGGGGATAGGACTTCGGAGGTTATGGCTGGAACTTTGGTAGGCAGGGGGGTTTTGAGACTCCAGGGTACAGATACACGGTAGTTACCCACAACAGGTCTGAGATCCGCCTGGCCTAAGTTAGGGGACAAGCCAGGGGAAGGACGGTAGGACTGTCAGCCTGGGCTCCGCCTGGCCTTGGGTAAGCTAGGGGAAGGAGAGATAGGGCTGGCCAGTTGTGGGTATAGACTACTAGTTAGCTGTCCCCGAAAAATTAACCCTGGGGTCTGTTATAGGGGAGCCTTATTCTACAGGGGTGTTGCATGGTGGGAGGCAGTAGCCCTATTGGGAGTAGGGCAGATTGGGGATTGTCTGAGTCTGGGGCCAGGGTTGGAGAGTTGGTCGCCTTCAACCCCAACGGGTGCAGATAGGGACAAGGGGTGGGCAAAGGCAGCCTCTAGGAGGGGATTGGTTGCCGTTGCGGAGGTGGTGGTGGGAGGGGAGGGGATCTGTTTTATGTTGGGGCCGAGGGATTTTCCTCGGTGGAGGCAGCATGAGACAAGGTATAGTGGGTAGGGATTGGTTTGAGCTGTGACCAATGGAAGCGTATCCTTTCTACGGCGTCGTCAAAAAAAGATCTGATGACATTTTCTCAATTCCTTGATTGGACTCCAATTATCTTCTCTCTCTTTGAACTATGTGGTGGAGGAGGTCGGCTCGTCGAAGGGAGATGGAAAATTGAAGTCCATTCTTAACCATATGGGTTTTGGAGAGGTTGATTGTCTGCTGTTTCTTATCTTCCGAACTATGTGGTGGAGGAGGTCGGCTCGTCGGGAGATGAGGAAGAGCAGGGGGTTGCTAGGCATAGCAGGCAGGAAGCKAATTGTTCTCAGACTTGTTCAGAATTTGTTTYTGGACTGATTACTTTCTTCTCTCCCTTTGAACTATGTGGTGGAGGAGGTCGGCTCGTCGAAGGGAGATGGAAAGTTGAAGTCCTATTTCAAACCAAAAAACGGAGTTCTAATTATATTTTTCTAGTAGTTCCTGGTTCTTTCTCATGCAAGTTCTGATGGAATTTTCCGAATGTATTCGTGACGGGACGCTGGGCCCGGTTCCCAGATTTGTGCCAACCTGTGAGGAAAAGTTGTATCTATGGGACGCTGGACCCGGTTTCCAGCAGGTGCTGCTCCCCACCAATAGATGGAGTTTGTCTTTAAAAAAAAAAAAAAAAAAACTTTGCTTAATAAAATTAAAAAAATAATAAAAAAAATCCGGTCGTGAGCGCCTTTCAAAATTTCCCGCCTTCGGCAGCTGGACCACACCGTAGCAAGACGGACATCACCCAATGGACCAAGGCATTGCCCCTCCCGCGGCTGACTATAATATTATGAGAATGGCCGCCGCCGGCTGAAAGGAATCATCCTTGGGAGACCACTCCAAGGATAGGTGAAACGACGGCGGGAATTTCCTTGAAAACCCCAAGGAAACTTCCTTCGGCCCCGAGGATGCTCCAAGGAGTGTCTAACGAGCCCCAATGTGTATTTGCCATTATTGTGTATTTGTGTACTTGGTGTCTTACCTATGCACTGTGCGAGATAGATTTAAATTTGTGAAATCAATTGTGCGAAATACTTAATTCTTTTTTCTTTCTTAAAGTTTTTTTTTTTTTGGCGAAATTTATCTTGCCAAATCCATGGGGGAACATGGCCTGCGGTAGGGCCGTACGTTGTTGGTTACTACAGGTTGTGACTACTGGTGGACATGCACCCGTTCGCTTGCGTGAGGTTTCGTACTTAACAATGGTTTGTTGATGATGTTAATTGGCGAAGAGTGTTCTTGTAGTGACTGTCATTAGGCCGTATGTTGTTGGGTGGACTTGAACCCGTTTGCTTTTGTGAGTTTTCTGGAGTTATCGATGGCTTGTTCATGTTGGCAATTAGTGAAGAGTGTTCCCGAAGTTGCTACCGGAAGTATGGTCTGGTTGGATCTAGCCCATTTTTGGGCTGAGTTAGCCTGCGAGTGTTTTTTGTAATGAACTTGGTCAGGATAGCTGGATAAGGCAGCAAAAAGTTTTTTTTCTATAGGGAACTACGACTTTTCCTAGACGCAGACACTCCTACTACAATATATAGTTGACGATTCATCCTAAACTAGACCAAGACCCCTGACAAGTGCTGGTCACGGCGGCCAGCCGAAACCGGTAGGGTCACTTGCCGTACGTTCCGTCCTTTATCTTCCTATTTTTTTTAAGGAACGAAAGTCACGTTCGGGATTATTTTCGACTATCATCCAGGTGTCCTTCTCCTCTTTGCCCTCAGTTCCGTTGCTATGCCTGTCCCGTCTATCTATCTCTTCTTGTCCACTCTCCTTTCTTTTTCTTTCTATTTTTTACGGAACGAAAGTCACATTCAGGATTTTTTTCTACTATTATCCGGGTGTCCTTCTCCTCTTTGCCCTCTGTTCCGCTGCTATGCCTGTCCCGTCCAGCTATCTCTTCTTGTCCACTCTCCGTTCTTTGTCTTGTGTATGATTGGTGTGCTGACCAATACTGTTTGAGCCTTACATGTCATTCGACAGATTCGACAGACAAATCCATGGCAATTGAAAACTTCAAGACAGATTTAGACAGGAAAGATGTCTCTGGGGCCAGGACCCACTAGCGCCGTATTATACTGTGGGACAGTGGCGTGTGACACCCTTTTGGCATTCGAAAAATGGTTTCTGTATTTTTTCAGATTTGAAAAACTCTCTTTCTGCTCAGGGTGCTCCGTCAGCCAATGGGCTGTGAGCCATGGAGGTTTTTTTTCTGGGTGTGTGTTGCACTCAGCCAATGGCTGGGTCCTATGAAGGTCGTTGCTGTCAGCTCATTATGATATTTGGCAGTACACACGGCTTTGTTTTGTTTTTTTTTTGTTGGCCTTTTGTGCACGCCAAGCACTATAGCAGGGTCACAATTTTGCCCCCCCCCCAGAAAAAAATGTCTGGACAACACGACGCTGCTACGGTGATTTCAAAATAAAAGAAAAAGGAACAAATGGTGAAAGTGCCTGTGGTACATGGCCAAAACTTTTTCGCTTTTTCTGAATCTGTTCAAAACTCAGAATGCCGCACGATTTCCCCTCCATAAATCTACGGCGTGTGGTAATCCAACTCTGTCACACGTGATTGAAGACCGTACCTACACAGTATAATACGGTGCTACTGGGTCCTGGCCCCTGGGCGGCGGTCACACTCAACCCGGATTCTGCATTTCTGAGGGCATACTCACACGGGGACCAAAAGTCTCAAAAAATTGAGGCATTTGGTTCGGCTTTTTTGAGGCATTTGGTCCCCGTGTGGTCACACAGGCGGACCTCGTCCAGAAAGGACGAAGTCGCGACCCTGACACTTCGCATTCAGGGCAAGTGCGCCTGGTCACACGGGGAAGGACCAAACGAAAAGATGGATTTAAAATAAAAAAAATTCACGCTAGTATAACGCTTGGGCCTTATCTACAACGTAAATGTTCCTGGCCGCACTTTCAGTTGTTTGGCGGAATGTCTTCTTGGTCTACGATTCTCTTCAATTCCCGAACATAGAAAAAAAAGAAAAACGAAAGGTAATTTGAGACTACCTCCGGAGGTGGTCGCAAAAAGGGAGGTGGTCTCAAAAAGGGTACGGCGGCGGCCCCGCAGGCCGCTGACAGAAGGGTCACCCCTCCACAACAGTACCAACTGCCACCGTTGTCATCGCTCAAGAAGACAACGACTCCATAGCCGGATGTATGAAGACCACCAACCCAGTCAAGAGCCCAGGGTTTGTCGTTGTAGAGCTTAGACATGTCGTACGCACGTTTCTCAGGGACGGAGGTTGAAGCAGATTTTCCTGAAGGGAGGCACGAAAAAAAAAAAGACAACAGGTGAACGCAATTGAGTGACACAAAGAAGCACTTATTCCCTGAAGACCACAACATGGACACGGGCCCCCTTTGGCTATTCGCGGACCCCGAGAACGCCGGACCCCATGCACACGGGGTAGGGGTTCCGGCGTTCCGGATCCGTTGGACCCCCTCCCCCGATGAATACAAGCATTGTAAGGGGTTCGCCGGATCCAGACCGCCGTACCGCCTCGCCCGCGGCGACGTGGGGGTTCGCCGTTCCAGGAACGCCGGATCCCCTCGCCCGCGATGGGATGGGGGTCTGGCTTTCCGAGAACGCTGGACCCTATCTCTATCGGGCATGGGGGTCCATCGTTCCCGGAACGCTGGACCCCATCTCTAACCGGCTATGAAGCCCCCGCGGTCATGACCACGGGGTCAATCTCGGCCCACGGTCGGGATCCCGACCGTCGAGGTCGGCTGCTGGCGAGGGTCGCGGTCGGAAAACCCCGACATTTTTAATTCCTAGGATAATAGGCCAAAAACAAAACAAAAAATATAGGGTTGTAGGTTGTTTTGCGCTCTACAAGCGTATATTTTTGTATTATTTTTTGACTTCGTTTTGGATTTTCAAAAAATGAAAAACAGAAATCCCTCAGGCAAAAGTTCTTTACTTCATTCTTTTAGTAAGAAAAATAAAGGATTTTGTTTGTTTTTTATCTGAAATTTGGTAACGAGTTTTGATATGACCCCAAGGCAAAAGTTGTTCAGTTTATTGTTTGGCATAACATATATTTGTTTCAGAGTTTTCTGAATTCATTTTTTTTTTTTTTTTTTTCTTGACCGCGGTCGTGCCCGCGGTAACCGCGGCCGCGGGGGATTCCTACCTAGCCGGCATGGGGGTCCGGTGTTCCCAGAACGCCGGATCCCCATGCCCGCAGCGCCGAGGGGGTCCGGCATTCCCAGAACGCTGGACCCCTTCGCCCGTGGCGGTATGAGGGTCCGGCGGAACCTTTCCCCCCTCTCCCTCGACCGCAGCGCCGTGGGGGTCCGGCGTTCCCAGAACGCTGGACCCCTTCACCAGTGGCGGCATGGGGATCGAGCGGTTCGAGTTCGCCGGTACCCATGCCGCAACGGGCATGGGGGTCCGACATTCTGGGAACGCCGGATCCCCCATGTCACGACCCCCATGCCGCAGCGGGTATGGGGATCCGGCATTCTGGGAACGCCGGATCCCCCATGTCCGCGGCGGCATGGGGGTCCGGCGGAACCTTCTCCCCCTCTCCCTCGCCCGGAGCGCCATGGGGGTCCGGCGTTCCTAGAACGCTGGACCCCCATGCTAATTGCGGCATGGGGATCCGGCGGTTCAAGACCCCCATGGCGCTGCGGGCGAGGGAGAGAGGGGGAAGGTTCCACCGGACCCCGCGAGGGAGAGGAGGGGAAGGTTCCGCCGTACCCCGCGAGGGAGAGGGGGGGAAGGTTCCGCCGGACCCCGCGAGGGAGAGGGGGAGAAGGTTCCGCCGGACCCCGCGAGTGAGAAGGTGCCGAGTCCGCCGGACCTCCATGGCGCTGCGGGTGGGGGGTCTCTCTCTCTC